>CAWUFW010002911.1:1532500-2003080 GCA_963921515.1 Calotriton arnoldi | reverse complement strand
ATGTTAGAATATCTCCGGGCTGGGGTGATTCCATCTGGTTTGAGGGTACGTAATGTGCCGGCCCTCTTTGTGGAACTACGTAAATTCTTAGAGAAATGGTCTTTTATAGGTAACAGATGTTCCAGAGATTGGATGATTCTGATCATAGAGACAGCTAGAGAGCTAGTAGCGGTTCTTAATTTAGAAATCCAAGCATTGGAAGACAAACTGAGAACAGGAATAGCAGTAGAGGAGGCCAAATTGAAATTGGAAAGTCTTAATGGTGAGTTGCATGACTTTGAAGAGTACTTGATTAAAAAAAGACAGACAAGTTGAAGAAGGATATCAAATGGTTCACGCAAGAAAAGGTGTACCCATACCTAAAGAGTAACTACTATCAGGAGTGGCAGAATGAAGGTGAAGCACAGTCCTTCGGATATAACAATAAGAGAAAAGTCCTTACATTTTCGGACACTAACTCATCAGATTCTGATGGAGATGCCCCCAACAACTATCAAGGACAATTTTCAGGACATAGACCCCAGAGGGGCAGAGGTAGAGACTATCAATCTCATTATCAAGTACCACTGCCTTTTTAGGGAGAGGTCGGGGCCAGAGCAGATCCCGATTCCCACAACAAGAAAGGAGAGGGTACCATCAGATGGACCCACAACCTCCACAAATGTACATGAAGACCAGGAACCAACAGTATTGGAAATCCTGAACAGTGGAACAAGGTCTGACAGTATACCCATCTTCAACTTATCTAAACATAATCTTAATCATCATGAGTCGGCAATTCTCGGTAAAGGGCTTTCCTTTGTGCCTAGCACCCACTGTGATAAATTCAGGCTTAATCAAGACATTTTTGCTTTCTTCAGAAAAATTCGTCTCAAAAATTCTTCTCACAGAGAGAGGGAATGGGTGATGATGTTAATCTCTCTGGGTGTAAACCCAACTCTACCTTTACACCAACTCTTGAAATGGTAGGCCCAGAGATGGCTATTTTTGAAAAATCTGTACTGAATGAGATTCAGAAAATTACCAAACATACTTACAACAGTAAACCAAATTTGTCTAGATCTGAGACAAACGCGTTGCTAAGACTTCAAAATATACCTGACCTTACTATTAAACCCTGTGATAAGGGTGGAGGCATAGTCCTCCTGGATACTCCAAAATATGAGGAGAAAATGAATCAGATGCTAGCAGTATTGGACCATTATAGACCCATTAGAACAGGAGTAGTGAACAAACTGCAAGTCCAGATAAGCAATGTCACTAAAACAGCTCGTGAAGATCAGGTTATCTGTGACAAGGAGTATCAGTTTTTGAATAAATCTAACCCTGTGATGCCAGCCATGTATGGTGTGCCGAAAACCCATAAGAACATTAGTGATCCACCTTTGCGGCCCATAGTATCCTCCATCAATTCTTCCACAGAGCCCCTGTCTAAATATATTGATACTTTTTGTGTCCCCTTACTACCTTGTACCAATCATATATCAGAGACACAGGGGATATAATTAGTAAATTAGAACATGCCCCTTATGACCCGGATCATGAAATTCTGGTGACATTAGATATTGAGGCATTGTACACAAATATACCTCAACAACAGGCGATAGAGGCGGTAGCCACTCTTCTTGATAGAATGCCCGGAGAAAGGCCGGATGCTTTTATATTGGAATGTCTAGAGATCGTTCTAAAAAACAACTATTTTGATTTTAAAGGAAAGCTGTACCACCAAATCAAGGGGACCAGCATGGGGGCATCTTGTGCCCCGAGTGTGGCTAATATCTATATGGGTGAGTATGAACTTAAACACATTTTTAATGAGGTGGCCCCCTTTTATGAAAATGTGCATAGATGGCACAGGTTCATCGATGACATCTTTTTATTTGGCGTGGCAATGAATCTACCCTTCTTATGTTTATTGATTGGCTTAATGCCAGTGATGACAACTTGAGATTCACTAGTCACTATAGTGTAAGGTCAGTGGAATTTCTGGATATAGTTATTATCGGTGAAGCAGGAGAAATTAAAGTAAATTTTTACCGTAAGCCTACAGCTAAGAACACCATTTTGACATTTGATAGCTATCATCCCAATTGTCAGAGAGATTCCATCCCTTTTGGAGAATTCTTAAGGATAAGACGCAATTGCTCAAAAATTGAAGACTATGATAAAAATGGTGATGAGCTGAGACACAGATTGCTGCAGAGAGGATACCCTAAACGCCTTATTAGGATAGCTTACAAAAGAGCTCGCTATTACAACCGCGAGGCCCTTTTGGCAGGTAGTACTCGGCCTAGAAATGAAAATTTGGTCTGTGTTATCAACCACTCACCCTTGAACTACAAAATTAAGAAAATCTTGGACAAACACTGGTATATTCTCAATGCTCATGAAGACGAAAACATCATACAAAAACCGATAGTAGCATATCGGAGAAACAGTAATCTTAAAGATAAATTGGTACACACAAGGGAGAGACAAAGCTTACAGGAACATCAAACTACCATTACAGGCCCACCAATTTTGGGTAACCACAGATGTGGGACTTGCGTGGCATGCGATACAGCGGTTGTCACGCAATATTGGGAATACCGGGGAAAGAAGGGAAACTGAAACACTTCACTAATTGTAGAAGTCACAATCTAGTTTACCTCATCCTGTGCCCGTGTGACAAAGGCTATGTGGGGAAACAAGTCGTGAGTTTAGAACCCGATATTGTGAACATAGGTCAGCAATCAGAACCCGTAAAATTTCGGCCCCTATGGTCCAACACTGTATTGACCATAATCACCATGAAAGTGAGTTACGTTGGCTTATCCTGGAAAAAATCATAGGTAGTCCTGGAAAAAACATAGACGAAGTAAGGAAACGCCGCGAAACTTATTGGATTTATACCCTCAACTCAGTGAGAGAGGGCCTCAATGAGGAGATAATTTGGCAAATTACCTAATGGTGCCAAGACCACCTACTGGGTCTTCCCCTTAGACCTAGGGGGCTCCAGGCTCATGATTAATTGGTGGCTGACGAATATCTTAGAACACATACCTGCACTGTACATCTTTCTCCCCCTGTATTCTTGGTAATGGGTAGGCATCCAATACGAACTATTCTGTCCTCCCAAGTAGTTAGAACATCATTTCATTAATGTGGGGTGCCTCCCCCTTTCCATCTTTGAGCAGTGATTGAACCGTACTCCTTATGTGAATATACACATCTGCAGAATTTTGTTTTTAGATGATGTCTAAGAAATATATGCTAGACTGGCAGAATCACATCATGCTACTGTGAACATTCGTCTCGCTATAGGCCATATGCTGGTACGTGTGTATTGGAGCTATAATATCAGCTTCGGATTACCACATTATACCAAGGTATCTAACCTACAAGGGTACCTTGACGCACACCACATCGCTTTTAGAGCTGGTTTTTAGAACTTTATATGGGCCATATCCCATTATTTTTGTTGCCATGGTAAGCTCGGGAGATTGCGAGCTATGTCTTTCATCAGTGCATCACTGGCAACCCGCTCTAATAACACTAGCTAAGTAATGTTAGGGATTTCATCAGACTGGTTTAGTAATTTTAACCAGTCCAATATGGCGTCGAGTAACATCAACAATAATATTACATTTTTTCTCTTCCGGGTTCACACGTTCCGGGTTCACACGTTCCGAATCCCACGTCATCCTTATTTGCGGATTATCGCGAGAGTGAGCCGCGCTAACACCGTTCTTAGAGTATATAACAGACTCAGTTGGAACATAGCCCGTCTTAGGCTGACGATAGCAGGCGTGTGACACGAGTATCATATGAGAGGTAAGTAATTCCTTGGGGGGATGTCTGTCTAATTGTATGCCCTTGGACACACGCTTTAGGTAGTGAGTTATTAGTATGGGCAGCTTACATTGTTGTGGGAAGGTTTTCTCGGGATGGCTGCTAGGAACTAAGTACAGCGCTGGTTATAATCATGAGAGAACCCTGGTCTTTCTCGCTCTAATTTTGAGTTGGGATTTTGAGCTTTGAGGAGAGGTATCTGTGTGAAGTAGTGCCTACATTGGCGTATAGCGAGTACAAACCTGTGCGCATGGTTTAACACTGACCGGAAGACAGACTCAGAATATATACCTACAAACTCGTTCCTTTGAGAATTGTTTAAGTGTTAGCACTTGTACACTGTGGAGAAGGTACACCTGACTATTTTTCGGGTGTTAAGCCGTTTTTTTCATTATTTTTCTTGTTGTAGACTGCACTGAGGACCGCTTATAAGAAGCAGTACATACTGAAAACAAACCTATTCCTGCATAAATAGTAAGCACCCACAACCATTTGGACGCCGCCAGGCCACAACTAGGGCGAACCCAGCTATTTCGAGGCTTGTAATTAAAAAGGTATGCGATCTAGTTATATTAGTAGTCACTAATACCTTCATGTAGTGTTGGTAGATTACAACTATCAAGAATATACTCTGAACCCTAGATCTAACATATGGCATTGTTCCTTTATAATACCTAGGTCTCTTGAGAGGACATTTATATCCTTGTGTTGAACAACTCAAGCATCGTTCCAACAGATAGTGGAGTGTATTGACAACGGGATTCCTAATATATTATAGGATATCCAAACGTAAGGTAAATGTATAGCATGTGGTGTATATAGGTCATGCCAACACACTAGTATGAGCAATAGTATTGGCTCTAATTACATGATGATCTGTATTCAATCTTTCTACTTATCTATTACAGATTCTTGATAGACTGGTTTTTAGAAGATAGGCCCAAATCTGGGAGTGGCACCACTAATTGCCTTTTTGAAATCAACAGTACCCTTATAAAATATGTTACGGATATTTATAACAGGTAAATCATCATGCCTTATCATTGTAGGGTGAAAATTCTCAGTGGTATTTAGGTCCTGTCTGATTTAGGATACCATGTAAAGTAACATAGGACATTAAGAACTTGTTCTATGAGCTTAAGGGATGCTTTGTTTCATTCCCTCTTCCCCAGTAGACATACATCACCAGCATAAGTAGAATCACTAGCTATATTCGACTTTTTTCAGTCTTTCTATTCTAATCTAATTCATTTGTAATTCACCTGATTTCCCTCTTTACACTTGGATAGATATATTATTAATTTCATGTAATGGAGGTCAAGGTTTTGATTGTGATAAATGCTCTGTAGTGGCACATTTGCTTGTTATATTATTTTGTTTTGGAGAAATGTAAGATATCTCCTAGGGCTTTCTATATCAGCAGTTAATGTTTGTTCCTTCTTCTTCTTTTATTTTCACAGTTTTTCATTCCCCCTCCCTTCACCTGTTATAAAGTATTCAATAATAGGTCCTGATGAAGATGGTTTTGAAATCATTATACCATTGAAACGTACGTCGACCAGAGAGAGTGTGACACCCCAGCTACCAGCACAGCAACCGAGGGTTGATTCTATCACCCGGCTTTTCCATCTGTGCATGCAGTGTTGTTCTGGGGTGTATATATGTTGAATGCATTGAGTATAAGAGATATGACTGTGGAGTTGTGAGAGGTGTGTTTGTGTGTGTGGGGGTTGCTGAATTCTATTATCATTATTTTATTTTAGGTGATCTTATAAGTTTTGTCATACCGTGTATTTATTGAGTAGTACTTTATGATAAATGAAAAAAGCTATTGTGTTGTAAATTGAAGAATACACACACGTATTTTCTAATAATGTTTTTATAAAATGTGAAAATTTTTTTAAAAGAAAGATAACTAAAAATAAGAAAGAAAAATTGAATAAAAGATGTAATAACAAATAAGCACTTTGTGTGGAGAAGTGTGTTTATTATGCCCTAATCTCGAGCTTTTAGAAGCCGCAATTTAAAGGAATTGAGGTCATGAGGGAATACTACTTTGGTAGTTTCTGTTTGGTGTGTCTGGAGCCAGGTCAGGGAAAGGCAGGGTCTTGTGAACTACAAAGACTATCCTTTGAAGTTTGGCTACTTCAAAGGCAGAAACTGGTTTAAGTACTGGAGCTGTGACACCATAAATGCAGAACGCTTCTGGACTAAGAGGAGATTCTGCCAAGAAGAGCTGGAGAAGCTGTAGGAGGGGAACTGCCACTATGCTTGTTGTGCTGACTTACTGCTTGCTGCTTCTGGCTTGGGCAGTGAAAGGACTGGACTTTTGCTTTCTGTATCATGCTTTCCAAGGTTCTCCAAGGGCTTGTGCATGCTTGCCACCTGTTAAGAAGTCTCAGGGCAATCAAAGACTTCATCTGCCAGCACCTGGACTCCTCTGCTGAGAGCACTGTCCTGTCAAGTGATGCTAATTCCAGTTCTGGGCCTTGAAGAAGGTTTTTGGTGCTACAAGAAGAAAGATCCACTCATCGACTTCCAGTGCCTGTTTTATCGATGCATCGCTGAAGAATTAGACGCAGCGTCGCTGCCAGCACCAGAGCGTGATCCCTGCTTGACGCAACGACCACGGCTTACAACGCAGGCCCCAGCTCTCTGTCGCAGCGTGTCAGAAAAACCACAGCAGCATGAATTTCGAACATCGCATCACCAATGTCTGTGATGCATTGCTCCAACTCCAAAGCAGCACAACTTGGCTTTCGACGTATCGTCCCTGGGAGCCATTTTCTTCATCGCCACCGCACCGCAGTAAGGAACCGACGCTTCGTGTCACAAACAACGCAGAGAGGAGAAAGACTTCCATGCTGACACACTGACGCGAGACACTGAGGTTCCTGCATGCAGACACTCCAGCTTGCAGTGGTCTGAAATCCCTCACGGGGTGTCCATCTCGAGACCAAGACGGGGTCCCACAGTCTCTCACTTCAGGTAATGGGGTTGGCTTCAGCCTAGGGGGATTCTTGGCTCTTCACCAACATACATGCTAGGTACACTTAGGTACATCTAGTTAGGGTTGCATCGTAGGAGTACGCATTGTTACTATCATGTTATATGCTTGCATATATTCATTGTTTTTAGCACTATGGTAGAAATCTACCATCCATTTACTCTGTTGGTGCTTATAATAATTTATATCTGTTTCTGTCTTATGGTTGTTTCAGCACACCTATTTTACACTAGAATGACGCTGGTTCAATAAATGCTTATTGAAAACGTCCCCAGCGTTTATTTCTGTGTATCACTCTGAGACAAAGTGAGCACGAGTGACTGAGCGAAAAGTACGGTACTGTTTCCACGATCCCTGATGGGACAGGGTTGTCATGTTTGATAGTTGCCAGGAACTATTCTCTCCTTGGTAAGAGGAGTTTACAGTGGCACTGTGAGCTAGCTAGGTATACAGGCGAACATACCCAGTGGGGGTGTCTGGAATCAGTCTGGACACCAATCCCACAGTCTATGTTGTCTAAATACGCAGATCTTATATAGGTTTATAGGAACTACCCAACATTGTGGCAGTAAGGAACCAACGCATCACCTCCCCTGCCTAGCAGTAAGGAACCGGCGCATCACCGGCTCTTTCGATTTATCACCACCGCTGCGGCCCTCATCATCTTTGTTTTTGATGCATCTCAGATACTTTGCTCCAGCCAAGCGCTTCATTGATTTCAAGGAATTAGAATTGGATTTAATCATTTAAAATAGATATCTTGACTTGTCTATGTTGGGTTTTTGTCATTTTGGTCTTGTTTTATTAAGATAAATATTGGCTATTTTTCTAAACTGGTGTGGACTCCTTTTGTAGTGTTTTGATTGTGTTACTGTGTCTGTGTGTACAAATACTTTACACATTGCCTCTGAGATAAGCCTGACTGCTCATGCCTAGCTACCAAGGGGGTGAGCAGGGGTTATCTTAGCTGTGTGACTCCCTTACCCTGACTAGAATGAGGGTACCTACTAGGACAGCGTGTAAACCACTGCCAACTAGAGACCCCATTTCTAACAATAAGCCACTAACTCAAACTAGATATGCCATGTCAGGGCTCCACCACTTTCTGCAGCCAAAGGAATTGATAACGTTGACTAATAAAAATGCAAATTATTTAGTTTAACAGGTAAAAAAAGTGCAATGATTAACATAAATTTCAAAGATGAAATGAAATGTGCAGACTACAATAGGCAGTCATAGCTATGTGCACAGGCCATACAAATACTAAGAAGAAAACTTCCTTAAACTAGAAGTGAACCTAACATTGCTGAATTGTGCACGAAAGTAATTTAGAAGTCTGATCTTAATGTGACATGTTTAGAAATGTTTGTCATAACTGCAGAATATTCTGGTTTTAATTAATGTATTATTTTACCAAGCAACATATTGTTTGTAATGATTAGCTTCCGATTCTTACCCTATTTGACATAATGCCTGAATGGAATAGTTGCACATTTAAAAGAATATTTCTTGTTCATATTAATAAAATGCATTACTTAATAGTATTTTACAAGTTAATGTTTCTCTTCTTTAGCATAGTTCATTGTGTACGCAGTGAAACATTTACTATTTAGAAGACGGTTATCTTTAACCATCAGAATCAACCCACTTAAACCTGCACAGCATGCTGAGAAAGATCCATAATTGGGAATCTTTCTAAAGTTACAGCACATCTGCCTTCTGGGCCTGCGGCCGCTGACAAAGCCTCCTCTCTTCCCTCTAAAACTTCACAGGGGCCCCTGCTGGACACCAGAGACAGCTAGCCTTCTCCCTATTGTTCAAACAGCGAGCTTCCTGTACCCAAAATGTCAATTCTCATCTGTATTTCAGCAGAAGTGATATGAAGAAACTGAAGCAAGGTCCCAACTTCCTCCTACCACCAAGACTACCCAACAGTGTCAAAGCTAGTCGAGGTGAAACGGGGAAGGGAACAAAAAAGAAATACAAGGTCCAACAGAGTCAGCGCAGGGAGATGTGTGGTGTGCAGGAAGTCTCTCTGTGTCTCCTGCATACAAAGAAGAGAATAAGGACAGCAGCGTATGTGTTGAGTCTACAGGAATTACCCACCAAAACTAACAGGAATTCATAAATCTATATAGCGTGATAGTAATACCTGTATCAATCCCCTCTCTGTAACTTAAGTGACTGCATACACAGGAGTGGTATAGAATCTATGAACCTGAAAGAGAAAGCATAGTTTTTGAGGGTTAAAACAATTTACCTATTGTGTTATTGAAAATCAGGAAAGTACAAACATACCTAAAAGCTTTCTGTAATCACTGATAGAGTAAGGCCCAAAAATGTCGTAATTCTAAATTCTGGAATAGTGCATACAATGACTTCTTGTATTTTCTCTCTAGCAACAAAACAAAACTACCACAAAAAGGTATAGGGCCTTTTTGTCCCTTTTAAGTACATTTCTTAAAAAAGCAGAAACTGTGTACTAAACAATATCTTGTCTTTCTCTTATATCACCAGAATACAAGTACCATGACAAGAACGGGATCTCCAGTAGCCAGAAGAACACATCAGATAAGTAAAGGCATATGACTCATAGATACAATTGTTTAGGCGCAAAGCACGTTACCGACTTTGTAGGTTCGATTCTTTAGAGGATATTGTCCTTTTCTGCATTGAAGGTATTTCCAGACACGAGATCCAGGGCGGAGACGAAGCAGAGGAAGACACCGAGCAAGATCAACAGAGGACAGCCGAACTGCAGCCCGCAGGAGACGCCACCCACAACGTGGTGAACCCCGAAGCAGAAAAGGTAATTGAACTAGAGCGGAAGAATCACATGTGTGTCAACTAGAACGCGAAGCAATCTTTTGCCCGGGAAGGCCGGCTTTATGCTGGCAATGCTCCACCCCTACCACAGACCCGGCAGGGAGCAGAGCAAGCCCGACAGCAAATTAACCGAGTATTGCTAGTAACAGCTCTTAAAATGTACAACTCCACCCCATCTCACTAACAGCAGAAGTGTAATCTCCTTGATTGGGTATTGGCCAACTAAGAGAAATATACTATTATGCAACTATATTAAATAATCCAGCTATAGTAAAAATAACTGTAGATTTTTAGTCTGGATACAGAAAAATATATACACCACTACCTGACTAGCCCTTGTAACATGTACCAATCCAAAGCAAAAATGTAATACAGTCTGACACATGAAGAGCATAATTGTGCACAAACACCTTACCCAAAATAAAGGTGCAGTATCCAATCCAGTAATAAGAATTTGGACTGGGTCCGATCTGCCACGGACTTCTGGTGTGCTGAAGGCAGGCAGAGTAAGACAAGAGATTTCATGCTCAGCCTAGAAGTGTAAGCACCATATTAACACTTATCGCACACAACCTGCTCAAGGTTCCACATCCAGGTGTCCATCGCAGCTGACTTTTTTCAAAAGGTGGGCACTGGAGGTTGCAGCTCATAGTAAACCTTACAAGAGGGATCATGATAGACAACATTATGCTGGTGATAGGTGGGATTTCTAGTGGCAAGGCCCCTGGCATGGATGACTTAACAATTCTGGGGACCAGTGGCCTGGCGGCTCTCGACGGGGTCGCCGGGGGTGACTGCTGTTCTGCCTGGGTGCGGGGCCGCGACGCCCGGGCCTGTGGGCGCCCGACCTATGCTAGTCCCCGCAGACATGGCCCATCTCGGAGCTGGAGGCGCTGAGCCCTGTCCCAGCACGACCCGCTGCAGCCCACCTGACTCAGCCCGCTGCAGCTATACCCCTGCGGCCTCTCACTTCAGCACCTTCCAGCCAATTGGTGGGGGGGCCCCGAGACCCGCTGCAGCCTCGCCCCGTGGACGCCTACCCCCGGACCGGCCTCCTTCATCAGTGTTCTCCTGTCTGCTGGTGGGACGGCCAGGAGACCTGCGGCGCCGACCACGTGCCTCTGCGCCTCCGAGACGACTCTCTTTCAGCTTGCGGGGTCTAATGGCCTGATCCCTGCACTGGGCAATGCTCCTGGTGGTGGAGATTGCTTAACTGTTAGCCCAGGGACCCATCGTGATCTTCCCGTACTTACCTACAATGAAGCCATCGTCAAGGGTGATCGTCCTCCTCTAGACACCCTACTCTAATGCATTCCGCCCATCCGTGATCCCTTCTCCACTCCCTGTCCCCTGGGACACCTTGCTAAGCTGCGGACTTCCTGCCTAGGCCCGGAGCGTTTTCCTCACTGCCTGAGTCTGGCACTTCTGCAGACCTCGTTGGCGGTCCCCCTGAGTAGGGAATCAACACTGCGGGTACCACACCAGCAACCTCCCTCAGCTCCTTCCTGACCCTACAGTTTCCCCTCTCTCACCAGCATGGCAGGGCCCTGCCTGACCTCTACTGGCGACAACTCCTTCACTGTTACCTATCCTCCTAATCTCTCCAAAACCGCCGCGAAATCCTTTAAACACTCCATCCTGAAAAGTCATCCTGAGACCCTGATCTCTGACCTACGATTCAGCGCGGACAAGGGCACAGTCATCAATGACCTCATCTTCTACTCCAGAAAAATATCTCCATGGCGCAAAGCCATCTCGAACCTCCTTAACGTACACGAAACCAGGAATATTCCGTACGGCACTAAGCTCACGATCGCACCTTCCCCAAACCTGCGAGCTGACCTTACTATCACCATATACAAAAATGGCATTGTCCTGATCCAAGCTCCACCCAAAGACCTCAATAAATTCGCAGACTTCTTCACCCTCCTAAAAAAACATGTGCATGACCCTCATTCATCCACGCTCCCCCCGCACCATCCCTCGACCTCTCCGCCAATGGTGCCTCGCCACTCACAAACCAATCCTCCTAGGGCTCACGACTCAAGTCGGCCTAGCCCCTCTACCATGCCCCCAGCGCATGTCAAAAGGATCGTGCCCAAACTGACGACCTCCTTCCCGCAAGCTCTGACCACCCACATGGCTATTGAAACTCCTCAAAGTGATCATGACACTGGTCGACCAAGCCCTTCTACTACGCCACCAGCTCATGTCAATAGAATCATCCCCAAACCTTTGACCTCCTGCCCGCTAACTCCTCCCTCCCATATGCTTATTGAAACCCCTCCAAGGGTTCACGTCACCGGTCGACCTAGCCACACTACCTTGCTACCAGCGCATGCAATCAGAACCGTTCCCAATCCATCGGCTTCCTGCCCGCAAGAGCATCCCTCTTATAGGGATATTGAAACTTTCCACCACAGAGCAGCCGAACTAACTCAGAGCAGCCATAACTCCATCCTGGATCTAAAGAACCTCCTTCACCTCACTGAACTCTCCTTCTCGAATCTCAAGCGCCCGCAGAACTCCGTTCCCCTCCCCTCCACCATGCCCCTCCTTCACCCGCTAACGCTATCCCTGAGACACCTGCGCCCTCGCAAGCAGCCTTGCCTCCTCTCGGAGGAGAGAATTCTGGCCCTCCTCCTTACCTACATATCCGCCCCTGTAACTCCTAGTCCTCTAGACCTCACGGAGGAAGAAGTTCTAGACCTCCTCATTAGCTACGAATCTGTCCTGGCAACCCCATGCCCTTTAGACTTGTATGACAAACACGTCATCCGCACGGTTGCAACCAACCCCAACAGGTCAGCTACCTTCCGTAATAGAGGAGTCGTTGATAGCAATCTAGCGCTAGTACCCATCTCTGCCCCTCCTCACGACACTCAATCTGACCTCTCACTATCCGGCCTCCTAATTAACTGCCGCTCAGCAGTAAAGCATGCCGCCGATGTCGCCGATCTCATCCTGAGCCTTGAATCTGACTTAGCGATTCTGACTGAATCCTGGCTCAATGAATCCTCATCGCCCTGCCTAGACCTCCTAGTCCCCCCAACTACAACATCGTAAGACTGGACAGGCAGTCAAAAAAAGGGGGGAGGCATTGCCTGCATCTACTGCTCCAACCACTCCGTCACTGAACTCATGGCAGATCCCACAGACTCCTGCGAATACCTTGCTCTCTCCATTTGCAGCAACTCCACCCAACTGTGCAGACTGCACATCTTCTACCACCCCCAGGCATGAATGACACCTTCACAGACCACCTCATGGAAATCATCACAGCCAAGGTTTCCTCCAACTCTAAAGACATTTGCCTAGGCGACTTCAACCTGCACTGGAACGACCCCAAGGACCCACGGGTCAACACCATTAGAGACCTCCTGGCCGACCTAGCCCTTACCCAAGCCTGCACGCTCCCAACCCACTCGAAGGGCGCCACTCTAGACTGGATCATCGCTAAGGAATCAGCGGTCAATCTTATCTCCATAGACCCATGCGATTGGTCTGACCACCACGCTATCACCTTCAGTCTGCCTGGCACCCTCAGGACTAGGGCACCACAACCTGTGATTCCCAAAGGTTGGATTCGTGACACCAAGAACCTTGATCACGGGAATCTGGCGGCTCGCTGCGAGACTGACCTCCCCCCACCCCCTCACATCACTACGGTCAACGACCTCACTGAAAATTACTCCACGACCTTATCCAACATTCTGGACGATCTTGCTCCGCTAAAACTAAAAATATCCCAAATCAAAGTCAGGAACCCCTGGTTCAACGGTTCACTCAACAATGAGAGGAGATCCCTCCGGCAGACAGAACGAAACTGGAAACAACACCCATCAGCAGCCCATCTAAAACTTCTCCGCCAGGCCAGAAATGCCTATAACAGGAAAATCCTCAACTCAAAAAAGAATTCTTCAGAACTGAACTGGAGAACTCCAAGAACAGACCTCGCAAGCTATTCGAAATGGTCAAACACCAATCCAACAAACTGGCAAAAACCTCTAAAGAAACCCCCAAATCTCTAATTTCATGCGAGGAATTTTCCTCCTTCTTCGCCGACAAAATCACTGCTCTAGGAAACGATCTTAGATCCGCCACTTACTGCCAATTTCCTCCGCCTCTGCCTCTTCTCTCCGCGCTTACCCCCCAGACCTCACCCAAAAACCAAGCGCACTGGTCCAACTTCAAGGTGTACGACGAACATGCTGTCTCGAAAATTCTATCCTCCTTAAACCCGAACAACCACTTCAATGACCCTCTCCCCTCTAACTGCCTAGCCGCCGCCTCTCAGGCTATCATCCCGAGTTGGACTGCAATAATCAACGCCTCCCTCCTACAGGGATCGATACCTGACTCTCTTAAAGCCGGCCAAGTCATCCCCATTTTAAAAAAAACGACGCTGGATCCCGCTTCCCCGGACAACTACAGACCTATATCTAATATACTACTCCTAGCTAAAGTTCTGGAGAAATGTGTGCAACAGCAGCTGAGCCAACACATCACCAACTTGCATCTACTAGATGACTTCCAATCCTGGTTCAGACCTGGGCACAGCACTGAAACCACCCTCTTCCACATCGTGGATGATGCCCTCCAAGCTCTCGACCAAGGCAAAACCTGTCTCCTAATCCTCCTAGATCTATCCTCGGATTTCGATACGGTCAACCACGAAAAACTCCTTGAACGCCTCAAAAACAGGATGGGACTAGATGGCCCCGTTCTGGAATGGTTTAGGTCCTTCCTCCAGAACCGCTCGCAGAGATTCCTAATTAACGGTACTTTGTCCGCTCCCTCTCCGATCACGGTTGGAGTCCCCCAAGGATCAACACTGTCCCCTACTCTCTTCAACCTTTACCTTGAACCGCTCGCTGAAGTGCTTCGCACCGCCAATATCTCCTACCACATGTACGCCGACGACACCCAGATCTACATAAAAATGTCTTCTCCTGAAGACATTCTTTCCCTAAATGAGGCATTAAAGCTGACTGTCCACTGGCTCACCTCTAACCAGCTCAAACTTAACGCCCAAAAAACCGAATTTCTTCTAATCTCCCCACCCAAAACCAACCCTGACATTCAGGAATGGATCAAGTTGGTTACAGCGCTAAACTCCCCACCAACCATAGTGGACTCTGCTAAATCCCTTGGAATAACCCTAGATCGCAGCTTGAATATGCGCGGCCACATCAACTCGATGGCCAAAACAGCCAGATTTCACCTGAGCTACCTAAGAAACCTGAAACCTTTCCTGGACACTCCCGACCTTAAAATGGCAATTCAGGCACTAGTCATCTCCAGACTGGAATATGGATGCTCTACCCTCGCTGGTCTACCCAAGATCTCCCTGGCCCCACTAAAAGCCTGCCTCAAAGCTGCCGCCAGACTCCTAACAGGTGCAAAGAAATTCGACCACATCTCTCCACACCTTAAAGCCTTGAACTGGCTTCCTCTCGAGGCCAGAATCCAAGTTAAGCTGGCTTGCATCACTCACAAGGCCTTATACTCCAATTCCCCTGCCTTCCTCGCCCAGAAACTCGTAATATCCGGAGGGGCCAGAAACTCCCGGTCTGCCAGAGACCTCCTGCTCCAACCAGCACGCTTACAAAAAAAAAAAACGTACAATCGGGCCTTCTCTGGGGCCGCACCAAGAATTTGGAACTCACTCCCGCCTGCCATTAGAAGAATTCCATCTCTGGCTCGCTTCAAAAACGAGGTCAAAACATTCCTAATGGGCAAATTCCTCTCCTAACTCTTGCATTACAGTCACCTCAGCGACTCTGTTCTACCTCCCATCACGGCCTCACCATGGGTTTTCCGGATGATTTCCACTTGACACCTCTGGGCATCCCACCCTGGGATCTGAGACCGCTTGTTTCTTGTAAGATGTATCTACCTGTTTTTATTTCAAATGTATACCCCCTGGGATCTGAGACCGCCTGTGTCTGGTAAAAAGTATCTATCTATGTTTTCCCTAATGTATTCACCCCTCCTAAGTCTCTTGTATTCCTCATGTCAATCCTGTAAAGCGCTCTGATACCCTTGCGGGTCTAGTTTGCGCTCTATAAAACACAAAATAAATAAATAAATATAATGACCTGCTTGCCCGGTATATGCTAGACTTGTTCCATGAGGCTTTAGTGAGCGGTCCCCCAACCCACAACTTGTGAGACAATAATTCCAGTTCCATTGAAGCCTGGTAAGAATGAGGACCTCTGCCAGTTTTATTGGCCACTCTCTCTCTCCTTAACATTGATAATAGGATATTAGCAGGCAGGGGCGGCTCCTCCTCCAGGCAGTGCCGGCCACTCCACATGTGAGTGCACAATTTTGCACTCACATGAGCAGCCTTGCAAACCTGTCTCAGACCTGCCACTGCTGTGTCTGTGTGTGCAGTTTTAAACTGCCATTTCGACCTGGCAAGTGTACTCACGTGCCAAGCCCAAACCTTCCCTTTTACCACATGTAAGTCAATCCTAAGGTAGGACCAAGGAAGCTGCATGGGCAGGCTGCAGAGTATTTAAAAAGTAGGACGTGTACTGTTGTGTTTTACATGTCCTAATAGTAAAAACCTGCTAATTTCGTTTTTCACTTTTGCAAGGACTATCTCTTCCATAGGATAACATGGGAATTGCCTTGAAAAATCTTTTAGGTGCGATTTCTCATTGGGAGATTTGGAGTTTGGGGTCTCTGAACTACAATTTAAAAATACATCTTTTTGTGAAGTTGATTTTTAAATTGTGTGTTTGAAAATGACACTTTAAGAAGAGGGCATTTTCTTGCTTATCCATTCTGTGCTTCTGCCTGTCTGTAAAATCCATGTCTGCTTTGGCTCTTGTGCATTCACTCTAGACAGTCACACAAAGGGAGCTGAGGTGTGCCTTGCATATCCTGATGGGCCTTCCTGAGCTAGAGTGGCGGGAGGAGTTGTCACTGGCACCTGAATAGGGCTGTGCCAGTCCTCACACAAAGCAGTCTCCACCCCTCTGTAGTGTGTCTGGAGCCAGGTCAGGGAAAGGCAGGGTCTTGTGAACTACAAAGATTATCCTTTGAAGTTTGGCTACTTCAAAGGCAGAAACTGGTATAAGTACTGGAGCTGTGACACCATAAATGCAGAACACTTCTGGACTAAGAGGAGATTCTGCCAAGAAGAGCTGGAGAAGCTGTAGGAGGGGAACTGCCACTATGCTTGTTGCTGTGTTGTGCTGACTTACTGCTTGCTGCTTCTGGCTTGGGCAGTGAAAGGACTGGACTTTTGCTTTCTGTATCATGCTTTCCAAGGTTCTCCAAGGGCTTGTGCATGCTTGCCACCTGTTAAGAAGTCTCAGGGCAATCAAAGACTTCATCTGCCAGCACCTGGACTCCTCTGCTGAGAGCACTGTCCTGTCAAGTGATGCTAATTCCAGTTCTGGGCCCTTGAAGAAGGTTTTTGGTGCTGCAAGAAGAAAGATCCACTCATCGACTTCCAGTGCCTGTTTTATCTATGCATCGCTGAAGAATTAGACGCAGCGTCGCTGCCAGCACCAGAGCGTGATCCCTGCTTGACGCAACGACCACGGCTTACAACGCAGGCCCCAGCTCTCTGTCGCAGCGTGTCAAAAAAACCACGGCAGCATGAATTTCGAACACTGCATCACCAATGTCTGTGATGCATTGCTCCAACTCCAAAGCAGCACAACTTGGCTTTCGACGTATCGTCCCTGGGAGCCATTTTCTTCATCGCCACCGCACCGCAGTAAGGAACCGACGCTTCGTGTCACAAACAACGCAGAGAGGAGAAAGACTTCCATGCTGACACACTGACGCGAGACACTGAGGTTCCTGCATGCAGACACTCCAGCTCGCAGTGGTCTGAAATCCCTCGCGGGGTGTCCATCTCGAGACCAAGACGGGGTCCCACAGTCTCTCACTTCAGGTAATGGGGTTGGCTTCAGCCTAGGGGGATTCTTGGCTCTACACCAACATACATGCTAGGTACACTTAGGTACATCTAGTTAGGGTTGCATCGTAGGAGTACGCATTGTTACTATCATGTTATATGCTTGCATATATTCATTGTTTTTAGCACTATGGTAGAAATCTACCATCCATTTACTCTGTTGGTGCTTATTATAATTTATATCTGTTTCTGTCTTATGGTTGTTTCAGCACACCTATTTTACACTAGAATGACGCTGGTTCAATAAATGCTTATTGAAAACGTCCCCAGCGTTTATTTCTGTGTATCACTCTGAGACAAAGTGAGCACGAGTGACTGAGCGAAAAGTACGGTACTGTTTCCACGATCCCTGATGGGACAGGGTTGTCATGTTCGATAGTTGCCAGGAACTATTCTCTCCTTGGTAAGAGGAGTTTACAGTGGCACTGTGAGCTAGCTAGGTATACAGGCGAACATACCGAGTGGGGGTGTCTGGAATCAGTCTGGACACCAATCCCACAGTCTATGTTGTCTAAACACGCAGATCTTATAAAGGTTTATAGGAACTACACAACATTGTGGCAGTAAGGAACCAACGCATCACCTCCCCTGCCTAGCAGTAAGGAACTGATGCATCACCTCCCCTGCACAGTAAGGAACCGGCGCATCACCGGCTCTTTCGACTTATCACCACCGCTGCGGCCCTCATCATCTTTGTTTTTGATGCATCTCAGATACTTTGCTCCAGCCAAGCGCTTCATTGATTTCAAGGAATTACAATTGGATTTAATCATTTAAAATAGATATCTTGACTTGTCTATGTTGGGTTTTTATCATTTTGGTCTTGTTTTATTAAGATAAATATTGGCTATTTTTCTAAACTGGTGTGGACTCCTTTTGTAGTGTTTTGATTGTGTTACTGTGTCTGTGTGTACAAATACTTTACACATTGCCTCTGAGATAAGCCTGACTGCTCATGCCAAGCTACCAAGGGGGTGAGCAGGGGTTATCTTAGCTGTGTGACTCCCTTACCCTGACTAGAATGAGGGTACCTACTAGGACAGCGTGTAAACCACTGCCAACTAGAGACCCCATTTCTAACAATAAGCCACTAACTCAAACTAGATATGCCATGTCAGGGCTCCACCACTTTCTGCAGCCAAAGGAATTGATAACGTTGACTAATAAAAATGCAAATTATTTAGTTTAACATCTGCCTTCAGGGCCTGCGGCCGCTGACAAAGCCTCCTCTCTTCCCTCTAAAACTTCACAGGGGCCCCTGCTGGACACCAGAGACAGCTAGCCTTCTCCCTATTGTTCAAACAGCGAGCTTCCTGTACCCAAAATGTCAATTCTCATCTGTATTTCAGCAGAAGTGATATGAAGAAACTGAAGCAAGGTCCCAACTTCCTCCTACCACCAAGACTACCCAACAGTGTCAAAGCTAGTCGAGGTGAAACGAGGAAGAGGGGAAGGGAACAAAAAGAAATACAAGATCCAACAGAGTCAGCGCAGGGAGATGTGTGGTGTGCAGGAAGTCTCTCTGTGTCTCCTGCATACAAAGAAGAGAATAAGGACATCAGCGTATGTGTTGAGTCTACAGGAATTACCCACCAAAACTAACAGGAATTCATAAATCTATATAGCGTGATAGTAATACCTGTATCAATCCCCTCTTCTGTAACTTAAGTGACTGCATACACAGGAGTGGTATAGAATCTATGAAACTGAAAGAGAAAGCATAGTTTTTGAGGGTTAAAACAATTTACCTATTGTGTTATTGAAAATCAGGAAAGTACAAACATACCTAAAAGCTTTCTGTAATCACTGATAGAGTAAGGCCCAAAAATGTCGTAATTCTAAATTCTGGAATAGTGCATACAATGACTTCTTGTATTGTCTCTCTAGCAACAAAACAAAACTACCACAAAAAGGTATAGGGCCTTTTTGTCCCTTTTAAGTACATTTCTTAAAAAGCAGAAACTGTGTACTAAACAATATCTTGTCTTTCTCTTATATCACCAGAATACAAGTACCATGACAAGAACGGGATCTCCAGTAGCCAGAAGAACACATCAGATAAGTAAAGGCATATGACTCATAGATACAATTGTTTAGGCGCAAAGCACGTTACCGACTTTGTAGGTTCGATTCTTTAGAGGATATTGTCCTTTTCTGCATTGAAGGTATTTCCAGACACGAGATCCAGGGCGGAGACGAAGCAGAGGAAGACACCGAGCAAGATCAACAGAGGACAGCCGAACTGCAGCCCGCAGGAGACGCCGCCCACAACGTGGTGAACCCCGAAGCAGAAAAGGTAATTGAACTAGAGCGGAAGAATCACATGTGTGTCAACTAGAACGCGAAGCAATCTTCTGCCCGGGAAGGCCGGCTTTATGCTGGCAATGTTCCAGCCCTACCACAGACCCGGCCGGGAGCAGAGCAAGCCCGACAGCAAATTAACAGAGTATTGCTAGTAACAGCTCTTAAAATGTACAACTCCACCCCATCTCACTAACAGCAGAAGTGTAATCTCCTTGATTGGGTATTGGCCAACTAAGAGAAATATACTATTATGCAACTATATTAAATAATCCAGCTATAGTAAAAATAACTGTAGATTTTTAGTCTGGATACAGAAAAATATATACACCACTACCTGACTAACCCTTGTAACATGTACCAATCCAAAGCAAAAATGTAATACAGTCTGACACATGAAGAGCATAATTGTGCACAAACACCTTACCCAAAATAAAGGTGCAGTATCCAATCCAGTAATAAGAATTTGGACTGGGTCCGATCTGCCACGGACTTCTGGTGTGCTGACGCCAGGCAGAGTAAGACAAGAGATTTCATGCTCAGCCTAGAAGTGTAAGCACCATATTAACACTTATCGCACACAACCTGCTCAAGGTTCCACATCCAGGTGTCCATCGCAGCTGACTTTTTCAAAAGGTGGGCACTGGAGGTTGCAGCTCATAGTAAACCTTACAAGTGGGATCATGATAGACAACATTATGCTGGTGATAGGTGGGATTTCTAGTGGCAAGGCCCCTGGCATGGATGACTTAACAATTCTGGGGACCAGTGGCCTGGCGGCTCTCGACTGGGTCGCCGGGGGTGACTGCTGTTCTGCCTGGGTGCGGGGCCGCGACGCCCGGGTCTGTGGGCGCCCGACCTATGCTAGTCCCCGCAGACATGGCCCAATCTCGGAGCTGGAGGCGCTGAGCCCTGTCCCAGCACGACCCGCTGCAGCCCACCTGACTCAGCCCGCTGCAGCTATACCCCTGCGGCCTCTCACTTCAGCACCTTCCAGCCAATTGGTGGGGGGGCCCCGAGACCCGCTGCAGCCTCGCCCCCGTGGACGCCTACCCCCGGAACGGCCTCCTTCATCAGTGTTCTCCTGTCTGCTGGTGGGACGGCCAGGAGACCTGCGGCGCCGACCACGTGCCTCTGCGCCTCCGAGACGACTCTCTTTCAGCTTGCGGGGTCTAATGGCCTGATCCCTGCACTGGGCAATGCTCCTGGTGGTGGAGATTGCTTAACTGTTAGCCCAGGGACCTTCCCGTACTTACCTACAATGAAGCCATCGTCAAGGGTGATCGTCCTCCTCTAGACACCCTACTCTAATGCATTCCGCCCATCCGTGATCCCTTCTCCACTCCCTGTCCCCTGGGACACCTTGCTAAGCTGCGGACTTCCTGCCTAGGCCCGGAGCGTTTTCCTCACTGCCTGAGTCTGGCACTTCTGCAGACCTCGTTGGCGGTCCCCCTGAGTAGGGAATCAACACTGCGGGTACCACACCAGCAACCTCCCTCAGCTCCTTCCTGACCCTACAGTTTCCCCTCTCTCACCAGCATGGCAGGGCCCTGCCTGACCTCTACTGGCGACAACTCCTTCACTGTTACCTATCCTCCTAATCTCTCCAAAACCGCCGCGAAATCCTTTAAACACTCCATCCTGAAAAGTCATCCTGAGACCCTGATCTCTGACCTACGATTCAGCGCGGACAAGGGCACAGTCATCAATGACCTCATCTTCTACTCCAGAAAAATATCTCCATGGCGCAAAGCCATCTCGAACCTCCTTAACGTACATGAAACCAGGAATATTCCGTACGGCACTAAGCTCACGATCGCACCTTCCCCAAACCTGCGAGCTGACCTTACTATCACCATATACAAAAATGGCATTGTCCTGATCCAAGCTCCACCCAAAGACCTCAATAAATTCGCAGACTTCTTCACCCTCCTAAAAAACATGTGCATGACCCTCATTCATCCACGCTCCCCCCGCACCATCCCTCGACCTCTCCGCCAATGGTGCCTCGCCACTCACAAACCAATCCTCCTAGGGCTCACGACTCAAGTCGGCCTAGCCCCTCTACCATGCCCCCAGCGCAAGTCAAAAGGATCGTGCCCAAACTGACGACCTCCTTCCCGCAAGCTCTGACCACCCACATGGCTATTGAAACTCCTCAAAGTGATCATGACACTGGTCGACCAAGCCCTTCTACTACGCCACCAGCTCATGTCAATAGAATCATCCCCAAACCTTTGACCTCCTGCCCGCTAACTCCTCCCTCCCATATGCTTATTGAAACCCCTCCAAGGGTTCACGTCACCGGTCGACCTAGCCACACTACCTTGCTACCAGCGCATGCAATCAGAACCGTTCCCAATCCATCGGCTTCCTGCCCGCAAGAGCATCCCTCTTATAGGGATATTGAAACTTTCCACCACAGAGCAGCCGAACTAACTCAGAGCAGCCATAACTCCATCCTGGATCTAAAGAACCTCCTTCACCTCACTGAACTCTCCTTCTCGAATCTCAAGCGCCCGCAGAACTCCGTTCCCCTCCCCTCCACCATGACCCTCCTTCACCCGCTAACGCTATCCCTGAGACACCTGCGCCCTCGCAAGCAGCCTTGCCTCCTCTCGGAGGAGAGAATTCTGGCCCTCCTCCTTACCTACATATCCGCCCCTGTAACTCCTAGTCCTCTAGACCTCACGGAGGAAGAAGTTCTAGACCTCCTCATTAGCTACGAATCTATCCTGGCAACCCCATGCCCTTTAGACTTGTATGACAAACACGTCATCCGCACGGTTGCAACCAACCCCAACAGGTCAGCTACCTTCCGTAATAGAGGAGTCGTTGATAGCAATCTAGCGCTAGTACCCATCTCTGCCCCTCCTCACGACACTCAATCTGACCTCTC
This sequence comes from Calotriton arnoldi, assembly GCA_963921515.1. Lineage (NCBI taxonomy): Eukaryota > Metazoa > Chordata > Amphibia > Caudata > Salamandridae > Calotriton > Calotriton arnoldi. Next base: position 1,980,274 of record CAWUFW010002911.1, on the reverse strand, counting down.
ACTATCCGGCCTCCTAATTAACTGCCGCTCAGCAGTAAAGCATGCCGCCGATGTCGCCGATCTCATCCTGAGCCTTGAATCTGACTTAGCGATTCTGACTGAATCCTGGCTCAATGAATCCTCATCGCCCTGCCTAGACCTCCTAGTCCCCCCCAACTACAACATCGTAAGACTGGACAGGCAGTCAAAAAAAGGGGGGAGGCATTGCCTGCATCTACTGCTCCAACCACTCCGTCACTGAACTCATGGCAGATCCCACAGACTCCTGCGAATACCTTGCTCTCTCCATTTGCAGCAACTCCACCCAACTGTGCAGACTGCACATCTTCTACCACCCCCCAGGCATGAATGACACCTTCACAGACCACCTCATGGAAATCATCACAGCCAAGGTTTCCCCCAACTCTAAAGACATTTTCCTAGGCGACTTCAACCTGCACTGGAACGACCCCAAGGACCCACGGGTCAACACCATTAGAGACCTCCTGGCCGACCTAGCCCTTACCCAAGCCTGCACGCTCCCAACCCACTCGAAGGGCGCCACTCTAGACTGGATCATCGCTAAGGAATCAGCGGTCAATCTTATCTCCATAGACCCATGCGATTGGTCTGACCACCACGCTATCACCTTCAGTCTGCCTGGCACCCTCAGGACTAGGGCACCACAACCTGTGATTCCCAAACGTTGGATTCGTGACACCAAGAACCTTGATCACGGGAATCTGGCGGCTCGCTGCGAGACTGACCTCCCCCCACCCCCTCACATCACTACGGTCAACGACCTCACTGAAAATTACTCCACGACCTTATCCAACATTCTGGACGATCTTGCTCCGCTAAAACTAAAAATATCCCAAATCAAAGTCAGGAACCCCTGGTTCAACGGTTCACTCAACAATGAGAGGAGATCCCTCCGGCAGACAGAACGAAACTGGAAACAACACCCATCAGCAGCCCATCTAAAACTTCTCCGCCAGGCCAGAAATGCCTATAACAGGAAAATCCTCAACTCAAAAAAATAATTCTTCAGAACTGAACTGGAGAACTCCAAGAACAGACCTCGCAAGCTATTCGAAATGGTCAAACACCAATCCAACAAACTGGCAAAAACCTCTAAAGAAACCCCCAAATCTCTAATTTCATGCGAGGAATTTTCCTCCTTCTTCGCCGACAAAATCACTGCTCTAGGAAACGATCTTAGATCCGCCACTTACTCCCAATCTCCTCCGCCTCTGCCTCTTCTCTCCGCGCTTACCCCCCAGACCTCACCCAAAAACCAAGCGCACTGGTCCAACTTCAAGGTGTACGACGAACATGTTGTCTCGAAAATTCTATCCTCCTTAAACCCGAACAACCACTTCAATGACCCTCTCCCCTCTAACTGCCTAGCCGCCGCCTCTCAGGCTATCATCCCGAGTTGGACTGCAATAATCAACGCCTCCCTCCTACAGGGATCGATACCTGACTCTCTTAAAGCCGGCCAAGTCATCCCCATTTTTAAAAAAACGACGCTGGATCCCGCTTCCCCGGACAACTACAGACCTATATCTAATATACTACTCCTAGCTAAAGTTCTGGAGAAATGTGTGCAACAGCAGCTGAGCCAACACATCACCAACTTGCATCTACTAGATGACTTCCAATCCTGGTTCAGACCTGGGCACAGCACTGAAACCACCCTCCTCCACATCGTGGATGATGCCCTCCAAGCTCTCGACCAAGGCAAAACCTGTCTCCTAATCCTCCTAGATCTATCCTCGGATTTCGATACGGTCAACCACGAAAAACTCCTTGAACGCCTCAAAAATAGGATGGGACTAGATGGCCCCGTTCTGGAATGGTTTAGGTCCTTCCTCCAGAACCGCTCGCAGAGATTCCTAATTAACGGTACTTTGTCCGCTCCCTCTCCGATCACGGTTGGAGTCCCCCAAGGATCAACACTGTCCCCTACTCTCTTCAACCTTTACCTTGAACCGCTCGCTGAAGTGCTTCGCACCGCCAATATCTCCTACCACATGTACGCCGACGACACCCAGATCTACATAAAAATTTCTTCTCCTGAAGACATTCTTTCCCTAAATGAGGCATTAAAGCTGACTGTCCACTGGCTCACCTCTAACCAGCTCAAACTTAACGCCCAAAAAACCGAATTTCTTCTAATCTCCCCACCCAAAACCAACCCTGACATTCAGGAATGGATCAAGTTGGTTACAGCGCTAAACTCCCCACCAACCATAGTGGACTCTGCTAAATCCCTTGGAATAACCCTAGATCGCAGCTTGAATATGCGCGGCCACATCAACTCGATGGCCAAAACAGCCAGATTTCACCTGAGCTACCTAAGAAACCTGAAACCTTTCCTGGACACTCCCGACCTTAAAATGGCAATTCAGGCACTAGTCAACTCCAGACTGGAATATGGATGCTCTACCCTCGCTGGTCTACCCAAGATCTCCCTGGCCCCACTAAAAGCCTGCCTCAAAGCTGCCGCCAGACTCCTAACAGGTGCAAAGAAATTCGACCACATCTCTCCACACCTTAAAGCCTTGAACTGGCTTCCTCTCGAGGCCAGAATCCAACTTAAGCTGGCTTGCATCACTCACAAGGCCTTATACTCCAATTCCCCTGCCTTCCTCGCCCAGAAACTCGTAATATCCGGAGGGGCCAGAAACTCCCGGTCTGCCAGAAACCTCCTGCTCCAACCAGCACGCTTACAAAAAAAAAAAACGTACAATCGGGCCTTCTCTGGGGCCGCACCAAGAATTTGGAACTCACTCCCGCCTGCCATTAGAAGAATTCCATCTCTGGCTCGCTTCAAAAAGGAGGTCAAAACATTCCTAATGGGCAAATTCCTCTCCTAACTCTTGCATTACAGTCACCTCAGCGACTCTGTTCTACCTCCCATCACAGCCTCACCATGGGTTTTCCGGATGATTTCCACTTGACACCTCTGGGCATCCCACCCTGGGATCTGAGACCGCTTGTTTCTTGTAAGATGTATCTACCTGTTTTTATTTCAAATGTATACCCCCTGGGATCTGAGACCGCCTGTGTCTGGTAAAAAGTATCTATCTATGTTTTCCCTAATGTATTCACCCCTCCTAAGTCTCTTGTATTCCTCATGTCAATCCTGTAAAGCGCTCTGATACCCTTGCGGGTCTAGTTTGCGCTCTATAAAACACAAAATAAATAAATAAATATAATGACCTGCTTGCCCGGTATATGCTAGACTTGTTCCATGAGGCTTTAGTGAGCGGTCCCCCAACCCACAACTTGTGAGACAATAATTCCAGTTCCATTGAAGCCTGGTAAGAATGAGGACCTCTGCCAGTTTTATTGGCCACTCTCTCTCTCCTTAACATTGATAATAGGATATTAGCGGGCAGGGGCGGCTCCTCCTCCAGGCAGGGCCGGCCACTCCACATCTGAGTGCACAATTGTGCACTCACATGAGCAGCCTTGCAAACCTGTCTCAGACCTGCCACTGCTGTGTTTTGATTGTGTTACTGTGTCTGTGTGTACAAATACTTTACACATTGCCTCTGAGATAAGCCTGACTGCTCATGCCAAGCTACCAAGGGGGTGAGCAGGGGTTATCTTAGCTGTGTGACTCCCTTACCCTGACTAGAATGAGGGTACCTACTAGGACAGCGTGTAAACCACTGCCAACTAGAGACCCCATTTCTAACAATAAGCCACTAACTCAAACTAGATATGCCATGTCAGGGCTCCACCACTTTCTGCAGCCAAAGGAATTGATAACGTTGACTAATAAAAATGCAAATTATTTAGTTTAACATCTGCCTTCAGGGCCTGCGGCCGCTGACAAAGCCTCCTCTCTTCCCTCTAAAAGTTCACAGGGGCCCCTGCTGGACACCAGAGACAGCTAGCCTTCTCCCTATTGTTCAAACAGCGAGCTTCCTGTACCCAAAATGTCAATTCTCATCTGTATTTCAGCAGAAGTGATATGAAGAAACTGAAGCAATGTCCCAACTTCCTCCTACCACCAAGACTACCCAACAGTGTCAAAGCTAGTCGAGGTGAAACGAGGAAGAGGGGAAGGGAACAAAAAAGAAATACAAGATCCAACAGAGTCAGCGCAGGGAGATGTGTGGTGTGCAGGAAGTCTCTCTGTGTCTCCTGCATACAAAGAAGAGAATAAGGACATCAGCGTATGTGTTGAGTCTACAGGAATTACCCACCAAAACTAACAGGAATTCATAAATCTATATAGCGTGATAGTAATACCTGTATCAATCCCCTCTTCTGTAACTTAAGTGACTGCATACACAGGAGTGGTATAGAATCTATGAAACTGAAAGAGAAAGCATAGTTTTTGAGGGTTAAAACAATTTACCTATTGTGTTATTGAAAATCAGGAAAGTACAAACATACCTAAAAGCTTTCTGTAATCACTGATAGAGTAAGGCCCAAAAATGTCGTAATTCTAAATTCTGGAATAGTGCATACAATGACTTCTTGTATTGTCTCTCTAGCAACAAAACAAAACTACCACAAAAAGGTATAGGGCCTTTTTGTCCCTTTTAAGTACATTTCTTAAAAAAGCAGAAACTGTGTACTAAACAATATCTTGTCTTTCTCTTATATCACCAGAATACAAGTACCATGACAAGAACGGGATCTCCAGTAGCCAGAAGAACACATCAGATAAGTAAAGGCATATGACTCATAGATACAATTGTTTAGGCGCAAAGCACGTTACCGACTTTGTAGGTTCGATTCTTTAGAGGATATTGTCCTTTTCTGCATTGAAGGTATTTCCAGACACGAGATCCAGGGCGGAGACGAAGCAGAGGAAGACACCGAGCAAGATCAACAGAGGACAGCCGAACTGCAGCCCGCAGGAGACGCCGCCCACAACGTGGTGAACCCCGAAGCAGAAAAGGTAATTGAACTAGAGCGGAAGAATCACATGTGTGTCAACTAGAACGCGAAGCAATCTTCTGCCCGGGAAGGCCGGCTTTATGCTGGCAATGCTCCACCCCTACCACAGACCCGGCCGGGAGCAGAGCAAGCCCGACAGCAAATTAACAGAGTATTGCTAGTAACAGCTCTTAAAATGTACAACTCCACCCCATCTCACTAACAGCAGAAGTGTAATCTCCTTGATTGGGTATTGGCCAACTAAGAGAAATATACTATTATGCAACTATATTAAATAATCCAGCTATAGTAAAAATAACTGTAGATTTTTAGTCTGGATACAGAAAAATATATACACCACTACCTGACTAGCCCTTGTAACATGTACCAATCCAAAGCAAAAATGTAATACAGTCTGACACATGAAGAGCATAATTGTGCACAAACACCTTACCCAAAATAAAGGTGCAGTATCCAATCCAGTAATAAGAATTTGGACTGGGTCCGATCTGCCACGGACTTCTGGTGTGCTGACGCCAGGCAGAGTAAGACAAGAGATTTCATGCTCAGCCTAGAAGTGTAAGCACCATATTAACACTTATCGCACACAACCTGCTCAAGGTTCCACATCCAGGTGTCCATCGCAGCTGACTTTTTTCAAAAGGTGGGCACTGGAGGTTGCAGCTCATAGTAAACCTTACAAGTGGGATCATGATAGACAACATTATGCTGGTGATAGGTGGGATTTCTAGTGGCAAGGCCCCTGGCATGGATGACTTAACAATTCTGGGGACCAGTGGCCTGGCGGCTCTCGACTGGGTCGCCGGGGGTGACTGCTGTTCTGCCTGGGTGCGGGGCCGCGACGCCCGGGTCTGTGGGCGCCCGACCTATGCTAGTCCCCGCAGACATGGCCCAATCTCGGAGCTGGAGGCGCTGAGCCCTGTCCCAGCACGACCCGCTGCAGCCCACCTGACTCAGCCCGCTGCAGCTATACCCCTGCGGCCTCTCACTTCAGCACCTTCCAGCCAATTGGTGGGGGGCCCCGAGACCCGCTGCAGCCTCGCCCCCGTGGACGCCTACCCCGGAACGGCCTCCTTCATCAGTGTTCTCCTGTCTGCTGGTGGGACGGCCAGGAGACCTGCGGCGCCGACCACGTGCCTCTGCGCCTCCGAGACGACTCTCTTTCAGCTTGCGGGGTCTAATGGCCTGATCCCTGCACTGGGCAATGCTCCTGGTGGTGGAGATTGCTTAACTGTTAGCCCAGGGACCTTCCCGTACTTACCTACAATGAAGCCATCGTCAAGGGTGATCGTCCTCCTCTAGACACCCTACTCTAATGCATTCCGCCCATCCGTGATCCCTTCTCCACTCCCTGTCCCCTGGGACACCTTGCTAAGCTGCGGACTTCCTGCCTAGGCCCGGAGCGTTTTCCTCACTGCCTGAGTCTGGCACTTCTGCAGACCTCGTTGGCGGTCCCCCTGAGTAGGGAATCAACACTGCGGGTACCACACCAGCAACCTCCCTCAGCTCCTTCCTGACCCTACAGTTTCCCCTCTCTCACCAGCATGGCAGGGCCCTGCCTGACCTCTACTGGCGACAACTCCTTCACTGTTACCTATCCTCCTAATCTCTCCAAAACCGCCGCGAAATCCTTTAAACACTCCATCCTGAAAAGTCATCCTGAGACCCTGATCTCTGACCTACGATTCAGCGCGGACAAGGGCACAGTCATCAATGACCTCATCTTCTACTCCAGAAAAATATCTCCATGGCGCAAAGCCATCTCGAACCTCCTTAACGTACACGAAACCAGGAATATTCCGTACGGCACTAAGCTCACGATCGCACCTTCCCCAAACCTGCGAGCTGACCTTACTATCACCATATACAAAAATGGCATTGTCCTGATCCAAGCTCCACCCAAAGACCTCAATAAATTCGCAGACTTCTTCACCCTCCTAAAAAAACATGTGCATGACCCTCATTCATCCACGCTCCCCCCGCACCATCCCTCGACCTCTCCGCCAATGGTGCCTCGCCACTCACAAACCAATCCTCCAAGGGCTCACGACTCAAGTCGGCCTAGCCCCTCTACCATGCCCCCAGCGCATGTCAAAAGGATTGTGCCCAAACTGACGACCTCCTTCCCGCAAGCTCTGACCACCCACATGGCTATTGAAACTCCTCAAAGTGATCATGACACTGGTCGACCAAGCCCTTCTACTACGCCACCAGCTCATGTCAATAGAATCATCCCCAAACCTTTGACCTCCTGCCCGCTAACTCCTCCCTCCCATATGCTTATTGAAACCCCTCCAAGGGTTCACGTCACCGGTCGACCTAGCCACACTACCTTGCTACCAGCGCATGCAATCAGAACCGTTCCCAATCCATCGGCTTCCTGCCCGCAAGAGCATCCCTCTTATAGGGATATTGAAACTTTCCACCACAGAGCAGCCGAACTAACTCAGAGCAGCCATAACTCCATCCTGGATCTAAAGAACCTCCTTCACCTCACTGAACTCTCCTTCTCGAATCTCAAGCGCCCGCAGAACTCCGTTCCCCTCCCCTCCACCATGCCCCTCCTTCACCCGCTAACGCTATCCCTGAGACACCTGCGCCCTCGCAAGCAGCCTTGCCTCCTCTCGGAGGAGAGAATTCTGGCCCTCCTCCTTACCTACATATCCGCCCCTGTAACTCCTAGTCCTCTAGACCGAACGGAGGAAGAAGTTCTAGACCTCCTCATTAGCTACGAATCTGTCCTGGCAACCCCATGCCCTTTAGACTTGTATGACAAACACGTCATCCGCACGGTTGCAACCAACCCCAACAGGTCAGCTACCTTCCGTAATAGAGGAGTCGTTGATAGCAATCTAGCGCTAGTACCCATCTCTGCCCCTCCTCACGACACTCAATCTGACCTCTCACTATCCGGCCTCCTAATTAACTGCCGCTCAGCAGTAAAGCATGCCGCCGATGTCGCCGATCTCATCCTGAGCCTTGAATCTGACTTAGCGATTCTGACTGAATCCTGGCTCAATGAATCCTCATCGCCCTGCCTAGACCTCCTAGTCCCCCCCAACTACAACATCGTAAGACTGGACAGGCAGTCAAAAAAAGGGGGGAGGCATTGCCTGCATCTACTGCTCCAACCACTCCGTCACTGAACTCATGGCAGATCCCACAGACTCCTGCGAATACCTTGCTCTCTCCATTTGCAGCAACTCCACCCAACTGTGCAGACTGCACATCTTCTACCACCCCCCAGGCATGAATGACACCTTCACAGACCACCTCATGAAATCATCACAGCCAAGGTTTCCCCCAACTCTAAAGACATTTTCCTAGGCGACTTCAACCTGCACTGGAGCGACCCCAAGGACCCACGGGTCAACACCATTAGAGACCTCCTGGCCGACCTAGCCCTTACCCAAGCCTGCATGCTCCCAACCCACTCGAAGGGCGCCACTCTAGACTGGATCATCGCTAAGGAATCAGCGGTCAATCTTATCTCCATAGACCCATGCGATTGGTCTGACCACCACGCTATCACCTTCAGTCTGCCTGGCACCCTGAGGACTAGGGCACCACAACCTGTGATTCCCAAACGTTGGATTCGTGACACCAAGAACCTTGATCACGGGAATCTGGCGGCTCGCTGCGAGACTGACCTCCCCCCACCCCCTCACATCACTACGGTCAACGACCTCACTGAAAATTACTCCACGACCTTATCCAACATTCTGGACGATCTTGCTCCGCTAAAACTAAAAATATCCCAAATCAAAGTCAGGAACCCCTGGTTCAACGGTTCACTCAACAATGAGAGGAGATCCCTCCGGCAGACAGAACGAAACTGGAAACAACACCCATCAGCAGCCCATCTAAAACTTCTCCGCCAGGCCAGAAATGCCTATAACAGGAAAATCCTCAACTCAAAAAAGAATTCTTCAGAACTGAACTGGAGAACTCCAAGAACAGACCTCGCAAGCTATTCGAAATGGTCAAACACCAATCCAACAAACTGGCAAAAACCTCTAAAGAAACCCCCAAATCTCTAATTTCATGCGAGGAATTTTCCTCCTTCTTCGCCGACAAAATCACTGCTCTAGGAAACGATCTTAGATCCGCCACTTACTCCCAATCTCCTCCGCCTCTGCCTCTTCTCTCCGCGCTTACCCCCCAGACCTCACCCAAAAACCAAGCGCAGTGGTCCAACTTCAAGGTGTACGACGAACATGCTGTCTCGAAAATTCTATCCTCCTTAAACCCGAACAACCACTTCAATGACCCTCTCCCCTCTAACTGCCTAGCCGCCGCCTCTCAGGCTATCATCCCGAGTTGGACTGCAATAATCAACGCCTCCCTCCTACAGGGATCGATACCTGACTCTCTTAAAGCCGGCCAAGTCATCCCCATTTTTAAAAAACGACGCTGGATCCCGCTTCCCCGGACAACTACAGACCTATATCTAATATACTACTCCTAGCTAAAGTTCTGGAGAAATGTGTGCAACAGCAGCTGAGCCAACACATCACCAACTTGCATCTACTAGATGACTTCCAATCCTGGTTCAGACCTGGGCACAGCACTGAAACCACCCTCCTCCACATCGTGGATGATGCCCTCCAAGCTCTCGACCAAGGCAAAACCTGTCTCCTAATCCTCCTAGATCTATCCTCGGATTTCGATACGGTCAACCACGAAAAACTCCTTGAACGCCTCAAAAACAGGATGGGACTAGATGGCCCCGTTCTGGAATGGTTTAGGTCCTTCCTCCAGAACCGCTCGCAGAGATTCCTAATTAACGGTACTTTGTCCGCTCCCTCTCCGATCATGGTTGGAGTCCCCCAAGGATCAACACTGTCCCCTACTCTCTTCAACCTTTACCTTGAACCGCTCGCTGAAGTGCTTCGCACCGCCAATATCTCCTACCACATGTACACCGACGACACCCAGATCTACATAAAAATTTCTTCTCCTGAAGACATTCTTTCCCTAAATGAGGCATTAAAGCTGACTGTCCACTGGCTCACCTCTAACCAGGTCAAACTTAACGCCCAAAAAACCGAATTTCTTCTAATCTCCCCACCCAAAACCAACCCTGAAATTCAGGAATGGATCAAGTTGGTTACAGCGCTAAACTCCCCACCAACCATAGTGGACTCTGCTAAATCCCTTGGAATAACCCTAGATCGCAGCTTGAATATGCGCGGCCACATCAACTCGATGGCCAAAACAGCCAGATTTCACCTGAGCTACCTAAGAAACCTGAAACCTTTCCTGGACACTCCCGACCTTAAAATGGCAATTCAGGCACTAGTCATCTCCAGACTGGAATATGGATGCTCTACCCTCGCTGGTCTACCCAAGATCTCCCTGGCCCCACTAAAAGCCTGCCTCAAAGCTGCCGCCAGACTCCTAACAGGTGCAAAGAAATTCGACCACATCTCTCCACACCTTAAAGCCTTGAACTGGCTTCCTCTCGAGGCCAGAATCCAACTTAAGCTGGCTTGCATCACTCACAAGGCCTTATACTCCAATTCCCCTGCCTTCCTCGCCCAGAAACTCGTAATATCCGGAGGGGCCAGAAACTCCCGGTCTGCCAGAGACCTCCTGCTCCAACCAGCACGCTTACAAAAAAAAAAAACGTACAATCGGGCCTTCTCTGGGGCCGCACCAAGAATTTGGAACTCACTCCCGCCTGCCATTAGAAGAATTCCATCTCTGGCTCGCTTCAAAAAGGAGGCCAAAACATTCCTAATGGGCAAATTCCTCTCCTAACTCTTGCATTACAGTCACCTCAGCGACTCTGTTCTACCTCCCATCACGGCCTCACCATGGGTTTTCCGGATGATTTCCACTTGACACCTCTGGGCATCCCACCCTGGGATCTGAGACCGCTTGTTTCTTGTAAGATGTATCTACCTGTTTTTATTTCAAATGTATACCCCCTGGGATCTGAGACCGCCTGTGTCTGGTAAAAAGTATCTATCTATGTTTTCCCTAATGTATTCACCCCTCCTAAGTCTCTTGTATTCCTCATGTCAATCCTGTAAAGCGCTCTGATACCCTTGCGGTTCTAGTTTGCGCTCTATAAAACACAAAATAAATAAAATAAATATAATGACCTGCTTGCCCGGTATATGCTAGACTTGTTCCATGAGGCTTTAGTGAGCGGTCCCCCAACCCACAACTTGTGAGACAATAATTCCAGTTCCATTGAAGCCTGGTAAGAATGACGACCTCTGCCAGTTTTATTGGCCACTCTCTCTCTCCTTAACATTGATAATAGGATATTAGCAGGCAGGGGCGGCTCCTCCTCCAGGCAGGGCCGGCCACTCCACATGTGAGTGCACAATTGTGCACTCACATGAGCAGCCTTGCAAACCTGTCTCAGACTTGCCACTGCTGTGTCTGTGTGTGCAGTTTTAAACTGCCATTTCGACCTGGCAAGTATACTCACGTGCCAAGCCCAAACCTTCCCTTTTACCACATGTAAGTCAATCCTAAGGTAGGACCAAGGAAGCTGCATGGGCAGGCTGCAGAGTATTTAAAAAGTAGGACGTGTACTGTTGTGTTTTACATGTCCTAATAGTAAAAACCTGCTAATTTCGTTTTTCACTTTTGCAAGGACTATCTCTTCCATAGGATAACATGGGAATTGCCTTGAAAAATCTTTTAGGTGCGATTTCTCATTGGGAGATTTGGAGTTTGGGGTCTCTGAACTACAATTTAAAAATACATCTTTTTGTGAAGTTGATTTTTAAATTGTGTGTTTGAAAATGACACTTTAAGAAGAGGGCATTTTCTTGCTTATCCATTCTGTGCTTCTGCCTGTCTGTAAAATCCATGTCTGCTTTGGCTCTTGTGCATTCACTCTAGACAGTCACACAAAGGGAGCTGAGGTGTGCCTTGCATATCCTGATGGGCCTTCCTGAGCTAGAGTGGCGGGAGGAGTTGTCACTGGCACCTGAATAGGGCTGTGCCAGTCCTCACACAAAGCAGTCTCCACCCCTCTGTAGTGTGTCTGGAGCCAGGTCAGGGAAAGGCAGGGTCTTGTGAACTACAAAGATTATCCTTTGAAGTTTGGCTACTTCAAAGGCAGAAACTGGTATAAGTACTGGAGCTGTGACACCATAAATGCAGAACACTTCTGGACTAAGAGGAGATTCTGCCAAGAAGAGCTGGAGAAGCTGTAGGAGGGGAACTGCCACTATGCTTGTTGCTGTGTTGTGCTGACTTACTGCTTGCAGCTTCTGGCTTGGGCAGTGAAAGGACTGGACTTTTGCTTTCTGTATCATGCTTTCCAAGGTTCTCCAAGGGCTTGTGCATGCTTGCCACCTGTTAAGAAGTCTCAGGGCAATCAAAGACTTAATCTGCCAGCACCTGGACTCCTCTGCTGAGATCACTGTCCTGTCAAGTGATGCTAATTCCAGTTCTGGGCCCTTGAAGAAGGTTTTTGGTGCTGCAAGAAGAAAGATCCACTCATCGACTTCCAGTGCCTGTTTTATCGATGCATCGCTGAAGAATTAGACGCAGCGTCGCTGCCAGCACCAGAGCGTGATCCCTGCTTGACGCAACGACCACGGCTTACAACGCAGGCCCCAGCTCTCTTTCGCAGCGTGTCAAAAAAAACACGGCAGCATGAATTTCGAACACTGCATCACCAATGTCTGTGATGCATTGCTCCAACTCCAAAGCAGCACAACTTGGCTTTCGACGTATCGTCCCTGGGAGCCATTTTCTTCATCGCCACCGCACCGCAGTAAGGAACCGACGCTTCGTGTCACAAACAACGCAGAGAGGAGAAAGACTTCCATGCTGACACACTGACGCGAGACACTGAGGTTCCTGCATGCAGACACTCCAGCTCGCAGTGGTCTGAAATCCCTCGCGGGGTGTCCATCTCGAGACCAAGACGGGGTCCCACAGTCTCTCACTTCAGGTAATGGGGTTGGCTTCAGCCTAGGGGGATTCTTGGCTCTACACCAACATACATGCTAGGTACACTTAGGTACATCTAGTTAGGGTTGCATCGTAGGAGTACGCATTGTTACTATCATGTTATATGCTTGCATATATTCATTGTTTTTAGCACTATGGTAGAAATCTACCATCCATTTACTCTGTTGGTGCTTATTATAATTTATATCTGTTTCTGTCTTATGGTTGTTTCAGCACACCTATTTTACACTAGAATGACGCTGGTTCAATAAATGCTTATTGAAAACGTCCCCAGCGTTTATTTCTGTGTATCACTCTGAGACAAAGTGAGCACGAGTGACTGAGCGAAAAGTACGGTACTGTTTCCACGATCCCTGATGGGACAGGGTTGTCATGTTCGATAGTTGCCAGGAACTATTCTCTCCTTGGTAAGAGGAGTTTACAGTGGCACTGTGAGCTAGCTAGGTATACAGGCGAACATACCGAGTGGGGGTGTCTGGAATCAGTCTGGACACCAATCCCACAGTCTATGTTGTCTAAACACGCAGATCTTATATAGGTTTATAGGAACTACACAACATTGTGGCAGTAAGGAACCAACGCATCACCTCCCCTGCCTAGCAGTAAGGAACTGATGCATCACCTCCCCTGCACAGTAAGGAACCGGCGCATCACCGGCTCTTTCGACTTATCACCACCGCTGCGGCCCTCATCATCTTTGTTTTTGATGCATCTCAGATACTTTGCTCCAGCCAAGCGCTTCATTGATTTCAAGGAATTACAATTGGATTTAATCATTTAAAATAGATATCTTGACTTGTCTATGTTGGGTTTTTATCATTTTGGTCTTGTTTTATTAAGATAAATATTGGCTATTTTTCTAAACTGGTGTGGACTCCTTTTGTAGTGTTTTGATTGTGTTACTGTGTCTGTGTGTACAAATACTTTACACATTGCCTCTGAGATAAGCCTGACTGCTCATGCCAAGCTACCAAGGGGGTGAGCAGGGGTTATCTTAGCTGTGTGACTCCCTTACCCTGACTAGAATGAGGGTACCTACTAGGACAGCGTGTAAACCACTGCCAACTAGAGACCCCATTTCTAACAATAAGCCACTAACTCAAACTAGATATGCCATGTCAGGGCTCCACCACTTTCTGCAGCCAAAGGAATTGATAACGTTGACTAATAAAAATGCAAATTATTTAGTTTAACATCTGCCTTCAGGGCCTGCGGCCACTGACAAAGCCTCCTCTCTTCCCTCTAAAACTTCACAGGGGCCCCTGCTGGACTACCAGAGACAGCTAGCCTTCTCCCTATTGTTCAAACAGCGAGCTTCCTGTACCCAAAATGTCAATTCTCATCTGTATTTCAGCAGAAGTGATATGAAGAAACTGAAGCAAGGTCCCAACTTCCTCCTACCACCAAGACTACCCAACAGTGTCAAAGCTAGTCGAGGTGAAACGAGGAAGAGGGGAAGGGAACAAAAAAGAAATACAAGATCCAACAGAGTCAGCGCAGGGAGATGTGTGGTGTGCAGGAAGTCTCTCTGTGTCTCCTGCATACAAAGAAGAGAATAAGGACATCAGCGTATGTGTTGAGTCTACAGGAATTACCCACCAAAACTAACAGGAATTCATAAATCTATATAGCGTGATAGTAATACCTGTATCAATCCCCTCTTCTGTAACTTAAGTGACTGCATACACAGGAGTGGTATAGAATCTATGAAACTGAAAGAGAAAGCATAGTTTTTGAGGGTTAAAACAATTTACCTATTGTGTTATTGAAAATCAGGAAAGTACAAACATACCTAAAAGCTTTCTGTAATCACTGATAGAGTAAGGCCCAAAAATGTCGTAATTCTAAATTCTGGAATAGTGCATACATGACTTCTTGTATTTTCTCTCTAGCAACAAAACAAAACTACCACAAAAAGGTATAGGGCCTTTTTGTCCCTTTTAAGTACATTTCTTAAAAAGCAGAAACTGTGTACTAAACAATATCTTGTCTTTCTCTTATATCACCAGAATACAAGTACCATGACAAGAACGGGATCTCCAGTAGCCAGAAGAACACATCAGATAAGTAAAGGCATATGACTCATAGATACAATTGTTTAGGCGCAAAGCACGTTACCGACTTTGTAGGTTCGATTCTTTAGAGGATATTGTCCTTTTCTGCATTGAAGGTATTTCCAGACACGAGATCCAGGGCGGAGACGAAGCAGAGGAAGACACCGAGCAAGATCAACAGAGGACAGCCGAACTGCAGCCCGGAGGAGACGCCGCCCACAACGTGGTGAACCCCGAAGCAGAAAAGGTAATTGAACTAGAGCGGAAGAATCACATGTGTGTCAACTAGAACGCGAAGCAATCTTCTGCCCGGGAAGGCCGGCTTTATGCTGGCAATGCTCCACCCCTACCACAGACCCGGCCGGGAGCAGAGCAAGCCCGACAGCAAATTAACAGAGTATTGCTAATAACAGCTCTTAAAATGTACAACTCCACCCCATCTCACTAACAGCAGAAGTATAATCTCCTTGATTGGGTATTGGCCAACTAAGAGAAATATACTATTATGCAACTATATCAAATAATCCAGCTATAGTAAAAATAACTGTAGATTTTTAGTCTGGATACAGAAAAATATATACACCACTACCTGACTAGCCCTTGTAACATGTACCAATCCAAAGCAAAAATGTAATACAGTCTGACACATGAAGAGCATAATTGTGCACAAACACCTTACCCAAATTAAAGGTGCAGTATCCAATCCAGTAATAAGAATTTGGACTGGGTCCGATCTGCCACGGACTTCTGGTGCGCTGATGCCAGGCAGAGTAAGACAAGAGATTTCATGCTCAGGCTAGAAGTGTAAGCACCATATTAACACTGCTGCACACAACCTGCTCAAGGTTCCACATCCATGTGTCCATCGCAGCTGACTTTTTTCAAAAGGTGGGCACTGGAGGTTGCAGCTCATAGTAAACCTTACAAGTGGGATCATGATAGACAACATTATGCTGGTGATAGGTGGGATTTCTAGTGGCAAGGCCCCTGGCATGGATGACTTAACAATTCTGGGGACCAGTGGCCTGGCGGCTCTCGACGGGGTCGCCGGGGGTGACTGCTGTTCTGCCTGGGTGCGGGACCGCGACGCCCGGGCCTGTGGGCGCCCGACCTATGCTAGTCCCCGCGGACATGGCCCAATGTCGGAGCTGGAGGCGCTGAGCCCTGTCCCAGCACGACCCGCTGCAGCCCACCTGACTCAGCCCGCTGCAGCTATACCCCTGCGGCCTCTCACTTCAGCACCTTCCAGCCAATTGGTGGGGGGGCCCGGAGACCCGCTGCAGCCTCGCCCCCATAGACGCCTACCCCCGGAACGGCCTCCTTCATCAGTGTTCTCCTGTCTGCTGGTGGGACGGCCAGGAGACCTGCGGCGCCGACCACTTGCCTCTGCGCCTCCGAGACGACTCTCTTTCAGCTTGCGGGGTCTAATGGCCTGATCCCTGCACTGGGCAATGCTCCTGGTGGTGGAGATTGCTTAACTGTTAGCCCAGGGACCCATCGTGATCTTCCAGTACTTACCTACAATGAAGCCATCGTCAAGGGTGATCGTCCTCCTCTAGACACCCTACTCTAATGCATTCCGCCCATCCGTGATCCCTTCTCCACTCCCTGTCCCCAGGGACACCTTGCTAAGCTGCGGACTTCCTGCCTAGGCCCGGAGCGTTTTCCTCACTGCCTGAGTCTGGCACTTCTGCAGACCTCGTTGGCGGTCCCCCTGAGTAGGGAATCAACACTGCGGGTACCACACCGGCAACCTCCCTCAGCTCCTTCCTGACCCTACAGTTTCCCCTCTCTCACCAGCATGGCAGGGCCCTGCCTGACCTCTACTGGCGACAACTCCTTCACTGTTACCTATCCTCCTAATCGCTCCAAAACCGCCGCAAAATCCTTTAAACACGCCATCCTGAAAAGTCATCCTGAGACCCTGATCTCTGACCTACGATTCAGCGCGGACAAGGGCACAGTCATCAATGACCTCATCTTCTACTCCAGAAAAATATCTCCATGGCGCAAAGCCATCTCGAACCTCCTTAACGTACACAAAACCAGGAATATTCCGTACGGCACTAAGCTCACGATCGTACCTTCCCCAAACCTGCGAGCTGACCTTACTATCACCATATACAAAAATGGCATTGTCCTGATCCAAGCTCCACCCAAAGACCTCAATAAATTCGCAGACTTCTTCACCCTCCTAAAAAAACATGTGCATGACCCTCATTCATCCACGCTCCCCCCGCACCATCCCTCGACCTCTCCGCCAATGGTGCCTAGCCACTCACAAACCAATCCTCCAAGGGCTCACGACTCAAGTCGGCCTAGCCCCTCTACCATGCCCCCAGCGCATGTCAAAAGGATCGTGCCCAAACTGACGACCTCCTGCCCGCAAGCTCTGACCACCCACATGGCTATTGAAACTCCTCAAAGTGATCATGACACTGGTCGACCAAGCCCTTCTACTACGCCACCAGTTCATGTCAATAGAATCATCCCCAAACCTTTGACCTCCTGCCCGCTAACTCCTCCCTCCCATATGCTTATTGAAACCCCTCCAAGCGTTCACATCACCGGTCGACCTAGCCACACTACCTTGCTACCAGCGCATGCAATCAGAACCGTTCCCAATCCATCGGCCTCCTGCCCGCAAGAGCATCCCTCTTATAGGGATATTGAAACTTTCCACCACAGAGCAGCCGAACTAACTCAGAGCATCCATAACTCTATCCTGGATCTAAAGAACCTCCTTCACCTCACTGAACTCTCCTTCTCGAATCTCAAGCGCCCGCAGAACTCCGTTCCCCTCCCCTCCACCATGCCCCTCCTTCACCCGCTACCACTATCCCTGAGACACCTGCGCCCTCGCAAGCAGCCTTGCCTCCTCTCGGAGGAGGGAATTCTGGCCCTCCTCCTTACCTACATATCCGCCCCTGTAACTCCTAGTCCTCTAGACCTCACGGAGGAAGAAGTTCTAGACCTCCTCATTAGCTACGAATCTGTCCTGGCAACCCCATGCCCTTTAGACTTGAATGACGAACACGTCATCCGCACGGTTGCAACCAACCCCAACAGGTCAGCTACCTTCCGTAATAGAGGAGTCGTTGATAGCAATCTAGCGCTAGTACCCACCTCTGCCCCTCCTCAACACACTCACTCTGACCTCTCACTATCCGGCCTCCTAATTAACTGCCGCTCAGCAGTAAAGCATGCCGCCGATGTCGCCGATCTCATCCTGAGCCTTGAATCTGACTTAGCGATTCTGACTGAATCCTGGCTCAATGAATCCTCATCGCCCTGCCTAGACCTCCTAGTCCCCCCCAACTACAACATCGTAAGACTGGACAGGCAGTCAAAAAAGGGGGGAGGCATTGCCTGCATCTACTGCTCCAACCTCTCCGTCACTGAACTCATGGCAGATCCCACAGACTCCTGCGAATACCTTGCTCTCTCCATTTCCAGCAACTCCACCCAACTGTGCAGACTGCACATCTTCTACCACCCCCCAGGCATGAATGACACCTTCACAGACCACCTCATGGAAATCATCACAGCCAAGGTTTCCCCCAACTCTAAAGACATTTTCCTAGGCGACTTCAACCTGCACTGGAACGACCCCAAGGACCCACGGGTCAACACCATTAGAGACCTCCTGGCCGACCTAGCCCTTACCCAAGCCTGCACGCTCCCAACCCACTCGAAGGGCACCACTCTAGACTGGATCATCGCTAAGGAATCAGCGGTCAATCTTATCTCCATAGACCATGCGATTGGTCTGACCACCACGTTATCACCTTCAGTCTGCCTGGCACCCTCAGGACTAGGGCACCACAACCCGTGATTCCCAAATGTTGGGTTCGTGACACCAAGAACCTTGATCACGGGAATCTGGCGGCTCGCTGCGAGACTGACCTCCCCCCACCCCCTCACATCACTACGGTCAACGACCTCACTGAAAATTACTCCACGACCTTATCCAACATTCTGGACGATCTTGCTCCGCTAAAACTAAAAATAACCCAAATCAAAGTCAGGAACCCCTGGTTCAACGGTTCACTCAACAATGAGAGGAGATCCCTCCGGCAGACAGAACGAAACTGGAAACAACACCCATCAGCAGCCCATCTAAAACTTCTCCGCCAGGCCAGAAATGCCTATAACAGGAAAATCCTCAACTCAAAAAAAGAATTCTTCAGAACTGAACTGGAGAACTCCAAGAACAGACCTCGCAAGCTATTCGAAATGGTCAAACACCAATCCAACAAACTGGCAAAAACCTCTAAAGAAACCCCCAAATCTCTAATTTCATGCGAGGAATTTTCCTCCTTCTTCGCCGACAAAATCACTGCTCTAGGAAACGATCTTAGATCCGCCACTTACTCCCAATCTCCTCTGCCTCTGCCTCTTCTCTCCGCGCTTACCCCCCAGACCTCACCCAAAAACCAAGCGCACTGGTCCAACTTCAAGGTGTACGACGAACATGCTGTCTCGAAAATTCTATCCTCCTTAAACCCGAACAACCACTTCAATGACCCTCTCCCCTCTAACTGCCTAGCCGCCGCCTCTCAGGCTATCATCCTGAGTTGGACTGCAATAATCAACGCCTCCCTCCTACAGGGATCGATACCTGACTCTCTTAAAGCTGGCCAAGTCATCCCCATTTTTAAAAAAACGACGCTGGATCCCGCTTCCCCGGACAACTACAGACCTATATCTAATATACCACTCCTAGCTAAAGTTCTGGAGAAATGTGGGCAACAGCAGCTGAGCCAACACATCACCAACTTGCATCTACTAGATGACTTCCAATCCGGGTTCAGACCTGGGCACAGCACTGAAACCACCCTCCTCCACATCGTGGATGATGCCCTCCAAGCCCTCGACCAAGGCAAAACCTGGCTCCTAAACCTCCTAGATCTATCCTCGGCTTTCGATACGGTCAACCACGAAAAACTCCTTGAAGGCCTCAAAAACAGGATGGGACTAGATGGCTCCGTTCTTGAATGGTTTAGGTCCTTCCTCCAGAACCGCTCGCAGAGATTCCTAATTAACAGTACTTTGTCCGCTCCCTCTCCGATCACGGTTGGAGTCCCCCAAGGATCAACACTGTCCCCTACTCTCTTCAACCTTTACCTTGAACCGCTCGCTGAAGTGCTTCGCACCGCCAATATCTCCTACCACATGTACGCCGACGACACCCAGATCTACATAAAAATTTCTTCTCCTGAAGACATTCTTTCCCTAAATGAGGCATTAAAGCTGACTGTCCACTGGCTCACCTCTAACCAGCTCAAACTTAACGCCCAAAAACCGAATTTCTTCTAATCTCCCCACCCAAAACCAACCCTGACATTCAGGAATGGATCAAGTTGGTTACAGCGCTAAACTGCCCACCAACCATAGTGGACTCTGCTAAATCCCTTGGAATAACCCTAGATCGCAGCTTGAATATGCGCGGCCACATCAACTCGATGGCCAAAACAGCCAGATTTCACCTGAGCTACCTAAGAAACCTGAAACCTTTCCTGGACACTCCCGACCTTAAAATGGCAATTCAGGCACTAGTCATCTCCAGACTGGAATATGGATGCTCTACCCTCGTTGGTCTACCCAAGATCTCCCTGGCCCCACTAAAAGCCTGCCTCAAAGCTGCCGCCAGACTCCTAACAGGTGCAAAGAAATTCGACCACATCTCTCCACACCTTAAAGCCTTGAACTGGCTTCCTCTCGAGGCCAGAATCAAACTTAAGCTGGCTTGCATCACTCACAAGGCCTTATACTCTATTTCTCCTGCCTTCCTCGCCCAGAAACTCGTAATATCCGGAGGGGCCAGAAACTCCCGGTCCGCCAGAGACCTCCTGCTCCAACCAGCACGCTTACGAAAAAAAAAAACGTACAATCGGGCCTTCTCTGGGGCCGCACCAAGAATTTGGAACTCACTCCCGCCTGCCATTAGAAGAATTCCATCTCTGGCTCGCTTCAAAAAGGAGGCCAAAACATTCCTAATGGGCAAATTCCTCTCCTAACTCTTGCATTACAGTCACCTCAGCGACTCTGTTCTACCTCCCATCACGGCCTCACCATGGGTTTTCCGGATGATTTCCACTCGACACCTCTGGGCATCCCACCCTGGGATCTGAGACCGCTTGTTTCTTGTAAGATGTATCTACCTGTTTTTATTTCAAATGTATACCCCCTGGGATCTGAGTCCGCCTGTGTCTGGTAAAAAGTATCTATCTATGTTTTCCCTAATGTATTCACCCCTCCTAAGTCTCTTGTATTCCTCATGTCAATCCTGTAAAGCGCTCTGATACCCTAGCGGGTCTAGTTTGCGCTCTATAAAACACAAAATAAATAAATAAATATAATGACCTGCTTGCCCGGTATATGCTAGACTTGTTCCATGAGGCTTTAGTGAGCGGTCCCCCAACCCACAACTTGTGAGACAATAATTCCAGTTCCATTGAAGCCTGGTAAGAATGACGACCTCTGCCAGTTTTATTGGCCACTCTCTCTCTCCTTAACATTGATAATAGGATATTAGCAGGCAGGGGCGGCTCCTCCACTAGGGCGGAGGAGCGTCGCCCCACTGCTTCTCGCAGTGTGAGAAGCAGAAACATAAAATGGTAATAACATTCCGTTATTACCATTTTATGTTTGGTTGCGGGCGGGCAGGTTGGCGGGGCTGCTCTGAGAGCAGGGACGGGGAGGAGTGGTATGCCTGCCCACTCCTGAGTGTACAAAGACTGTTTGGTCGCCCCCCTGGGGCCGCCCAAACCAGTCATGCGAGCTCTGCCTTTTCTCCATGTAGGCTGCATGCAGCCTACATGGAGAAAAGGGCCTCCCCATTAGCCCCTGGCTGGTCGGCGTCCCGACCAATCACAACGCTGCTTGAGCAGCGTTGTGATTGGCTTACGGGAGGGAGGGAGCCTGGCTGCCTGCTTCCTGTTCCTGGAGAGCAGGAGAGCAGAGAAGACGCGGGACCCGGGACCTGGCCAGGTAAGTTTAATTATCTCTTTTTTAAAAAAATTAAATTAACCCCCCATCCCCGCACGACCCCGCGACCCCCCACCCGCGAGTCGTGCCGGCCGCGACTGTTAGCAGGTAGTCTGTCTGGTCTGATGAGCAAATTAGTTATGCCTGACCAAATTGGCTTTGACCCTGGTAGACCTATCACCTCAGAAACTCTACATTTTTTCGCAGTTATGGCACATGCACACGAGCATGTTCAAGCTGCAGAGATATTTCTCGACACTGAGGCTTTTCTTTCTCTGGATCGGACTTTCCTGCTTACGATTTTAGATAGAATGGGCACCAAGAATTCTATATTACCCTTTGTTAAACGACTCTATGCCAAGTCAACTGGTCGCATCAGAAACAAGCATTGGCAAAGCCAAGAGGTCTCATCTATGAGAGCTTATGGGTTTGCCAATGTTTTGTAGCCATACTGTGCAGCAGAGGGGATGGTTTGCAGTGTGGCTAAAAGTAATTTAAAAAGCGGCATGATGTAGTCAGAGATACTGTGTTTTTTTTTAAACTGCATAAGCACTGGATGCATCATAGTATTTTTTTATTACTAATATTATTTTTCGCCATGCTGCACAGCAGCCAAACTGCTATACAGCATGGCTAAAAATCATTCCCAAAGTAGGCAATGGCCCTGCTGTATGGCATGAACTAACGGCAATGGCAAAACCAATAGTCTCAAAGGTGAGACCTATTGGCTTTGTCAATGCTTCTTAAGCCTCAGCGCAACAATCCTGTGATTCTGAGCAAGTTATTTAATCTCCCTATACATGAACAAGAAAAAAAATGACATTTGGCAGAAAAATCCTATCACATAAATAAAGCAAGTGTGCCCATTGTCATGTCTTAGTGAAAATACATTTGGAAGCCAAAAACATCTGTTTTCACAATAAAAGAAGATAACATTTGTTGTCACAATAAACATCCATTTCGAAGGCGAAAAGGGCTTCTTTGAAGTGTGTGTGGCATTGTAAAACATAGTTACAAAAGGCAAGAGGTTCAACAAGGATGATAGGGAACAAGAAAAAATAATAGTACCTCAATCACAGTGCAATCAGTGGAGGGACCGCAATCAAGATGAACCAATCAGTACTTTGTCCATTTACCAGCTGAAAGAAGAGAAAGTGAAGTCAGCATGTGCTGTCCAATTATTAAGCAGCAAATAAGAGTGACAGTGAATCCAACAAATGTAAAGCAATGGACGGGCTGCATGTTGTGTACAATATCTCTCGCAAGCGAGAGCACATGCGTTGTTGGAAGCGAGACCTTAAAATGGCTGCCTCTTATCTCCCATTCCATTCTGTAGGGGATATGGTAGGGGTGTACGCTGTCACCTTTGCTTTTTGCCTTGTTGAACTACTGGCTTGTCCGCTCCAGGAAAAAGCATTATGTAGAGGCATACAGTGGTGCTGAAACAATTTTCAGAGTGGGGTGCTGCCATTTATGTTATATCACTAAAGTCATAGGGATTCTGAAAAATCCAAGCGTCACACGAAAAAACAGTGAAGCAAATGTGCCACGTCCATTCAGCAGCAGAGTGGTAAGGGTGTGGTATGTAGCTGGTGGTGCATTTAGGAGAACTGGTGTGGTAGCGCACTGTCATTTACAGACAGCACATTTTCCGTTGATATGGCCACTACATTTGTATAGACGTGCAGTTTTACTGGTAAAACTATATAGCGCACAAATGATAATGTGTGGAAATCGTGTTTCAGCTAATATATATCATTTGTGCATCACCAAGTCAAGTGTCTTGATTGGTTGTGGTCCTACTACAATCTTTTTTCCATCGCACTTCAGACTTACAAAAAATTTGCTTAATTTGTTCCTTCCTAATTGCTAATACAATTTGAAATATGTGAGTAGTTCACTTACAGGTATTTAAATGCTGTTATGTGTTAGAAAAAACAGACATCCTATGCAGTGGTTGAAATGGAAACATAGAAGTGCAGGTACCCTGTACCAGAGTACCTGCTTGCTTCTGAGAAGTGCTGGTACTCTTCAATTAAACATATCACGACAGTCTTGAGAAGTGCAGGTACTCTCCCTCTCAAAATAAAAAAAGTGTGAGTACTCAGTACTGGACAGTACCAGCCCATTTAAAGCACTGATCCCCCGGCCTTTCCTTGCACTTCCTGTACCCCAGCAAGATTGTCAACTAGGTCACTTTTACAAACTCATCTCACTTTGAAGTCAGAGAAATAAAAGTAAACACCAGTTTCCAAGTAAGCAGCAATTTGTCAGAAGACAGAGCCTGAATTTTGTCACTTGTCTCTGAATGCAAGGCAAATGTGACAAGATAAATACAAACTTTAAAGGCATATGTATTGCTCATTCATCTTTCAAACTCCAGCATAGTTATTTTTGGGGGTGCCGTAGCACCCCCGCACCCATATTTCCAGCGCATATGATCCAAGCTCTTACAAAGACTTCTGTGCAGGGGCCTTCGCTTTACTCTGGTATACCCACAACTGTTGCTGTTTCTCCTTGCTCTAGCCACCACGTCTTCTACTCTGGCCATCAACATTTCGCTATGTGCCTGCAGTTACTGTAGCTTTGTTTGTAATGTCTTTATAGCCCTGGCATTAACTCTTTGTTCCACTGTGCCCACCTGGCCAGTCATTTCCCTTCTCAGGTTTACCTCTGCAGATACAAGTGTATTTTCTGTCCTTCAGCCATTGTTGTCTCCAGGGGCACGATTCATCCAGTTTCCCCTTCCATCGTGCTCTCTGGAATTCGGCTTTTACTTGATCCGAACTAATTTCTGGATCCCCTGATTTGGAATCTGAAGGCCAGAATGATTTCGATCTAAATTGGTTTTGCCACAATAAAAACAAACTCCAAAGAATGTCCACATTTATGTAGAAAAAGAGGCCTCGTGCTACATCTGAGATTTACGATGCAACAGGAGAACTTCTGCTTGACTTCTCAAACGTATACCAATCCTTACCACCAAACTGGCTAACCATCTCACATGTAGAGTGTGTATATTTGTGCAAGAATAAGAAGTCCTATTGGACTAGGTAATCAGAAACAGATTGAGATCACAGTATTCACAACCTATCATTGCTGAACAAATTCTGGCAACTCCGTTACAGATTTCAAATCAATCTTCTTCACTAAATATGGAAAGGATACAATTAAATATATGAACATTGCCTGTCAAGACAAGCTGTTAGATACCATGGGTCTGATTACAAAGATCAGGCAAAGCCGGAACCATTATGATCCTTCCAGCAAAGCTTTCTAATTGGATACAAGTCGTTTGCCTAATAGGCAATGCAAATTCAGCCATCTCTACAGATAATTAATATTAGAGTTGGATCCTGAAACTTAGAGTTGGCATCCCAGGAGAAGTGCCCATCTTTCAAAGTTTAACTGTTTGGCAATAGCTTTATCATTGACGTTAACGCCAAAATACGTTAACATTCTAAACTCTATAGAAAAAGCTCAATTATCACTCAAAAAGTATTTGGCCAGCGTGTTTTTCCACAAACCAGTACAAAAGAGGGTGTTCAGTTGGCCAGAGTTATTTCGATGATTGGTTCCAATTCGTTAACATTAGAGGCCAGTTTGGGTACTATGCAACAGATTCACTTTCTTCCCACAGAGACAGAGGGGAAGCAAGTACCAATTCTGAGGCCAAATAATAGCAACTGATGTCAATCGTTAAGTGTAAAACCAACCAATTCATCAACTACAGACATTACAAAATGAAGACAATCCTTCACCTCGGAGACTGTCTTCAAACTTCCAAATAGATGGTGCATCAGAACCTAAAAGACTCATAACTACCAATTCCAATCAATCCTCTACTTTGCAAGTTGCTTCGATATCAGAGGAAAGAAATATTATCTGTTCACACCACTTCTTTTTGGTCTTTGTTCAGTCGCTTGCCGTTTCGGCAAGCTTCTAGCATCAATGATAGCATATCTAAGGTTTAAAGGTTTTCGCTTAATCGTCTACTCGTAAGACATTCTGATTCTTTCTCAAAAAAGAATGTTGTTACGACCCATCTACAGACTATAATACCACTTCTGTAAAGTGTGGGTTTTGTTACAAATCACACAAAATTGTTACTCACTACAGCTCAGACTATAGACTTTCTGTGATTCTTTTTACTGAATTCAAATTCCTGTACCTTCCAACTTCCAAAATCGAAACCAATTACTATCAGGAAAGAGCTTTCTCTTTTAATCACATTTCACATTTCTCTTCATTAACTTGCCCAGACAACAGGCATTTTAGCTTCATCAGTTCAACCTGTATTCCCATGTCCCCTTCATTACTAAGCATGACAAAGACTCAAGATTCAGCAACTTCAAAGGAGCTTGAGTTATTCAGGCATAACTCCTTTAGACCATGAAACAAAGGAGAAAGTAAACTGGTGGCTGGAGGACCTTCACACTTGGAATGGAACATCAATTTCCAATACTACCTCAGATCTACCAGAGTCTAAAGCAAGTTTGTAAGGGTTTGGAGCACGTTGTGACCACTTCTATTTGGTAGCCCATGGTCTTTTAGAAAAGTCATCTATGCATACAATTTAGAGCTTCTTGCAGGTTCCAGTGCTATTCAGACATTCACAAAAAACATGTTTGGTGTTCAGTCCTTCGCAGGATAAACAATCTCATATCAATCATGTGGGCATCACTCAGTCAAGGGTTTTAGCCAATTAAGTTAAACAATTTTGGGGATATTATCTCCAACATCAGATTTCCCTGACACCAAAATACTTGCGACATCATTTAAACTCAGTAGCAGATTGGTACTCTTCTCATCTCAGGGAATACAGTGACCGAAACTATATGTTCCAGTTAGTCAGTACCCCCAAACAATATGGGGTTCTCTATTAATATAAATACTCGCTTCCAGAGTATACAATCAGTTCACCCCAGACCCCACATTACCTAGCAATTGCAATGAAAGCATTTCTTCACCTGTAGAATCAGAGTCTCCTTTAAACATTCCCTCCTTTTCTAATGATTTTATACAGTCTATTTAAAATCAGAAGGGAATCAACTTATGTGCTCTTAACTCCATTTTGACCACCCCAATTTTGGTTTCCACAATGGTTAGAAATGTTGATAGACAAACCAATCTCCCATTTTGCCTTTTCTCCCATGTCTCATACAGAATCCAACAGGGCACTATCACAATTTCAATCTCTCAAACAACCTCTAACTATTGGTCTGGAAGGTGTTAGAACTTCCTGGTCTGCCCCAGGACTTTTGTCAGAAACCCTTGGCTTTACTGACAAAGCCTTGGCTATAGGAACTGCTAAAGATTTCAAATCAAGGGGACAAAGTGTGTGTATCGGACCCCAGGGACAGCCCCTGGTTTGCTGTGTTCACTGCTCCTACAAGTGCCAAGCGCAAATACCACCACAACCAACACTTTGGGTAAGGACAAGGCGGCACGATCCCAGGTGACGAATACCATTACACAGTACACCACCCCATGACAGTCAACACATAGATTGACAAGACAGCGAGGGCTGTGGAAAGGGGGTGAATCGGGAGAGAGTGCCTGGGAACCCTAGAGGGTGGATCTCCTGGTGGCCATTTACGGTTCGCAAACGGCTTTAGAACACCAGATTGAGACACTCTTTATAGATGTTAAGCTATGAGAGCCAACTTGCGGAGGTTCTCCGACAAACTACTGCCGAAACTAATATGCAGACTCTGCAGGGAGAGGTCTAAACACTAAAGCGCCAGGTGGTCACCATAACCAAAAACGTCCTGGAACTGGGAAGGAGGGCAGAAGATGCGGAGGGCCGAGCGCACCGCAGTAACAATCGGGTTTTGGGGTTTCCTGAGAAGGTGGAGGGTCCCTCTACCTAGCGCTTCTTGGAAGACTGGATTAGACTGACCCTGAAGCCAAGGGGCCTTTCAGACGTATTTGTCATAGACCGAGCACATGGGATTCTGGTCCTGCCGCCACGACCTGGCGCTCCTCCTAGGGTCATCATAGCTAAAGTCCTCAACTACAGGGATAGAGACTGCATTTTGAGGGCCCCTCTGGAACAGGACGTCCCACGATTTGAAACTTGTACCATAGCCATATTCCCTGATTACACAAAACTCGCTCAGAAGGAGCAGAAGTCCTTCATAGCCGCTAAACAGAAATTGAAAACACTAGGCTTGACATATATGTTGGTGTACCCTGCTAAAGTGCTACATGAAAGTAAAGCACACTTTTTTGACAGGTCCAAGGAGGTTTGGGAATGGCTTGAGATCGGGCACAATAGTGCTGCTTGTTATGGAGGCCATAATCGGCGCCGGAACTGGGGGAGGCGATCCCTAGTTACGAGGGGGTCTAATATGACCACAGAAAATCATGACTTACCTCCTCTGGGTTCCGGCAGAATACGTATAGGGGAAGTTGGAACTATGCACTTGACTCACCCGGTGTCACCTGGCGGGGGTGAATTGACACCTGGGAGACGATCACCGGTGGGGGGTTGCTTCAAGGGCCCACGAGTCTGATGTCTGAGATTGTCCCAGATACTCTTATTGAAGAGGGTGGGAATGAAACGGGTTAACAGGTCCAATGTGAGCATTATTATGGGGTATACTACTGTTTGCATTGTTAGAGTACTTAAGCCCTGGAATATTTATTTTTTGGTTTATGCATACTGTTGAAGTGTATCGGTTCTGCACTGTAGATTACCTATTCCGCTATCACGGAGCCCGCATGGTTTACCGTGAAATGTATCGGTTAGACAAATTGTAGAGATCTGGGGGATTCCTGGTTTGGGAGGGCTGTTTCTGTTTTGCCCTAGGTTGGTCCCTGTTGGATCAGTTGTGCTCGTCCTGGCACGGTGGTGGGTGGGCTCCTGTAGTCAACTGTTAATGCTGCGGTTGCCCGAGGGTGGGTGGGATGTGGTTAGTTTGTTTTTCATGTTCCCCAATAGAGGGGCTTCCAAGTACGCACCAGAAAGTTATAGCCCTCATACCATGTGGGGATCACAGAGATGGGGATCACAGCCTAAATGATACTATGAATGTCTAAACAAACTATAAACTTCTCTCCTGGAATGTTCGAGGTTTTAGTACTAGTAACAAATGTTATTGAGTGCTGTCACTTCTCAAACAACATGGCGCTAATATAGCGTGTCTCCACGAGACCCATCTAACTGAGCCCGAGGCTAAGGAGCTAGCTAAAAAATGGAGAGGGACAACATACTGCGCTACTTACTCATCATTTTCCAGGGGGGCTCTGATATGGATAGCGCCGGGGTACTGTTTGCTCTGACATACATGGAGGCTGATGTGGAGGGCAAATATATATTGATTCAGGGCACCGAGGATGATCATGACCTAGTTCTTATGAACTCATATGCTCCCAATACAGATGATGACTCCTTTTTTCTTACGTTGATGGATGTAATGGCACCTACCTCAGGGACTGAAACATTCTGGGCTGGAGACTTTAACTGTGAGGTGAATGGGGAGCTGGATCGTCAACCCTCACCCCCCCCTCCAGGTCAGGGCACTAAACCTAAGATGACAATAGGCTTAGTTGAGGTTATGTCACAATTGGGATGTAACGATGTCTGGAGAGACACCCACCCGAGATGTCAGGAATATACCTGTTACTCAGCAAACCATGGCATGTTTAGCAGGTTAGATAGAATATTGATAACACAACAGATAGCTAATAGAATACATGGGGTAACACATCGGACACGTTATTTATCTAATCATGCACCAGTTGTTTGCCAACTCCAGTGGAGGGGAAACCCCCGCTCCCACTACTCCTGGAGATTCCCTTCCGAAATACTGCAGGACTAGGTGAGCAGGCAAACAATAGACGAGTCACTAGACGAGTCGTCCAACTTGAATTGGACCACTACCCAGAATCGTGCGACAGAATGGGAGGCAAAGAAGATGGTACTGAGGGGAACGTGTTTGGGTCTTTCATGTGGAGTGCATTGTGTCCTACAGGAAGAACTTCTTCACAAAGAAGCCTTGGCAAGCTTACAGAGAAGGACAGAGAGGGGAGGGAGACAACAGGGATCTGAGACGGACCTGTAGACAATTGATGGAGACTAAAGATAGATTAGAGCAGTACACGTTGAAGTCGTATTGCCAACTGCTCCATAGGGAGGGGGATAGGTTGGGCAGATTACTTGCCTGGATCCTCCGCCGAGAGCTGCCCCATGCCCCGGTGCTCCACCTCACTGATCCCCTTGGGGGAGAGGCGAGAACCCAAGATGACATATTGGAAGTTTTCCAGTGACATTTACAGCGAGTATGCACTGATTCACGAGAGCCAGACCATGACGGCCTCTGGGACTATTTGACAGGGATACAGATCCCTCGGCTGGGTGATGAGGCATGACAGGAATTAGACACTGATATCTCCTTAGAGGAGGTTCGCGCAGCTATTAAGTCCTTACAAACAGGGAAAATGCCAGGGAGTGACAGCTTTACAGCTGAATTCTAGCAGACTTATAACACACAACTGGCCTCCCGATTACTATTGGTCTACAAGCAAGCTTTACATATACGCATATACTTCTTTCCTCAGTGTGAGAAGGTACTATAGCCATAACTTCGAAACCTGGTACTGAGGCTGCTGACACGTCTTCCTACCGTCCCATCACAATGATAAATATCAACGTGAAAATACTGTGTAAGGTTCTAGCCTCCAGATTGGCCCTGGAGTTTAGCGCACTGGTCCACCTGGAACAGTGTGGATTCAAACCAGGGCGCAGCACTACCATGAATATTCGTCGCTTTATGCATGTCCTGCATGCGGTGGAAATCAGGGAGGAGAATTTAGCCTTAGTCTCTATTGACATTGCTAAGCCTTTGACACCATAAATTGGAAATACCTGCTGGCGGTCTTAGATGCTATGAGGTTTGGCCCTCGATTTAGAAAATGGGTGAGACGGTTATACATGAAGCCCATGACAAGAGTCAGACTGGGCGGCTGTGCTCCACTCCTTTAGGATTGAGAGGCACTCAGCAGGGGTGCCCTTTGTCATCCTTGCTGTTCGCAATTGCACTGGAGCCCCTGACCCTGAGATTCAGGAGAGATATTGCGAATTCGAATGGGAGGGACCAACCATTTAATCTCGCTTTATGCAGATGACACACTTTTTTATTTATCAACACCGAGCAATCATTCCCCCTGCTTTTAGAGAAGTTTGACATCTTTGGGGATATTTCCGGGTTACATATTAATGCAGCTAAGTCAATGATCTTCCCCCTGGGCCGGCTCGCGTCATAGGACCCCACC
This sequence comes from Calotriton arnoldi, assembly GCA_963921515.1. Classification (NCBI taxonomy): domain Eukaryota; kingdom Metazoa; phylum Chordata; class Amphibia; order Caudata; family Salamandridae; genus Calotriton; species Calotriton arnoldi. Next base: position 1,949,099 of record CAWUFW010002911.1, on the reverse strand, counting down.
ACATTGCTGCTTCTACCTCTGTGTTGGGAAACTGACCACTTCCGTTATTTGGGTATAATGGTTGCAAATACAACTCAGAGACAGAACCAACCCATTATTGTTCGTGTAACGGATGGCTTTACCAAATCTGTGCCGTTTTGGAATTTGCTCCCCCTCTCTTTAATGGGACATGTTGCAGTGGAAAAGATGGTGTTCCTTCCACATTGCCTCTACATTCTACAGCACTCTCTTGACACCTTGTTTAGGACATTCTTTAAGTGATTACACTCATTATTAACGACAGTGTGGGCGGCAAGTAGGAATAGAGTCGCCCGTGAGGTTCTGCACCTGCCATTGGAGGATGGGGGGACTGGCACTGCCTAACCTGGAACTGTACTATTTAGCATCCCAGCTGCAACATGCGGCACACTGGTTAGCTGACGGTGGAAATTACTTTACTCTTTGATGACCAAAGAGAGGAGACGTTGTCACAGTTACTTCATCATTGCGGGAGAGGGGATATCCAACAGCCATATTTAATTACACACACATCCTCATTGTGGAATGTGCGGTCAGAAAACTCCTAAGGCGTTCCCCCTTCGCACGAGACTTTGTTTTCTGGGATCTCCCGGCTTTCCGTTTGCTGGCCAGTGCTGTTGATGTTAGCGCCTGGAGCAACGGAGGATCCATGACACTGGGTGATTTATACCGCAATGACACGTTTATTACTTTTGAAGCCGCACAAGAAACCTTTGGGGTGAGCCAGGGTCAGTTTTTAAACTATACGAGCATTGTCGTCATAATACGGAGGTCTGGTCAGACATCCCACCTTCGCCTTAACTGTTTCAAACGTTATTGGAATTCGGGGAGGAAGACATCTAGTTTCACACCTGTATAGAGCTATGATGCTGGACATACCGAGGTCAATATTTAGAGCCAGGGCACTGTGGGAGGAAGAACTGGGTTCCCCATTAGAGGATACACAATGGAAGAGCTCTTGCATACTCGTTAAGCATGGGGCGAGTAATGTGTGGCTTAAATTGCACATTTTAACTATATACATTGCACCTGTCACCCCAGTGTTCCTACATAGAATAGCTCCCACCAAAACTAGTGGTTGCCATTGCTGTCAGAGTTGACCTGCAACTTTCCCTTCTCTTAGTCTGGCACTGTCCTCCAGTCCCCGCTTTTTGAGAGTTTGTAATCAAGCGATTGGGACATATTGAAGGTGTAGAAGTGGCGTTGAACCCGACCACTTGCCTCTGGGGGTGGTCAAGAATATCAAGGGCAGGAAAATTGAATGGAAATTTCTGCAACTGGACTTGCTCCTGCGAAAAGGCCGGTGGCTGTTTCTTGTATGACCCCGGTGGGACCAGCGGAACAGGACTGGGTCACAGATGTAACAGAGTGGGCAATAGGTGAAGAGGTGCGGCTCCGCCAATGTAGGAGAGATGACCATGCACAGGAGGACCTACAAACCTGGTTAGGTACCATTGCTGTATTTAGGGAGCAAGATGCAGGCTTAGTGGAGGACTGGAGAAACAGACGACTGACCTCTAAGGGCATTTGTCGGGAGGGTTGCAATAACCTGTGAGAGAAGGACTGACAACTGATTACACCTATTGTGAGGTTATCTGCATAATGGCTCCTTTTAGGTGGATTTGATGCCTGTTTGAATAGTATGCTACATATGACGTGACGGCTTACATGTTCGTACTCATTAATGGTACACTTATTGTATTGTTCTGCTTAACTATGTGCAAAATAATAAAACAATTTTTTTTTTTTAACGGATTACAAATCAGCCTGGTCTTCATGGTCTTGCCGGTGTCTGGAATCAAATACAAGTCCCATTTCATCCAATGTTGTTTCCATTACAAATTATTTAGGCCACTTGGCATCTTCAGTTAATTCCTACAACACAGTCAATATTCACAGGTTCACCATTTCATTACATTATCAATGCATTAAAGGAAAAGCTATTGCAGAACATTCATTGATCTGCAACTTATTTCAAGGTTTTCATATAAGTATACCTCCTTCTCCTAACGTCTGTTAAGAGAGCTTCTGACGCCAATGCTTTAGATTTACTGAGTAGGCAATTTACAGCACCAGGAGTTCTCTTTAATATTTGAAGAACAAAAAATCTTTCTTTCAAAAGTGGAATACGCTGCTTTCTCAGATCATCCAAATCTTTGTGTGGTAAGATGTATGGAAGAATACAAATCTCCTACAGATCCTCACAGAATATTGTCTGCTCACTTATAGATTTCCTTCATAAAGCTCCCCATTCTCCAATGGCATCTACTTCACTAGCAAGATCTGTCAAATGGGTTACATCTTAAGCAGGTATTGACATTTCCAGATTTAGTGCTCATTTTTTAGGTTTTGCCTGAACAGCGCTAGCCCAGTGCTTGAGAAATCTATTGTTTTTAATATAAACTTAAAAGGGACTTACATCCTGCCTCCTCTCTTTTCTGGCTTCTAATTGGTTCCTGTGTGTGCACTTACCTTTCCTCCATTTCTATTGGCTAGAGCATATTTTCCTGCTTTTACTAATGCTTGTTCCTTGTCTGCTTCTCTTCAGTTTCCCGCTGCCGAAATACTGTTAACATCCGCTTTGGTGGAACTATATTTTCATAAAGTTTTGCCTTTTACTCTTGCAGTATATTTATATAACAATTTATCACCCGGAGAGATTAAGTGATTTGCATAGAATCATAGGATGTTGCGTGAGGGTGCCGAGACTCGAACCGGGATCCCCAGCTCTCGAGCAGCAGCTCTGGCCGCTGCACCATATCCTCTCCACTCCCGTGCTGTCAAGGAGGTCTTTCCTTCTCCCGCTCTTTATTCTTTACATAGGCGAAACTGATGCATTACCAATGCTTGTTTAAAAGGGCTGTAACAGAGCCCGAGGACAGTAGCCATTTTAATTCTATTGCAAACCAGTTCACTATGTTTCTCATTCAGTGTTTAATTGGCTTTAAAAACCTAATAGTTGCTTCCGGTCTCATCATAAAACGTGCATTTTACAAGCACTTTTGCTTTTAAGTCCTAAATTAATAAAAACACAGAGGCGAGTATTATCTCGCCTCAAAATTAAGTATTTATTTTAATAATAGATCCCTCCATTTTACTTCTTTTGAAAATATTTGTTTCTTTCTTTCCTAGTTTCACTATCAGCAGTTCCTCGGTCAACACAACAATGCAAATATTATGTCTGCATTTTCTTAGTACTTCTGCATAAACTGAACTAATGCTGCAGCACCAAAAAAGAAGTGGTGGGTATATTCATAATGAAGGCATGGGTATATTCATAATGATGCTCATATGTGGTCTAGTTTTGTAGTCCAGCACAAGGGCATACTAGGTATTGTAGTGTATTTTTCTCTTAGAGGTGTTACTGTCACTATCTATTGGTATAGAAATAAACAGCTGAAAAGATAGCTAATACTCGCCTACGTGTCTTTAATAAAATTAAGACTTTCCAGGAATAGATCTTAGAAAAATCCACACTTCAGATAGCAAAGATTATATATTTAAAATGTTCTCTTTGCTAGAATACTTTCAATTGCATGTACGTCAGATGTAGATGTCATGGAACAAATCTTACCTAATAACCTCACGTAATGAAGCTATGCATCATTTTCATTCATTGTTTCCACAAGGAAGAGATCTTATTTTACTACTTAAAGTGCAAGTACATCACCTGGTACTGTTTTCTTTGCATTTGTATTGTTAAAGGCAAAACATTAGTTTCAGAATGCAAAAACATAAAACTAGGACTGAGTAAGTAACTGGCTTTATGTGTAACAATGCAAGAGATCTGGGTCACATCATGTATAGCTCTATAATTTCATTATTGATCCAAAAGTCACTTCCAGTGATATTACTACACAAATGAGTAGATCTGAATACTGAAAAATCCTTGCTTCTTTCTGGTCACAGACAGTGTCGTCATTATACAGAATTTGATACCATAATATTGTCATGTACCATACATATTGCAGGCAAGCGGCATACCACATTATATTTTGCTTGTATAGCATTCCACAATTAAATGTTCTTTGGTCTTATGGCGTCTATCAACACGTTCATTCGGCAATCCTGCTGATCCAAATTCAGCTATCTTGTTTACCAGGTCCATGCGTGATTAACTCACCAGTCCAGATTTAAAATTTGCATTCCAGGATTTAGCATCCCGATTTACATCGGCTCAAGGGTTTAAAAATCCCACAAAGTTAAAAAAAAAACTGACTTATTGAGCTACCCACGCATGTCCTTAGGAAAGTGTAGAGCTCTGTAAATTAGATATGATTTACACGCATGTCCGGTCCTCCAAATCACAATATGGTACAAAGGGCATTGGGTGTAACATACATTTACTAATAAAGAGTACACGTAACCATTCTCTAAAAGCAGCTAAGATAGACAATTTATTTGAAAATTTAAAATGTAAAAGTGTGATAAATATTCATAAGTCAGATCCTACAAAAAAACGAAAGATTGTTGACATATGACTCACTGACTAGACATGAAAAGGTGAAAAATAGGTTTTAAAGACCCTCCCGCGCCCCTCACACATACTTCTGATGGCCCTTGATCGTTTTTCTATTTTTGCTGGACTGCCCTAAATATGTATATATGTATTATATAATTGTTCAAGCCTATTCGCTGCTAAAATGTAATCCTGTGTGAATTTAGTATTTGTATATATAGAACTCTAACCACTAGTATATGTAGTAGACCTTTGTACTTACTACCATTCCTATGTGATTTTATCTCTTCCTTGAGTGACTTTACAACTTGTACATGTGCAATTTTTTCCTGTTTATTTCTCTTCCTTGAGTGACTTTACACCTTGTACATTTGCAAAAAAAATTCTGTTTGTATCTCTTATGTAACTCATGCAATCCAAAGTCCTTATGTAACGCAACTGGTTCTTTTGTAAAGCGCTCTGACACCTTCGGGTAATGTTCGCGCTATATAAAATCGCATTAAATAAATAAATGTATTTATCAAAACTGCATTTCTGACATGGTTTGACATTTCTGGAAGTACAGTTTCTTTCAATAAAATGTATTTCGTTTTTAATGGAAAAATATAAAGGACAGATACTGTCTCGAAAACTGCTGACAACGGGCTATTATGCATTAGTTTTGTACAGGAGAAAACGCGCAGTCTCCTTCCTTCCTGTATTCATCCGAGGAGATTTTTCGTGACTACGGGGTTATGAGGAATCCAGACCACGCCCGGAGAGTGGGCCTCCCGGCGGCTTGTAACATTTTCGGCCGTTTTCCCGTGCGTGGCCGCGTTGGCGCTGTTCTGTTGCCGAGGCCTGTGCGACTGGACGTAGCTCGGAGACCCCCAGAGCCCTACCAGACATGGCGGACAGCGGCAGCAGGTTTGTTTACCTCAGAGGAGCCTTCTTCCGAACCTCTCCCTGAATGTCCAGCCCCCTTTGCAGTGTCCAACAATCCCTGCCCGAGGCCCCTTCACTTCTCCTCGGCTGTGAGCCGTCTCTGGCTCCGCCCCGTCGTTTTTTGAGGCGCATCCAGCCCTGAACTGTCCCCAAAGCAGGCATTTGTTTCCCTTTATTGGTTCTCGCTCGTCCTTATCCCCCCCCTGCATTTTCCTCGTCAATCCCTTTGCTGCGCCACACTCGGAACCCTAAAGATGCTGCGCGGTCTCTGCTCAGCCTCTTCTGGCGTCTGGTTAGGGCAGGCTCTCCGCCGCGGTTCTCCTGCTGGTCCACCCGCTGCCTCCATGTGTGCATCTCCGCACCCTGTTCTGCTTCCCCGACCAACCTTCCACCCCCGTTCTTTTCACAGCATCCCTTTGCTTTCTAACTTTCGTGTCCACTTGACCATTCTGCTGCCTCTCTCTACCCCATTATCTATCCAACTTAATTTGGTTTCTAATCCAGTCTCACCCTACTGCTTCTGTATACGGCCGCCCGAGCTCTCATGTCACGTGACACAACCCTATGCCCAGGCTTTTTCACCAACCTCATGTTGTATTGCATTATGGGGCTTGCAGTTTCGCTTTCTCTATTTTTAGGTAAGCGCTATAACACAACCTGTTAGCTCGCAAATTGGGGTGAAGTCGTAGATTTAAGAGGGTGGCCCCATTAAAGTTTTAGGAAGGTGATGTAGGTTTGCCAAAAAGATGACCGTATTGGAGTCAATGGAGGCATGTTGCTTTGTGAGAGGGGGAATATAATTAGAGGAGGGGGACACCCTAAAAAATGATGGGTTGACGAGTCTGTTAACACTGCAAGTATATACTTCCAAGTAAACAAAACAGTACTTGTGAAATGCTAGTGCTGAGACCAACTTTTAAATATAGTTCTACATACTTGCAAGCATTTGGTAATGCATAATATGGCGATGTAGGAAAGTAAGCAGAAGGTCATCCCTTAACTGTCGTTGGTGTTGACAGAAGTTTCAAGGGGAAGAAAAGTAAAATAACACAATTTTCTGCTTTAAAAAGTTGTGAGTCTCCACTCTGTGCAGCCTCAATCGAGAGTGTCGTCCTCTATGGGTTTACAAGTCTTGACCATCTCCAAAGTGTGAGGCATTTTCTGTGTATTCTGGGGCAATCAGAGGTTACTGGGCGGTGTTCGTGGTGGGGACTGTTGTCTTCCATCAGTGTCTCATGGTCACTGCTTCTATTCCACTGCAGTTGGTTGACAAAATCAGCCCATGGGTTCATTTCACTCTCCAAGAGTAGCAAAGGTGAGCAGTTAAGTCTTATTCTAGGAGTTGAGAGTAATGTATGACAGAAGTATGTATACACATTGAATGCAATGTGCAGTTGAGGTATGCCTATTAAAAATAATATTATCTTATCAACAGAGGGCGAAAGAAGCTGTGATAAGAAGCTGTGATCCATTCAGCTTCCCGCCAAAGGTAAACAAGCATTGGCATAGCCAATAGGTCTCGCCTTTGGGACCTTATAAGTGTTTAGCCATGCAACAGTTGATGCTGTTGTACCAATGATATTGTGCTGCATAACTAAATACTTATAAGGTCCCAAAGGCGAGACCTATTGGCTATACATTTTGCATTTTCAATGCTTGTTTTATGGTGCTTTGGGTATGTTCTATGATAAATATAACTGCAGTAGTGTCAGTAGCATTTAAAGGGTTGAAGACAAATGGGGAAATTAACCTAGGGAATTAATAGAAAACATGTTCACAAGCTCTCCGTGTGCATGGACGGGAAAGCTGGTGATGGTAGATTGCTTGTTGAGAAAAGGTGCAACAAGGAGGCTGAGGGAACTTGTGGGAAATCATATAAACACCCACTGTCAAATGAAGCAGCCGGCACTGCAGTGATTTGAACACAGTTTCCGGTATTGTGAAATCACTGAGATTAATTCACTGGTAACTGTCTGGCCTTAGGTACAACTAGGGTTCCTAGTCCTAGGAAGAAGCATTTAGATCATATTTAAATACAGATGTCATCACATGATCCGATTCACAAGATGTTTCTTAACCCTGATCCAAATGTATAGTGTTATTGAATTAGACACTGAGTTAAAACGATTAAAATATTGCAGCGTACTTAGCATTTCATAACTCCTCCAATCTTGGTGAATGAGATGCATAATGAAGGAACCAAAGACACTAACAAAAACCTCACAACTGGATTTACGTTCTCTGCAAGCTGTTACACAACAGGAAAATTGTATGTAAATATATTTGGCTAAACTGTTAATTAGGTCGAAAGCATACATCAAGTTGTACTTGCAAACTCTCCGAAGATTCTGAAGCTTCTCATTTACCCATATGATTAACATTTTAGTAGAAAACTTCATAAATGGTGTGATTTGTTTTCTGCCAAGTCAAAGAGTGCAAGCAAGTCGTATTGGTAGGGCCTAATCCAGACAAGATTGTGACTTAACATAATAGAAAATTATTAAATGCATTTTTACCCAATTTCGAAAACCTTTCGTTTATACTTATATTTTAAATCTATGACCACTTCTCCACATTAGATTGTTTGAAAGCTGCTCATGCTTAGGCCTCACCAGAGTAGAAATCCTCTTGACAGTAGGCCTAGTGAAGTACAACTTGTTGAAGAAACGAAAATTGAAGAAGTGACACACGACCAAAGTGACAGCCATTATAAGCTTTTGTTGAAGGGTTGGGATCCCGTCCCGATAAATTCAACAGGTTTGAGTATTTGAGTGGCACTGTTTCCTGCTGAATGTTAACCAACTGGAGTACGTGTTGCTTAAAACTGGGATCTAAAATTGAATTAAGTTTAACATGCAAAGGGTCTTGCAGGCTACTGCAGATGTATAATTATGAGTCCGTGTGTGTTTCATCTGCAACAGGTTTGGAAGAATGACTCAGTGCAGACATTTGACAATGCAGTTTGCACCCATGCGAGAGGAAAGTAGACACCTACTGTCATTCATTTCATAAGGCATGATGGCGTGGACCCTTCAGAACCCGGGTGGTATAGAGATGAAAAAGAACTTAATCAAAACACCGAGGGGGTCAGAGGATGAAGAAGAAAGGGATATCTCCATAGATGTGATAATTACCGATGGGAAAGAGGGAGCGCGGGCCTTTTAAAGTAGATTAAAGCAATGTTCAGCAGAAAATCAGTGGTTGAGGAGATCCTTCAAATTATTATTTCCCCTTTACTTAGTTAAAGGAGGGAAGCATTAATATAAAGCGAAAGGCATGTCTAATTTCTCAGGAGATGCACTGTGGCACGTTTGAATGTACGGAGGAGGGTAAATGCAGACAAAGCACTTTAAAAAAGCGAGGTTTGCAAACCGAAAGGTGGACAGGTGGGGGTGTATACTGTTAAAAAAAATTATGTTTATCGGTTGTGGGAAATCAATAGCTCAACTCAATGAGGTACACAGACTAAAAAGAAAAAGACGCTATCTCTTTAAAAACTCGACCCGCCCACCAGAACGTTTAAGCGATCCAAGAAATTAGGCGATTTCAGTCGTAAATTTGAAATTAACAGGCAGCATTTGTAGGACCCCCCAAGAGGGATGCAGAATCTCCTCGGAGCAGTAAGTACTTACAGAGCGGGGAGAGCAGGCAGCCTGGCCCGGTGGGTGCAGGGTTTTTCCACAGCCGTTTTCAAACCGCCGGGGCTCGTGCAAGCAGGGACTTGTGAGCGAAGTTAAATAAAAAGGCATGTATTTCCAGCCTTTTCCAAGACTGATAGCTAAAGCTTGTCAGAGTCCGCGGTGCCATTGAGCCGGGAAGAGAAGTGAGTTGCTTGGGCTGCAGAAAGTCCCTCCCCCACCCAGAATGAACTCTAGTCAGGCTTTCGCCAAGCACGGGGGGCGGGTAGGGAGAGGTGTTTAAATAAATTTTAAAAAAAAAAAGGGGGAAAAAGGCACCTTTAAAAAACAAGTCTCATGGAAAAACGGAAAGGAAAATAGTAACACAAGAAGTCAGCTGTGCAAACCGTAGGAAAACTATGCCGCACAGCACCCGTGTTGGCTCACCATGCTAATGCGCCATGAAACAAGTGCCCCCTGCCCCTTACCATAGCCGTGTAGCAATACATCCAGTCTCGGCCGGTTGGAAATCGACTGGCCTGGCACCAAACAGCAGTATTTAAAGCCGCGAGCAGCAACAGAGAAGACAGCTCTAAAGGCTCCTGGTTACATGGCGTGCATGTAAAATCCAAAGTGCCGCACTTTAATGACCGCCCCTACCCCGGCCCACACGACTTGAGAGGCTGTAATAAAGTGTATTCCTCCGGAAGGCAGGGATGAAGAAAGAATGCTTCAGTTTAAAACAAGCATTGGCCGCGCGCTGTGGTGGGGGAGGGGGAGCAGCCGGAGAGCAAGTGACGCGCGGCCGTGAAAGTGACACGGCCGCGCGGCCGCTAGACGCGCTCTGTGGTGGGGGAGGGGGAGGAGCAAGTGACATCAAAGGCAGATGGCCTGGAGCATGCGAGGAAAGCGCGTTACTGTACGCGTTCTCGCATGCTCTAGGCCAGCCAAAAGTAGTGGTCGCATTTCTGAAGCCCACACTACAAAATGTCTCGCCCAGAGCCAGCGCTGAAGCGCTGGCTTTCAGGGCGAGACCTAATAATCAAGAGGAGAATGGATCACTTGAACCTGTAATACCAGGGTCAGGTGTGGTGACTATCTTAAATACCCTCATTCACGTGCAGAAGCGATAGAGCGGTATATCTTGATTCTCCGCTACATTTGCAAAGTGAAAGCATCATCATTGGGTCTTTATTTGCAAAGTGCTTTCCTCCACCTGGAGGTTGACCAACTGGTTTTAGCAGTAGTGATCAGAAATGGAGTGATGATAAAAATGTGGTGAATTAAAATTGCTTAGCTCTTCTTCCCAAACAAACTTTATTCGGTAGAAGGGGTGGCAAGGTTAAAAAGTAGAATGGTGCATGTATAGAAGGTGCATGTATAGAAAAGCAACTGTTCTATAGCACCTAGTAGTCCGTACAGGAGGTCGACATGTTTCAGCCCCTTCTATTGCCCAGGAGGGTCAGTGGGCTTTCTTCAGGACCTAAATCAAAACTTAGGGTGCTCCGTTGTAAGCAACCTATTAGGGTAGGTAAGTAACTCACCCTTCTTCTCTGCGACAGGTCAAAAGTACCTATAGCTTATTACTGGCAAACTTGGCCTCCTCGGGGGGACCGGCGGGCTTTGTGACCTGGTATTGCAGGTTCTCGCGATCGTGTCGCAATGTATGAGGCGTTTTATAAAAAAATAGCATGTTGTCCTATGTTCAGGCATTATCCTTTGGTGATGGATTTGGATGACCTTGAATAGTCTGAGGAGCCCCAGGTCTCCAGTATTTTTCTATATAAGTGACACAAATCTTAGTTAATGGGATGAGACTGCCACGCAAAATAAAACAATGCATCAAGCCTTCTATGGTATTTTCTCTGCAGCTTTGGATGCAAGCAGAGGCAACTAAGTGGTTTTCAGCCCAGGTTTGCAAAACTCTGAGAAAGTAGTCTAAAAAGTGATTAATTCAAACCACCCGTATTGGACATGGGTATCCTATTCAAGTTAAAAAAAAAGTTAGTTGGAATGGTTGCTTAAGTCTTGATGTCCAGTTTAATAGGGAGATTGGTGGTCCCATAGTTTGTGTTCAGGGCACTGGCGGCAGTTAAATGGGGGGGGGGGGAGAACAGATATTTGAAGTTCTATTTTCTTTCAGTTCCATGAGTATCTGGCACATAAATGTGTTTTTCCCGCAAAGAGCATAGGTTTTAGATATGCAGGTTTAAGTATTATTGAAGGAAGGTACAGTATAACCACCTCCTTTAGAGGTGGCGGTAATCTCACATATATTTTTCTTGCGGAAAAGAAGATTTTACAGTTATGGCTAACGATTAACCTTACATCATCTAAACCTTTGGGTTCTGTAGAGACATCTCAATTTTAGGGTTTACATCTTAATGCCATGTGTCTCCCTAATTATTACATTTGAAGGCTGCTTATCCTATATAGTCAATTTGCCCATGGAACATCAAGTAGCTTATGCTTAAATGGAAATGAATAACATGGCATTTCTTCCCCCCACAGTCGCCTCTCTACAACCATGTTGAAGCCAGTAGTAGAATTCTTCAATGCAAGCGAGGTAGAGATAATTACTGTTCTCCATAATTATTCTTCATTCCATATGGGCGATATCAGTTTTTACAAAGTTTCGGGCTTGTGTGGTTCCAGGCCAACACAGATCACGTGGAACATCTCTTGTAAAAACAAAATTGCATTTTGTATGATTTGTATTAGATTCGTTCTAGCTGTCAGTGGCGTCTGAGTTTCAAATGAGCTTCTAGACGTTTGGATGTTACTTCACAAATAGAATGTTTGCTTCTTTAGGAGGGATGTTTTCTGCTTCCATTCAAGCAATTTTCTCAGAACTCCTTCATTGCAGCGTACTGAATAAAAAAGATTCGAAGCCCTGCCTCAGAGACCGGACACTGAGCTGCTGAAATTCCAGGCATTTGTCAGAAGATGCAAGAAAGGAACACACGTTGTGGTTTAAGATTTGATACTTTCATTCAAGTAGAAACAATGTTGGTTTACAGAGAGTCAACAAAAAAAGAGCATAGGTTAACATGTCGGTGTTTGATCCGCCATCTTATTTACTTATTTCTTTATGATTTTTCAAACGCGCACAAATACCCCCTAGGGGTGTGCTGGTGCTGTAAATTGAAATGTTCTCAATTCCTTAGTTCTGTTTTGGAAGCCACATTTTTCTCTGCTTTACTCTTCACAGTGTTTCTGGTTTACTCTTAGCTGCTAAGCCATGTAAATGAGGAATAATACATATTACTCAATTTAGCATAATGGGTGCACTGTCAGGTAATGTATTTTGCAACATACGCTATGTCTGTAACAACAGTGATCTGTAGGCACTCTGCGCGTGCTTGATTTTGCTGAAAACCAATAAAAATACGAATTTCTCTGCCTGATAGCAAGGTAAATATATATATATATATGATTTAGTCATTCATATTTTTCCAATGTTGTAATGTATTTTTTTAAATTTTGCACAGGGTGCTTATCGACCCACAGCAAAACGAAACTGGAGAACTCCCCATGCCGAATCTAACACCTAGGCATCGAGAACTTATTCCCACACCTTTGGGGCCCGTAAGTACTGCTAAGATTAAAAAACGAGTGAAAGTTAAATGTTCATGTTTTTTTGGTTTTGATAGAAGCATGGAAGCCTCATGTGGTTTGATAACAATAATACTGTTAGTTGTTGTAGCAGAATTCATAGTTTACTGTAAAAAGACCTTCAGGTATCTCCTCTTTCCTTCTTGATATCTAAAACCAATATGTCCCAGGTAACTCTTCATGTACTTTCAGTACTCACGCCTCTTGTGTTGTGTTTGTGTGCTATTGGATTTAGTGATTTACTATCGAGTTTCAATATTGTGGTGCTAACATGGCAGAAAACCATCAACTGTTATATGTTATGGCTCTGGACTGTTGCTTAATTACGCCAATGCACTCTACTCTGTACCACTCCACTCTACGCCACTGCACTAAACCAGTCTACTCTATGGGACTCTAATCTACTCTACTCCACTCTACGCCACTGCACAGTACCCTGTGCCTCTCCATCTTACCCCCACTATGCACCACTTCACTCTGCTCTGAAACAATCCACTCTATGCCACTGCACTCTGTGTGATTTTACACCACTCTGCGCCATTCCACTCTACGCACTGCACTCTACGCCACTCTACTCTGCACCACTCTACTGTATGCCACTGCACTCTACGCCACTTTATGGTAAATCACTGCACTCTACGCCAATGCACTCTACATCACTCTACTCAAAACCAACTCTGTGCCACTGCACGCTGCGCCAATTTACTCTGCACCACTGAACTCTATGCCACTATGCTCTACTCTGCAACACTCCACCCTGCGCCACTGCACATTACACCACTCTACTCTACACCAATGCACTCTGTCACTACACTCTACGCCACTCTATTCTAACCTGCACCACTGTATTGTATGCAAAGATACGGGGCCCCCTGCTAATGATATGAAGTTCACCTAGGCAGGGAAATACATACTGTAAAGTTCCTAGGGCAACTTCAACACATGTTTAAATATACATGATATAATTAATTATAAGAGAAGAGACCATTACTCGAAAATAGAAAAATACAAAAATATATATTTTATTAAATATTATCATCCGTGATTGTTCTGTATATTCATTTAAAAAAAAAAATTTTTTTTTATCCTCATTCGCCTCAGACCACAGTTGACATTAGGTAGGCTGTCAATACCATTTCTCGGTTTCAAGGAGACGTAGGCAATCAAGTTAAAAGCTGGGACAATGCCCGCCTACTGGTATGCCATAACCCCCAAAAATGCCACTGACCCCTTTGTAACGGGGAACAAGATCTCACTCTCTTCAGGTGGATTATGACCGAAGGCTGTTGGTACGGGCCTGCACACAATGGAAACTGGGCGCAGGGAGCAAGGCCCGACCTAGCCTGAGAGTTTCCAGAGAGGCATAATCATAGGATCCAAAAGATAATTTGATAATAGGAGGAAAAAAAAAAAAAAAGAAAGACTAACGCAAAGACCAATTGAGCAGACAGTCCCATACTGCTTTCCTCTTACTATTCTGCAATCTACCCAGATCTATCCTAGAGGTCCTATATAAAGAGGACAACCATTCTGAATGCATGGGGGGTGTGGCCTCTACCCATCTCCTGCAAATTTCTCTCCTTGCCAGCAAAATTGCATAAAATAAAAAACCCCTTATAGGGCCTATAATTTCACTGCTTATTCCAAAAATGATCAGAGTGAGAGAAAGCTAAACAGGGGTTCCCACAATGTCAGCTAAAGTTGCCCCTACTCTCTCCCAAAATTCTATTAGCCCAGGGCAATCTTTAAACATATGTACATAGAAGTGTTTGCTAGGTCGCATTTCTTACAGCTTACTGGGGGGCCATTAGTTATTTTAGAAAGTCTTGCTGGAGATAAATAGGCTCTATGAGTGGTAAAATAGTGGTTTCTCCTGAGCCAGGCAGGTTTCACAATCGCAAACAGGGTTTGGAAAGAAATCTGCCACAAATCCTCCCAATTCTCATCTGGCATGGAGGTTTTCCACAGTTCTTCCGCCAATTTAAAATCTCCGTCTACGACTTCCTCTATAGACCAGTAGAAGAAAGACACCTCCTTGTTCCCCCCTGGTCTTAGAACCAGTTGTTCCTCTAGAGTGTTCCCTATTCCTATCGGCTTTTTAAGATTCTGTGACCAACTCTGCAGCTGTAAGTATTTAAACCTAGACATACCCTCCTCCAACATACCGTGTAGGGATGCCCATGGTAAAAGTGACCCCTCAAAAGTCAAATCTCTCCACACAGTGAGCCCAGCTGTTCTGAGTGGTATGGCTAACTTGTCTCTTAGACATTCTGGAGCCCCTGGCGAATCCCACAAGGGGGCTAAACTTGAAAAATAATTCAGGCCCGTACATCGCTTAATTCTGGCCCACATTCGGGCCGCTGCCAAAAGAACTTTCAATCTGATCTTTTTGAAGTATTTTTGGTCACCATATTTAAAAAGAAACCCCTCCAGTGGCAACCCCACCCCCTCAATCATAGCAGAAAACATGACTCCCCTATCTGAGTTATCTGGGGCTTTCAGGAGCATCCTGGAATATGATAGTTGAAAAGCCCAGGCATAGTATTGAAGATCCGGGAGAGTGAGACCCCCTTTCTCCCTCCTACGTCTAAGCTTCTTCCATGCTATCCTCGTGGCCTTATATGCCCAGGCAAAAGAGTTGATAGCTTGGTGTAGCTTATCAATCGCCTGTTTCTCAAAATGTAAGGGAATGGTGTTGAAAAGGAATGTAATTTTTGGTAATATGATCATTTTAATTAAGTTAATCCGGCCTAAAATGGTCAGTGGGAGATGGACCCAGGACTTCATAAGTTTCTGACAATCCTTAGAGGTGTTAGTAAGATTAGTCCCAGCGATCTTATCTATGTTCTGCACTATCCTGACTCCCAGATATCTCATCTCACTCTTCGTTTGATACTGGCACTCCGGCAGATTCCACGCCATGATCTCCGTCTTTTCTACATTTACCTCATAGCCAGAGACCCGCCCAAAATCTTGTGCAAGTCTAATGACCTGAGGAAACGACGTCTCTAATTCAGATGACAGAATCAAGACATCATCCGCATACAGGGCTACCTTCCTCTCCCACGCGCCAAACCTGAATGATGTAATACTCGGCTCATCCCTTAAACACTGAGCAAAGGGCTCAATATATAAATCAAAAAGAAGCGGAGAGAGAGGGCAGCCCTGTCTGGTACCTCTAGTGATCTTAAAAGGATTAGTCAGATTACCATTAACCAACAGTCTTGCCAATGGATCTCGATATAAGAGCTGTACAGTACGGCAAAATTTATCACCAAGGTTAAACTTTCCCATTACTACAGAGAGATATGTCCAGTTAACCCTATCGAAAGCATTAGTGGCGTCTAATGTCATCGCCGCCAGCGGTAGAGAAAAGGTAGAAGCCACACCTATAGCACCAATAAGATCGTGTGTGAGGTCGAATAAATTTCTACCTCTTATAAAACCTTTCTGGTCTAAATGTAGGAGACCGCCTATTACTGTACCCAACCTATCCGCGAGAATCTTCGTAAAAACTTTATAATCTGTATTTAGGAGGGAAATGGGTCTGTAAGACCCGCAGTTTGCCGGATTCTTTCCAGCTTTCAAAATTAATGAGATGGTAGCTTCCCCCCATGAAGCAGGAGGGCTAGCCCCTTCCAATAGTATGTTATTAAAAAGTACAGTCATAATCGGGATTATGGCATCTTCCAAAGATCTATACAATTCCGCAGGAAGCCCATCAGGCCCTGCGGCCTTCCCTCTCTTACAAGCGGAGATGGCCTTCCTAACCTCATGCTCGGATATATCCATCTCCAAATTTTCTCGCTGAAGGGTATTTAGGGAGGCAAACAATTTTCCATCTAACCAGTCCGTAGCACTGACTCTATCCACTACTCTATCTTCTTTATATAATTCCTGAAAAAAAGCAAGAAAAGCTTCTCCAATCTCCTCATCTGTGGATACTGAAGAGGTGTTATCCTCACTATCTATTTGTTTTATTATATTTCGCATCCTATCGGACTTGGCTTTCCATGCTAACAGTTTGCTAGCTCCCTCTCCATATTCGAAGTGGGCCATTTTGCTAGCCTCCCATTTTTTTGTGATCCTCAACTGAATGGTGGTATCTAACTGATCTTTCAAGGTTTTTAATATCGCCATATACTCTTGCCGCTTTTCAGGGACAATCTCTCTATTTAGACTCAACTCTGTTTTCTTCATCTCAGACTCCGTCTGGGCCACCTCTTCCCTATATTGTTTGTTCTTATAACATACCCTACTTGTAACCAAGCCTCTCAAACAAGCCTTCCAAGTGTCCCATACTACTGCGATTTCGGCCGAACCAATATTAGTATTAAACAAGCTGTGCTGTAGAGAAGTGTGGCTGCTGTGCGGCATGCTGAAAAGTTATAATAAAAAAGTGTCAGAAGCATTTTTGTTACTTTATATATGACCAAGAAGGCATTATGTAAAACTGAACGACCATATTAAAACTAGACTTTGGACAGAAGAGGGTATACTCAACTAGTTCTGGTGGGATTCAGACTTCGTGTCCACTTAATATCTAACCCGTCTGCCGAGCAGATCACGTTCAAGGTGGAGAAAGTAGGGGAGTATCAATGCCCATTCAGACCTTGGCATCTCCTTACAGAAAACAGTTGGTGGAAGGCTTTGATCAGCATATCATCTATTCCTATAGTTAACAATGAGGTGCACTTCGAATACCCATTCCATCCTTGGCTTCTTTGAATATAGTGCACTTTACATTTCTATCTGAATTCAGAGCCAGCATGTCTTTGCGACTAGTGTATTCCACAGTCAGGGCTACTAGAATGCTCCATGGGCAACTAGCAGCACGACCCAGCAGTGAGATTTCCTATCATAATCACTTTTATGAAATGTTTTAGTTGAATTGGGTCAAACAAAGCAAACAACAACTGCAACTGCCAGAGTGCACTGAGTTGTGAAATATAAACACTGTGCTAGAAATGTTGGTGTTTAGCACGTGTGTTTTGATCAGGAAATCTCAGTTGCACACTTTAATCAGCATGAATTAAATGGACCAGTATTTTGTTTTTTATCACAAACATAAAGTAGCTGTACACTAGGGTCTCCATCATAAGTTCACTGTTACCACTTGTTTGGAGCAAGTGGTAAATATTTTGGGGGCTATTTGTTTTGTCTGTGACGGTTTGGATGGGCAGTTGGAGGAATCTTCTTCTGTTCCTCTCATGTGGGCCTAATAATTCTAAGTCCAGACACCTGTAGTTGCTTGGAGAGGTTCCCTCTTGTGGATACCACTTCAGACACCTCGTGATGGAGCCCTCTGTGGTGAGCTCCACTCCCTAGGACTGTTTCACTGCTCTTGTGTGTGATTTGCTAGACTATAACGTTGCACCATATATAGTAAGAATCTAGGCCACATTTCGGGTATATGTGACAATGGACTTGCTACTTCAGTAATGGTATCGCCATCAGGGTGGGGACCAGGGCGGGAGGCAGGAATACTTCTAAATTCATTTTTAAAAACTATCTCTTTTAGTAAATACCTCACACTGCAGTGATTTAATGTGATGTACTACAGTGAAACGTTTCCTCGCGTTAAACACACGTATTTTAATTTTCAAGGGACTATGTCATATTTGTTGCATGATTTATATTCTGAACATGTTCAAGGCTCGGCTCGTGCACGGAGACGGGCTCTTAGAGCCAAGCCAGACCCTTGGTTCGGCTTTCCTTGTTATTTTGTTGGTTCAGCCGTCTCAAGTTAGGAATGTAGGAAAGGCTAATGCTGGTGAGAGTACAACAGAATGCACAATTAATAAACAAAAGCTCGTGCAAGCAGTCCCCGCTCTCGGCCCTATGAGGACACACCCCAGCCACTACTCGGGAAATCATACGTTGGCCAAACAATACGAAGGTGAACACAAGGAACAAACATCAGCGCTGTCACCGTGAGCAGCCCCAGCCCGCCCCGCCTCCCTTTCCCCACACCGCACATGTTGAAACCTGCTTCCCGCAGAAAGCAGCACTCTCCCCCTCCTTCCTCTCCCTCCCCCCCTCTCCCCGGGGGCTGAATCCGCACACAGGAGAGTGGAGCTCTCTGGGGCATTTCCCTTTTATAAAACATACATTAAAGCAGAAATGTGCACACAGACGTTACAACAGCGGCCAAAAGAGAAACAGAAGGAAAAGTCAGATGAGCGCCAAGCCTTCAGGACTGGAAACAGAACAGAATAACTGGGGTGAGAGGGGCAGCTCTGGGTCCACTTCCAGTGCACTGCATCCCAATTACCTGACTCAGCAAAAAGATGCGCAGCTTACTAACATAACCTTCTTCGAAGCGCTCGTCCAGCATATATCCCTGGCTTGGCGTTATACAAGAGTACGTTTCACTTCACTAGTTTGCGTGCCAGCCGGCCCGTCTCTTTACCCGGTACCCGTCCCGCACATGTAGTACCTGCTCCTTACGGGGACTGCGGGCTCCGGAGTTAGTCATGACCATCTACCTCCGGACGCCGGGCTGGCTCGGTGCTGCTCCTCGTGGAGCCGAGAACTGGTGGAAGGCTCCGCGGGTTCAGACTGGCACACCGACGGCCTGTGATGTGTCAGAGGCCTGCTGCTGCTGCCGCACTGTGCCCGGGGAGCTCCCTTCAGTCCATCTGTAATGTGCCTCCCTCGGCTGACTTACTGCTAAACTTTGAATTTTATTATTGTCAACAGCGTGGGTGCTTTCGAAATCTAATTGTTTATTTGTTTGAAAGGAAGAAGTGTGTTGCATTTCCTTAAAATGCATAGCGCTCCTGCCTTTAAAACAAATAAAAGCGCTTTCCAAAGCGCGCACACTCTAACGATAAACAAGCGCCGTGTGGGTGGGAAGCAGCAAGGTGGGAGGGAACCAAGCTATGTGCTTTTTACGAGGCAGCACCAAAGTGGATGCCTGCTTGAGCCCCAGGGGGACTGCTGAGTGCGTGCTCCAGCGGAGTCTATAATTGCTTTAAAAACAAGCACGGAATCGAAGCGGGGGCGAGCGAGCGTGGCAGCCTGCTCAGCTGACCAGACACTCGTGCGTCATGGCCTTTTGCCGGCATGTGTTTACAATTATCGCGCACGCGTCTGGGCACGATAATTGGAAACACATGTCTGCCGCGCGTACCCATCCCAAAAAGGCCAGCCACGACGCACGAGCGTTTGGACTGCTTCTGAAAGTCACTTACTTAAAGTCTTCGCCTAGCAGCGCTTGCGCGCTACTCGAGGCTCGACCTAAAAAGCACTCTGTTTCTGAAAATAGGTACTTTACTTCAAGGTCATCTAGAAGTAATGAACGATCAAACGTCCATACTCTTGATTGATCCTTCCCTATTAAGCCCAAATCTAACCATACAGCCGCATGGTCCGACAGGTGAGGAGTCAGATATCCAATGTTTTTAATCTTACCCCTTATATCATGGCTCACTAAAAAATAGTCAATCCTTGACTTATGTCTATACTTATTGTTGTAGAAGGAGACACCTAACTGAGAGCCAGACCTTTCCCTCCAGGCGTCACATAGTCCCGACTGTGCCATCATTGTTTGCAGATACACCCGAGACTTGGACAACACATTTGCTCTACTACTTGGAGATTTGTCAAGTAAGGGGTCTAAAACTATATTAAAATCGCCAGCCATGATAATTGGTTCTGGAAAATCGAGCAAGTTTGAAAAAATAGATTTCAGGGCAGAAGGGTCATCAAGATTCGGTCCATAGTAACCAACCACCGTTGTGAGGAAACCTTGAATGGACAATTCAGCAATAACCCACCTGCCACCTGAGTCTACCATTGTTTTTAGAACTCGTACATTGGCTTTTTTCTAACCAGGATAGCTACACCTCTAATATTGGCGCTCTGATTAGTACCAATAACGTGTTCCACCCACTTTACTTTGCTAAAGATTCCCACTAACTCCTCTTTTAGGAGATGCGTTTCCTGCAGAATGATAACCTGTGCCGGAGAGTCTCTAAGATATTGCAGAATTTTTGTCCTCCTACTTTTAACTCGCAACCCATTGACATTCCAAGATAAAAACTGTATCAGGGTCATGGCAGTTCAAACAACAGAACTTCGAATATGCCGGAGTACCAAACCCGGGCCCTACATAACAACAATGCATACAACAACCTAAAAGGCGAATGAGGATTTTTTTTTTCTTTTTCTACCCCTATGCTCCCCACCCCGTGCTCCCCTTTCAAGCCTCCCCTCCTTACCCCACCCCTGGAGAACCCTACCCCCATTTACCTGGACTGCTAGTCCAGTTTCTGCCTGCCGGGGCAACCTACACCCTACACCCACCCTTCATTACATTTCATAAAAGGACTGAAAACTAAGGCTCCGAGAAGAGAACACTCCATTTCTAATCCCCTATGAGGCTAATTATACAAGAAGTGTCTCCCTCGTCTTTAAAATAAACCCAATCGTGATTGGTGATTCAGTGTATTGTGCATTACATTACATTGCATTGTGCATTATTTATTTTTTTAAATTATTTTTTCAAATCTAATTAAACATAAAGGAAGCCGATAGGTATATAGAGATCTCTTAAACATTTTCACTTAGCTATTTAGTGGCTGTAGCTCTACCCAGACTTTCAAGAAGCTCGTCTGCCTCCTGCACTGTCTTAAGATTGTACATCCTATTGTTGTGCATGACTTTCAGAAGTGCAGGGAACTTCAACTGGGCAACCGCACCGAGTCTCTTGAAATCATCGATTTTCCTACCCAACTCCCACTGTCTGTCCAAGGTTGTTCGGGCCAGATCAGAACGGATTTCATAAGCAAAATCTCTAGACTTCAAGGATCTTTGCTTTAGGGCACAATTAAGGATCTTCTCCTTCAGAGAAAACGTAAGGAAGTTTATAAGGATTTTCCTCGGTTTTGTCCGGTTAGGGTGTTTCCGGAAAGGATCCCTATGGATCCTCTGTATGTCTTTCTTCAAATCCTCATCCGATTCCTCGATCTGAATTGACTCTTTTATAAGGGTAACAATATAGGACTTAATATCTTCCCCTTCACTCCCCTCTGGAACATTTAAGAGACGTAAATTGTTCCTCCGTGAGTTATTTTCTAACATCTCCAGTCTGTCCCGAAGCATTACTTCCTCTTTCTTAAGGAGTGTTATTTCTGTTGTGGCCGCTCCTAACTCTTCTCTAATTTCTCCTACAGAGTTTTCCAACACCTCTGTTATAGAGTTCAGGAGATCAATTTTTTTATCCAGCGTCTCACAGAAGAGCCGAATCTCACCTTGGTTTGCCTCGGAGACTGAAAAGCCTCTCTTTATATCCACAGCTAAGGAGGAAAAAAGCGCTTCCAGGGAGGCCGCTGAGGAACCACCAATCTCCTGTTGATCCACAGATTTTTGGACTTCTGCTCCTTCTGTGCTATAATTATCTGACTTAGCTAGAGCCTCGGCATTTGCTCTATGTGGAAAAGTCTTATTTAAGCCCGAAACCATATTTGCAGTTGTTAAGGCTATCGGAGCTATCGGAGCTGTCAATGCCACTGCAGTGACTGCTACAATATCTGTTGCTACCATTTCTTGAGAGATCTGCCCAGCTCTATACGTGCTACCTGCCTCTTCCATTCCTTGCAGAATTAGGGGTAGTTCCGACTGCCCTTTCGAGCGTCTTCTGAGTACCTCTCCTTGTTCGATTATGTCTAACACTGGTGGCTGCACCTTAAAATAAGACCGCAGAGAAGGGGTAATCTTAGTTCTTGAATCTAGAAGTTGGTTTTTTACTCTCCTCACTTTGACAGTCCTACCTTTTACTTCACAGTATTGAAATGTAGAGATATTATCTCCATCCAAAGATGTACTCTCCTTCACCTCCCTTTCCTGAGGTGTGCTGTCACTACCAATCTTGTTACAGCCAACACCACTTTTTCTCCCCCCCCTGGAAAGTTTTGTTACTCTTGGCCTTTGCGGTCCCCCGCGCCCCACTACCACGCCCTTTACTCTTCTTATTGCCAGATGTTATGGGCAAGGTATTAGGACTGCAATTGCCGATAGTATTTATGGGGTTCTCACTCCCCCCCTGACCCTCTAGTGTCTGAGCAGGTGTTAATAAATGTGGTGGCTGCAAGGAAGTAAAAACGAGCCTCCCCCCCTCCGTAGTCAATGCAGCAGGAACTGGAGAAATGCCGACCTGAAATCCTCCCCCTTGCCCCCACTGCACCTGACCTTGCGGCGATGAACGCTGTTTCAGCTCTCCCAGACGCTGTGTCTGAAGTAAACCCTCTGGAATTTGCAGCGCGCTGGGCTGTTCCGATAAAGAAAGTCGTCCTGTGCTGCCTCTGCCCGTGCCGGCCAGGAGGAGCCCGCAAGCCGCTGCTCTGCGCCCCCTCCTCAACTCCAAGGCGGCGGCAGACCAGCGTAGCAAGTCAGCGGGCACGCACATCCAGCAGGGGGAAAAAAGCAGCGCCCGTAAGCCTCAACCAAAAACAGCTCCGTCGAAGAAGGAAGGAACCACCAGGAAAAATGCCTCAATTCATCGCAAAGAAAAAACGGGAAGGAATAGAGCATAAGTGCCTCCGGCGGCAAGCGGCTGCTCAGCAGAGAGTGAAGTGTTGCAGATAGAGAGTCGTAGAGTGCAGTGAAGTAGAGTAGAGTTGTGTACAGTGCAGTGGCATACTGCAGAGTATTGCAGAGTAGAGTGGCATACAATACAGTGGTACTGTAAAGTTCCTAGAACAACTTCAACACATGTTTAAATATACATGATATAATTAATTATAAGAGAAGAGACCATTACTCGAAAATAGAAAAATACAAAAATATATATTTTATTAAATATTATCATTCGTGATTGTTCAGTATATTCATTTTTATAACAGAGAAATCACCATTTCAATCTACACACATACTGCATTCATCCATTTGACCATACATTCATATCACAAACATAATTGGGTTCTTCAGAACAATCTATGCATTTGATATTTGATAATTGCAAAAAATCTTTTTGTAACAATGTTCCAAGAATGGTAACAAGATATAGTTTTTATACATTAAAATGACAGATGCACCAATTAGAGATGTGGCAATTATTCGTCTTTCTACGCGCGTTTCGGCAGTGAACTGCCTTCTTCAGGAATGCCATTTCCACAAATATTTTCTCTGTGAATTGAAATTAATTAACATGAATAAGTGTCTCTTCTCACAAAATGGGTTATAAGCCTCAATCAACAGACATAAGTTCAATAGATAAAAACAACCAATAAAAAAACTCCACATTTAGGGACCAAAAACATGAAAGGCCCATCAAGAGGTTAAAAAGAAGAGGGAAAATAAAAAGAGGAAATCCAAATGACCCCACACAAAATGGTGAAAAGATAAGTAGTGAAAAAATGTGTGAATCCCTTTCTGACTTGAATTAAATAAAGGAACATGCACTGATCTCTACACTTAATGGCAGAAAGTCTACACCGTATACAGTGATTTGGGGGACATAGTATAGATGGCATATAGGAATAACCTACACCGTAGACTTGCTAAAATATGCTTACCAAGTAGTGCTGACCAAGTGGTGCTGATCACATTAAATATAGAGGCTTTTCCTCTTTATATGGCCGTCAATATGTACGGGATTTCCTTTGCTAGGGTAAAGAAGGATCCTATGGGGATAGTAGAAAATACTATGTTATTAAAGAATGGATACCCACATTTTATTCATAAGATAACTTTCGACATCCTCTAGAACGTATGTTTCTAGATGATGATCTACAACATAACCAGTGAACACAGGTATAATGTGGTTCATACAATGGCTTACCACACACCGGATGATATCAGATGGCTAATCTTAGAAAAGATAGAAAGTAAATCAGGCACAGATCCCGAGGAAGTCCGGAAACGCAGGGAAGTGTTCTGGATCTTCACCTTAGACACGTACACCAATGGATTGAACCAGGAAATTCCCTGGGATCAAGCCATACGTTACAACAATGGCTAATTTTTTCTATCTATTCTGCTAGCTTCTACCTATACAGACATACCCATAGGAAGTTTAAACATCACATCTGTCTGGTACTCTTATTCCAGCATAATCTGTAAGTTGGAGAATTGCCATCTTCCAGTCTTAGGTTTTTTTGCCTTAAACTGCAAATCCGTAGACACTTCCAAGATGGCCGCTAGGACGGCATCGCAAGAGGATACCTATTTCGTGATCAGGAATTTAGGATTTATAGGTATTACTTGGCATCATTTTTAACCTCTCTAGAGAGACATGTAATTTGAATTATGTTCAACCCCTTTTTAGGTCTCGCGCCTAGCGTTGCAGTGCGCAGCACGAGACCTCTTGTATGGGCTTCAGAAAGCTAACCACACGCTCGTGCGTGTGGTTTTGCTTTCGCAGGCTGGCATTGGCTGTAGCGTGCTTTTTTTTTTTTTTTTTAAACGGCACGCAATTGGGCAAAGGCGTGCGCATGTCCCGCCTTTGCTCCGCCCATTCCCGTCCGTGTCTAGGACGCACATCAGCGCGCGGCACAGACGACAGGCTCCCTCGCCCCCCGCTCCTCTGTGGTGCGAGCACACCACTGGTTTAGATTGCCGCGTTCGGCTCCTCTGTGGTGCGCGCGCACCACAGGTTTCGATTCCGTGCTTGTTTAACGGAGGATTGTCCAGCAGCATGCCCTACCAGCTCTGCTGTATAGCATGCCACATATCGCCCTGGTCTGCTACAGCACGCCAATGTTACTGCCCATGTGTACTCCCGCCTCACACGAGATTGTGACGTGACACTGATTTCATTGCTAGGTCATTTCCTGGAACGGGAGCTCGGTGCTAGTCGTTTTCCACGCTTAGCAGAAGTACTTCCGGGTGGGCGGCTCTGCGGTATCTGCCGTGAAATGACTACGCTACGTGCCTTCACCTGTGACGACCTCTTCCGAATCAATAAGATGTGAGTCCGGGGTTTGGGTGGTAGACTATTTGAATAAGAATGAAAGGAGTCTGTGGCAGCTATACTAGACGCTTGCTACTACCCTGCTTGCAAGGCTTCAGGAGGGAGAGACTGTTACTCCCTGCGACCTCGACGTAGAGCGCCTATAAATATACTGAACATACTACTGCATTGCATCTACTGTGCAGCTAATGTATTTATTGCAGCAAGTTAAACGAATGTGAAATGTGCTTTCATTTTGCTTTTCCTTGTAGGAGTGCAATGTTCTTCAATTAAAACTTTTGAAGTGGGGAATTTGACTTGGTTACTTAGCAAGTGGTTTTACACCATTAATACATAATGCATTGCCAGCACGTTTTTGGCACGGTGCTAGAATATTACTGGGCAGTTTTAGCAGGGCTCTGCAGGGCTGCAATACTAGATGATGTTTCATAAGGAGCGCAGGGCTTTATCAAAATGACAGTTGTTGGCAACAAACAAAAAGAAAACACGCCATAAAGCTGTCGACTTTTATGTTAGTATATGCTCCCAAAGTAACCCACACTCAAGTCCTCTCTGCAAGTTAAAGGCTCAGTTCCGATCACTGTGCAAACAGGAGTTTCAGTAACCACTGCCTCACAGCCTCAAGACTCGCTCCACTTTCAGTTACCACTGCCTCATAACCCCAATACTGGCTCCACTTTCAGTAAACACTGCCTCAGGGCCCCGAGACTGTCTCCAGTTTCAGTAAATACTGCCTCAGGGCCCCGAGACTGGCTCCACTTTTAGTAACCACTGCCTCATGGCTCCAAGACTGGCTCCACTTTCAGTAACCACTGCCTCATGGCCCCAAGACTGGCTCCACTTTCAGTAACCACTGCGTCATGGCCGCAAAACTGGCTCCACTTTTAGTGACCACTGCCTCAGAACCTCAAGACTGGCTCCACTTTCAGTAAACACTACCTCAGGGCCCCAAAATTGGCTCTACTTTCAATAATCACTGGCTCAGGACCCAGAGACTTTCAGTAACCACTTCTTTGGGCCCCAAGACTGGCTCCACTTACAGTAACCCCTGCCTCACGTCCCCAAGACTGGCTCCACTTTCAGTAACCACTTCCTCGCCCCCAAGACTGGCTCCACTTTTAGTAACCACTGCCTCACGACCTCAAGACTGGCTCCACTTTCAGTAACCACTGCCTCATGGCCGCAAGACTGGCTCCATTTTTAGTATCTACTGCCTCACAACCTCAAGACTGGCTCCACTTTCAGTAAACACTACCTCAGGGCCCCAAAATTGGCTCTACTTTCAATAATCACTGTCTCAGGACCCCGAGACTTTCAGTAACCACTTCTTTAGGCCCCAAAACTGGCTCCACTTACAGTAACCACTGCCTCATGGCTCCAAGACTGGCTCCACTTTCAGTAACCACTTCCTCGGCCCCAAGACTGGCTCCACTTTTAGTAACCACTGCCTCACGACGGGCTCCACTTTCAGTAACTACTGCCTAATGGCCCCAGGACTGGCTCCACTTTCAGTAACCACTTCTTTGGGCCCCAAGACTGGCTCCACTTAAAGTAACCCCTGCCTCACGTCCCCAAGACTGGCTCCACTTTCAGTAACCACTTCCTCGGCCCCAAGACTGACTCCACTTTCAGTAACCACTGCCTCACGGCCTCATGACTGGCTCCACTGTCTCAGGACCCCCAGACTGGCTCCACTGTATGAATTAGGAGCTCTGTGATACGCATCATACACTCTCGGGTTTTCCCTTATAATTTCCTGCAGGTCAAACCTGGCGAAATGTACCTGAGGTGAGGCCAGGAAAGTAGGCATAGCATGTAGAATTAGGGGCCAGATATACAAAAATGAGGAACTTTAATTTCCTAATGGTGATTCTTACTGAGTCATAATTAGGAAATAACATTTCCTAATGTAAGAAACCTTTCTACCTATAATTAGCTATTCTTACCGTGTTGCAAATCAACCATTTTATTTCTCCCTGCTGTCATTTGTCTAGTTTTGGGGTTCAACTGTGTAGTGATGGGGTGGGTCTCGTAGTAGTAGATGTGTACAAGACCCATCCCATAAAGTAAACAAGCATTTGCAATGCAATAGGTCTCGCATTATTAAAGTTTGAGCTATTGGTGTTGTATTATTTAGCAATGCCAATAGCTCAAACTTTAATAATGTGAGACCTATTGCATTGCAAATGCTTGTTTGTATGTTATATCCTGTTTTTTCATACATATATATTGCGATCTATTTTCGCTATCTGTATGCCTTTCATACATATTCCAAAATGGCAGCCAGTTCGGCACCGTACTAGGATACCCTTTTTACGATCAGGATTATACAAAGCTACTTACGTACGTTTTTCCTTTCTATTTATCCATCATCCGGTTCCAGGCTTCCATAGGGTATTTGTTTTGCCCTTTGGAGGCCTGCGTAATCTGGCTATACACACCTCCTTTTGCTTCCTATTTTATCATCCAATTAGTTTCCGTACACACTCCAAGATGGCCACGTAAACGGCATTATACCTGAACATTTCCTTAGCGGCTAGGAGCACATGACCCTCATGTAATTTCCGGGTTTTTTTCCCTTTAAAACCGGCACTCCCTCAGACATCGGTTACACGGTATTCGGGTCCATATCCGGATCCCACGAGTTATTCAGCAGCAGGACTAGCTGATGACATAGCGTTTCCTCTCGGAGGTAAGGGCCTGTTTCCCCCCCTCCCCCCCCTTGTTCACGTGTCCTTTAGATTATATCGCTTCCGTTATCGCCCAGGTTCTATTCCTTTGTACTTCTGAGCATCCTCCGCTCTCCCAACTTTTTAACATGGTTTCTGTCTGTGTAATATACCCTCCTAATGGAGCTCTAGGACAGGGCACACAGTTTTGAAATATTGCGACTTATGCGAGCGCTGCCAATATTTTTCCTTTCTCTAGTGTCTTCATCTTTTACTATCTCATTCCTATCGGTACTTTTTTTGCCTTTGACCAAACCTCCATGCCCTGCTAAGAATGCTATCACTGATTTATTCCATTGTAGCACTTCTGGATTAATTACAAAAGAGCTTTATATTCCGATTAGAGCGCCTTTTATTCCACATCCCCTAAGACATGGACACACAGCTCGTCCTCTTTTGAACATTACAGACTACTAGGTAATCTATCTTTTTACCGCCTACATAACCCTGAGCAAGCCACTAATATCCCCCCTTCCTAAGTAACGATACCATTTTTGTTCTATCTGTTGCCACAGGACCACCACACATAATGAATTCCATTAACAAACTTCCTCACCACTTTGCAACAGAAGCATTGGTTTGACAATCGAACCATATATTGGTAAGCCATTGTATGAACCACATTATACCTGTGTTCACTGGTTATGTTGTAGATCATCATCTAGAAACATACGTTCTAGAGGATGTCGAAAGTTATCTTATGAATAAAATGTAGGTATCCATTCTTTAATAACATAGTATTTTCTACTATCCCCATAGGATCCTTCTTTACCCTAGCAAAGGACATCCCGTACATATTGACGGCCATATAAAGAGGAAAAGCCTCTATATTTAATGTGATCAGCACCACTTGGTCAGCACTTCTTGGTAAGCATATTTTAGCAAGTCTACGGTGTAGGTTATTCCTATATGCCATCTATACTATGTCCCCCAAATCACTGTATACGGTGTAGACTTTCTGCCATTAAGTGTAGAGATCAGTGCATGTTCCTTTATTTAATTCAAGTCAGAAAGGGATTCACACATTTTTTCACTACTTATCTTTTCACCATTTTGTGTGGGGTCATTTGGATTTCCTCTTTTTATTTTCCCTCTTCTTTTTAACCTCTTGATGGGCCTTTCATGTTTTTGGTCCCTAAATGTGGAGTGTTTTTATTGGTTGTTTTTATCTATTGAACTTATGTCTGTTGATTGAGGCTTATAACCCATTTTGTGAGAAGAGACACTTATTCATGTTAATTAATTTCAATTCACAGAGAAAATATTTGTGGAAGTGGCATTCCTGAAGAAGGCAGTTCACTGCCGAAACGCGCGTAGAAAGACGAATAATTGCCACATCTCTCATTGGTGCATCTGTCATTTTAATGTATAAAAACGATATCTTGTTACCATTCTTGGAACGTTGTTACAAAAAGATTTTTTGCAATTATCAAATATCAAATGCATAGATCGTTCTGAAGAACCCAATTATGTTTGTGATATGAATGTATGGTCAAATGGATGAATGCAGTATGTGTGTAGATTGAAATGGTGATTTCTCTGTTATAAAAATGAATATACTGAACAATAACGGATGATAATATTTAATAAAATATATATTATTGTATTTTTCTATTTTCGAGTAATGGTCTCTTCTCTTATAATTATATCATGTATATTTAAACATGTGTTGAAGTTGCCCTAGGAACTTTACAGTACCACTGTATTGTATGCCACTCTACTCTGCAATACTCTACAGTATGCAACTGCACTGTACACAACTCTACTCTACTTCACTGCACTCTACGACTCTCTATCTGCAACACTTCACTCTCTGCCACTTCACTCTCTGCACCACTGCACTCTGCACCACTGCACTCTGCACCACTGCACTCTATGCCACTGCACTCTAGTCTACGCCACTCTAAGCCAGTGCACTCTACACCACTAAACTGTATGTCACTCTATACTGCACTCTACACCAGTGCACTCTAGGCCACTCTAGTCTGCCCTGCACCACTCTAATCTATGCCACTGCATTCTACGACGCTGCAACACTCCACTCTACGACACTCTATGGCACTCCACTCTATTCCACTCCATGCCACTCTCCTCTATGCTACAAAACTTTCAGTCATGCTGAACAGCAGCCACGCTGGTGTTAAACATGGCTAAAACACATTGGCAAAGCCAATAGCTCTTGCACAGAGCAAAACCTATTCACTTTGTCAATGCTTGTTTTAAAGTTGGTAGTTCTGGGACTATCTGGTTGTATTTGGTTTTACCTGTTTTAGTGGTGGAACGCGAAGCCAGGTGGCCTTCGTTGCATCCATCCTCCTTTTTATGATCATAAAATTAAGTTTACAAAAAACGTAACTAAGCCAACATTCATTCCAACAAAAAAGTTGTCGATTCCTGAAGACAGTCATGGATCCTACTGCTTACATACTGTTTAATTGGCGAGCGCTTCGATTCATCTTATACAAATGAAATCTATGA
Organism: Calotriton arnoldi; assembly: GCA_963921515.1. Lineage (NCBI taxonomy): Eukaryota > Metazoa > Chordata > Amphibia > Caudata > Salamandridae > Calotriton > Calotriton arnoldi. Next base: position 1,918,343 of record CAWUFW010002911.1, on the reverse strand, counting down.
AAGCAGACAGTCCTCTTCGAATCTCTTATATATAGGAGTCCACATCCTCAACACATTGCTGTCTGCTACAATATTATTCTGTTTTGAAAGCATCAGGTCCTTGCAACCTGACCTGAAATGACTAGCCTTCTCTCCTTCCACCCAAAGGCAGACACAACCCATTCCAGTATTATCTGGCTTTGTATTGTTTTTTTATACTCTAAAAAGGATAATACTGGAATCCTCCTGCCTACCGCACTTCTGCTCCGCCCCATAGTCATTAACACTTCTATTCATACAACACAATTTGTTTACTACTCTGGAATCCATGCCTTTAATACAGTCAACAAACTCTTTCTGTTTCTATTTTGCCCATTAAACCCTGTAAACATAAAGTATTTGGCCTCCATTGTTTTGTCCTTCCTAACCACATTGTTCATTCAATTCCTTTTATCTGGCTCCCACAGAAAAAACTTCACATCATTCAAAAATTATTAAAACAAAACAAATGCTGAATCCTCCGGCTGTAATTACCGTCCGATCTCACAACTCCCTTTTTCTCAGCGACTCTTATATGCCTTGTATTCAATGTAATCACCTTTTTCCTCTTCACACTCAATCTTCTTGTCCTCAACTCACAAACTTTATGACCTGTAATGTACATATCATTTGCGTTTAATATCACGTCTATGTCTTGCAAGCACTGTCCCACAATTAGCTTGATATGTGACTACTTCCATTCTTTCTTAAAGTTTTTAAAGGGCCATGCATGCCCAAGCACTGCAAAATTGTGCAAAAGAGAAACAAAAAACAACAACCAGTGTGGCCTAGCAATAACACTGGGTAATCGATGTAAAATGAGCTAAAATACTACAGTAAAGGAAAGACGGGAAGCAGAGCCTAATATTTAACAAGCTGCGGCTAAGCAAATAGGTCCTGCCTTTGTGAACTATTGGGTTTGCCAATGGTTTTTAGTCACAGTGCACAGCATCCTTGGTGCTGTGCAGTGTGGCAAAAAAGGACCCACTAATGCGGGCTCCCATCATTTTGTAGTTGTGTGCACCACGAATGAAAGCGCCTTCAAATTGACTCCCGCACTTTTTTCTTTTTAGTTACCTATCAGAGTTGGAGCGGTAACTAAAAAGAAAATAAAACGTGCAAGAGTATTTTTTTTTTTTAAAGCAAGCCCCTGGTGGGAGCCATGGATGGGGGTGGCGAGTATGAAATACAGGGGATGGTGGGGGTAGACAAAAGAAACACAAATGAGGGTATGAGGGACAGGGAAGCAACATGGGGGATTGGAGGAAAGCAACGGAGGTCACGTGTGGGGGAAAGACAACTGTAGGAGGAAAGGTGTCACGGTTGGATGAAGCAACACAGAGGGCACGGGAAGGCGATGTGGAGAAGCACACAGGCGAGTACAACGGGGAGGGGGCGGGGAGAAGCACTCGCTGACAGTGAGCAACACAAGTGCTGGGGGAGAGAAGTGCATAAGGGAGACATCTCAAACACATGCACTCTCATGGAGTGCTTAACGCAAAAGAAAAAGTATCAATCAATCAATCAATCATAGTTTATTGTATATGATTACTTAAAATCGTTACAATTTACAATATATAAAAATATTCTTGTCCTACACAAATAATTAAAAAACCTCCAACTGAGTCACAACCCAATAACAAACGAATATGCAATTTTTAAAATCTAAACATCCTTGAAGATACCCATAAGTTGTTGACTAAAGTGCAAGTGCTGGGCCACCGGCATGCGATGTTATAATTTAAATAAAAGTAACTTTTCCTGGATAGATCTTCCAAGTGGCAAAATACCGTATTATGGGTTCAAAGCAAAGACCATCTGCATTCGCTGTTATAAAAGAGCTGACACAGCTGAGTTAGTCATGTTAAATTAACTAGCCCTATAGAAGTAAAAAATTCTACTGTTCAAATTGTCCCGCAATTGGTTAGGCATTTAGTCCGCTTGTTACGTGGGCCTGTGCGCTGATGCAGTTATTCGCCTGAACCCATGTCGGCATTGGTCATGTATTTTTGATTTACACTGGATCGACTTGACGTAAAAGTTTCCTTACTTCTGCCAAAAATTGTACGCCCCTGCAGGACAAGATTATGGAAGACCCTTCCATCCAGCGTGTCACAGCTTGCCTGCAGGTGCGAATGTTCAATTCGTTAAAAATGGGTTTTAAAAGCAGTCTCCTCAAGTCCATAACTGCAGGGCATGCGCATAGCAGATGAGCTAATGTTTCATTAAGGAAGCCACATAATCGACAGCGCGCTGTTTGTTGGTTGTTTTTCCAAGATGGCTGTAGGTCTTTTGAATCGTGCATGCCCAAACGGAAATCAATAAAGCTCTTTTTTAGCACAACACTGAAGTGAGCTACTAAGTAAGCTTGTGGCTTTAAAGACGTGTAAGAGTTAATCACAGTCCACCCATGCCGACGTTTGGAAATTGCTTTTTTATCTTCCAAGAAAGATTTCTTCTTTGTTGCATCATTAACCGATTTACTGTAATTTGCCCGGTCTGTCGTGCTGTCCCATGCTAATTGTATTTCAAGCTCCGACAGACATTTTCTCAGGTGCGTTCCCCATGAGTTTGGTGTTTCTTGATCCATCTGGTTTTTAATTTCTTCCCAGCAAAGACTATCCAATGAGCCAGGCTGGTTTGAGCGAAACTTTTGACATAGCTTCACGAAGCAATTCATGCTCCTGAATTTCTGATTCTGGAGGCCGAACTCCAACCGAACCTGGGCTGGGGAGGCACACTTTGGCAGATTGAAGACGGACTTGTAAACCTTCGTCTGAAGTTCGTTTAACAGGTCAGCCTCCTTGCCGCACCAACTAACTAGGCCATATGACAATGTGGGAAGAATTTGGGCTGCCATCACTTTTAAGAGATGGTTATGATTCGGGCAGCCCAGTTTTTTGTACAGTGATCTGTGTGCGAAGATTAGCGATCGCGCTTTTGCTTTTAGGTCCATTTTGTGTTCCTTATGTTGAACCCCGCCCCAGTTTTATGCCGAGGTATTTGTAGGAAGCTTTCTCTTCTACAGTTGCCCCTTTTACAAGCCATTTGACCTTTGTTTTTTTAGTGTCCATTAGGCGTACCACCTTGGTTTTCTCTTTATTTAGTTCCAGGTTTTCCTGGTCCAGATAAGTTACTAAGTTGTTTATCACTCTTTGTAATCCGATTGGGCTTTGGCTCGGCACCACAATATCGTCTGCATACTGTAAAAAGGGAATTGGCTCTTTGGCCAAATTTGGTGGATGACAATCGGCTGCATGCATGTTTTTAATTATGTCTGCGAGGAACAAGTTAAATAGGCTCGGAGCCAGGACGCAGCCTTGTTTTAGGCCTTGCATGTGAATGCTGGCCGTTGCACTTCTCCCATCGCCTAGTTTCACTCTTACCCAGGTTTCACTGTATAAGGCGATTATTGCGTCCAATAATTTACTGGGTAACCCCCATGCTTTTAATTTTTCCCAGAGGCGATCTCTGCTCACTCTGTCGAATGCTGACTTCAGGTCGACGAAACATGCATACAACCGAGTTTTCTTTTTTGCTGCTTTTTCAGTTAAGAGTGCCAAAATAGCCAGATTTGTTGTGATGCCCATCCCTGACCTAAAACCCGTTTGGAATTTAGGGATTATATTCATTTCATCCATCCAATCTTGCAGCTGACCTAGGAGACATGATGCGTAGAGTTTGGCCTCTACGTCAATCAAGGAGATCAATCTGTAGTTTCCAGGCTTGCTGTGGTCTCCTTGTTTGAATATCGGGTGAATTATATTCCCTTTCCAAGATTTGGGGACGTTGTTCTGTCTGTAAATCTGATTAAAAAGAGGCGTAAAATAATCTGCCCAAAAATCTGGGGCGTATTTAAAGAGCGCATTGGGAAGCCCGTTAGGACCAGCCGCCCCCTCTGTTTTTAGCTGTTTTATTATTCCTCTTAGTTGTTTGGTGTCAAAAGAAAAAGTAATTAAAGTAATGTTTGGAAAATAAGCAATGGAAGCAGAGATGTCAGTCAAAGAGACGGTAATGAGGCAATACTCCACGGGAGGAACAAACACAAGATTGACAAGTTGGGACATGAAAAGAGTAAATGAGAGTGACAGGAAAACCAACCAATGGTAAGCAGTGGGCTGCCTCCGAGCCCCCGTGTTCTTGGCAAGCCAAATTATGCCTAGCAACAGACAGTGCATATGCTGTCTAGTAGGCTCAACCGAAAAACTATAGTTCGCCTCATTCTAAATATTAGGAGAAGAACTGTGTTTTCATTGTTTTCTAAATATTTGAGAAGAACAGTCCAGTCTCAAAGAATGGAAAGGAGTTGCACATTGTTTTGGTTCTACCTGTAAAAGACTACTTGATATTTAAAATGTATTTAATTGAGATGTATTGCAGTCCTAGCTATGGTCCTAGTCAAAGGGACAAGAGAACAATTCAAATAGGGTAAATTGTGTATCCTGGTGCTTCTAAACATTATGACTTCTTGTGCACATTGTTCCTCCTTCCATCTTTTCATACAGATAAAGTGTCCCAAAACAACCCCTTTGAAGACCAGAAAATCTGTCTTAAACTTCAGTGTAGTCTCTAATGGGAGACAATTCTTTTTCCAAAGTATGGCTGTAATGTTATTGAAATTACAAGCCCCGACAGTCAACCTTGGTGTGGCATATCGCATTGCCTTGAGCGGAATAAGAGAGCTACTGAGGAGGCCTGCCATCACTGCATTCTCCACTGCCATTCAGTATAACACCAAAAGAAAGGTTCAGAACATCTTCTGACAAAACACTTGAAAGTTAGCTGAATTTATCACCAATCAGATCTAATTTCAACCCTGTTGGAATTGTCAGCACAATCACCTGCCCTCATGGCTCAGCTGCTTAATCTGTGATTGAAAGTTCTGATACAGTGTTTTTACGTACTTTACAATGCATTTCTGTTAAGGAACCTACCCAATTAATATATACCTCATACTCTAATTCATGCCAAAAGATCCCCTTGTATGTAGTGACCCAGGCCAAAGTCCTTCAGAGATAGGAGGATGTTTATGAACGCAAAATAACAGCATGGACCACCGTAACCTTGTGAGACACTCAATCATAAATGCTCATTCAGCTAGGAACCCAGAATGACAGATTCTAGCCATAGAATGTCTGTCTGAATGTGAATCTTGACATCACTTCTTAAAATACTTTGCCACTCCTGCCACTGGCTTCAAAGGATTTAGTTATAGATGGTTTCAAAGGCATTAGATAGATGCAGGAGCCCAAAGTGCCCAGAGCCACATCCATTCAGAAGATAAATCAAAATGCATTTTCAGCTACCGGTCTACTTTTGTTGGATCTTAAAATAACACCAAGCTGTAGACCTGTCTACAGATAACAACTTTTATTAATCCTAGTAACTCATCTGCTGATATCCACTCTAGAAATGTGGTCATGTGCCATAATAAGAGATTTCTAAGTTGCTCTTTTTTGGGGGGGAATTTATTTTTGCATTTGACACTATAACACACCTGCACAACCATGCAGAATGATAGTACAAATAGACTTGTCCCATGTGAACACCAGTACACCATTGTCCTTTCACTGCCGTCAGCACATCCGTATCCTCCAGCAGCAGAATGCAATGTAACCAAGGCAACAAAGCTCTGTCCTGCAATTTAAGGAAGCCTGACATCATCCTTGCCCATCAGTTTTTCAACATACTCATGCTGCATGAGCCCCCTTGGTGCACATCCACCCTGCAGTCTAAGCAACGTTAATGTATCAGCCTCCGCCATGGCCCATTTCAATGAATCCCTTGTCCATATGCCAACTTCTGAGGGTGCCGGCATCTTCCAGGTCATGGAGATATATCTCTTAAACAATACCAGTGCCAGAACCACAAATCTGCATTCCAATCGATTTGGCTTTGGTCCGAGTCATTAGCCCAAGCAGGCAGAGCACAGGAGTACCCGGGATCTGGAGGTCCACTATCTCTTAGGTGATGAGCATTACCTGCACCCACACTGGCTGCAGCGCCGAACAGTCCTACACCATTTGATAGAACCCCACATCCACCCGCCTATACTGTGGGCAGTCCCTAAGCACACCACCAAACATATGGTTTATGCATTGTGGGGTGAGGTATGCTTGATGCACATAATTGAATTGTGTGAAGTGGAAGTGCATATTCCAGGACACCTGCTTGACCTGGGCCACAACCTTGCTCCACTGCTGGGTCGTAAATAGTGTGGCAAGGTCAGTCTCCCACTTCGCCTTGTGACTCGGAGTCTCGGTGTGCGATTGCGCCAGCAACCGGTTATACAGTGTTGTTACTGCCCTTCTGCCCATGCCGTGAGTCAATATCCCCATCAACAATGGAGGGTGGTCTGACGGTGCGGTCTCCCAGCACTCGTGAATACTATGCCTAAGTGTGTTGTACATGAGGAACTGGCCATGCGGGATCTCATACAACTTAGCCAGATCTTGGAATGCCCCAAGCTTTCCATCCAGGAACAGGTCCCCCATTCACGTCACTCCTGCCTCCCTCCATACCTGGGTCTTGATCCGACTCGCCAGGTCTCGGCCCTCAGGTAACGCTCACAGGTCCAACTGGGGGAAATACGAGCAAGACCCACCCCCAGCATGCACATACCGTCACCAGCAGGAGTGAGCCGTTTTCATCAGAGCAGAGGCAGGCACCCTCCTCCAACCTGCGGGTCGGAAAAGCCAAGTCATGAGAGGCATATCGCCCAACTCACCATCTGCTTCTCGCCGTTCGTTATTTGGGCCCTCTTCCAGCCATTTCACCGACCACTGTAGCTGCGCTGCCACCCAGTACAACTCATTTATTGGGAGCCCCAAGACCCCCCTCCTGCATAGGGTGCTGCACTTCATGCAACGCCACCCGCCTCGTACTACTACCCCACATAAGGTCTGAAAGAAGGCCGTGTAAGACATGAAAAACCACCCGTCAACGCTGTAAAGAAGTACAGCAAGGTAACCATGGCTTTTGGTGCAGGTACTGCAATCATCACTCTTCCCACTGGGAAGAGAGGGAGGGAAGTCTAGAACGACAGAGAGGTGCGAATCTCCAATTTGTTGTTCTTAACGGAGGAATCGCAAATGAAACAGTTTAGGTGCATGGATGACAGGTGTTCACGATAGGAGATCCTAATTAAAATGTATAGAGTAAATAAAGATTTGCACAACTATGATGCATCCAAGCAAGGCACAGTTCTGAATGTGACCTGAGGACCTTCATGTTCTTTATGATGCTCTCAACTGTGCTGGGTGGTATTTAGGGTGAAGATCCACCACGAATCAAGGAGAGTCACTTGTGGTCTTGAAAATGGAGATAGTGAAAAGGTCACATGTTTCAATGTTCTCTCTTTGACTATTAGACCACCAGTCGACCAAAGTGGGAGGAGGTTGATCTACAGTTTGGATCGTTCAACTCCACAACAGGAAAAGGTCCTATAATTTTAGAGGACAGAAGAACAATGACCTCTTAACTGCTTTGATAGGTGCTACTTGGCTAATTCAAGTGTTGCCAAAGAGAGCAGGCATAGAGAAGTCAGATTGGAGAGCTCTTATTTGTATCTATTTGGGCTACTCCTACCATCTATCTGTAGTATCATTCGACAAACTTTCAATACATCTATCAACAACAAAACACATCTGGCTTCCACTGGGGGTAGGGTAGGTATGCTGCCTGAGGTGCAGAGGGTGAATCCCCTAGTTTCCCCCAACATATTCTCATTTACCCCCTAGGCCTACAATGTGAAATGTGGAAGGCTTACTACCTTAACCCACATACTGTCTAGGCAGTGCTTGAACTGACCTGGATTGTATACAAATTTAAAAACCATAGTTAGCCCACTCAAGAATTGTAAAGGGAAGAAAATATGTAGGCGTTCATGAATTCTTCTAGAGAATACTGAAAGGAGTAATAGTAAAAACTTTGTTGCTGCAATTCTAAATGTTACTTTCAAAGACAAGTTTGATAAAGTGGCCAATGCACAGAGCCTAAGTCTGCATCTGCTTGTGAGAAACCCTTTACTCAAGTTAAACCCAGAGAAATAATTCTATACATTGTAAGATTTCCTCAAGTTTAACACATTTAAGATACTACTAAAGTACATATGTATTTAATATGGAATGGATATAAAATAATATTCAAATGTACCCAAGACACACAATTGAAAAGTAAAAAATGTTATTTACTGACACCTAGTCTCAGACTTTTGGGTGCTAAGTTTGGCCTGTTTTTTTAAAGTCACTATTAAATTAGGAAGGACTGTGACTTTTGAGAATTTGTTAGACAAACACCTTTGAAAGTTATGTGCTTCTTTGTTAGTTACTTTTACAAGCGTTGTGTGTGTTATAAAACATCCTTAACATGCTGACAAAAATCTTTTCCATAATATTCTTGTGATCGAATTGTATTGTTCCACATCTGCTAGCTCTCTGTCCTATACATTCATAAAGAAGGCCTCATAGACAGTATTCAAAGGGTTATCTTCGCTTCTGCCTGGATTAAAAAATAGTTAGGTCAGGCTATATCCCATGATACGACCTCATCCACCTTGGTAAGATATATAAGAGGAACCCCTCAAGGTTTGGTTCAGCAGGATTCTTAAGTGGCAAAATGTAGGCACGTGCTCTGTGGCTGTGCCATGCAGATATCACTGTCTGAAGTAGTTTTTGGGAACATTACCTCTGCTTTCTTAGAATTCTGTTGAGTATTTTTCTATGGTGCCTGTACCTTTTTTGGGACCTACTAGAATTATGACTATAATTACCAAATTGCACACATATGAAATTATGGGTCATTTCATGCTACCCAGACTTAGGGGAATAATTTGAGGTGATTCGAACACCTCCAGCAAGTCAAACACAAAAATTGAGAATAAAACTATGTCTAAAATATGGCAATCCCATGGTCCATTTGGAGATTTAGATTTTGCTTGTCAAAACCTGATCTGGATGCAGCAATACCTTAATCTATTAATTCTATTGAAATTGCGGGAAGACATAGCATGTTTTGAACTTTTCTGAACATCAATGCTGCTTTTTCCTCATACAGGTTGTGTATCTTATATTCACAATAAATTTAGAGAACCATTCTATCTTGTTATCCACGCCAGTAAAATCATTCCCAAGACCAAACTCTGGTATCAGTTCCTGTAATAACTTTAGTACAGAGTCCATTTCATTTTGTTTCTCCCTGTATGCTTCGATATTCCCATGGGGCAAATCCAAATCCCCTCTTCTTTTAGTGCTGTATTCCGGCCCCTAAACATTTTTGTTCATGAAACTGTTAAGAAATCAGAAGCACTCCTTTTGGGAGTGTTTTCAATGTGTTTGAAGACCGTGGAGTGGCAAGAGTGCAGTGACCCATAATGCAAGAAATGAAAATGGCCCGTCAGGACCATGGATGGGTGGTAAAAGACAGCGTAACTTGGGCACTGTGGCACTTTCCACCCCTGATGCACTATTGAAAGCTGTGTAGGTGGATGGGTATATGATGGGTAAGGATGAATGAAGCATGCACGAGTGAGGGTGAAAGATTGTGGTATTGGATTGAATATAGTTCTAACTATCTGAGCATTCAGTTTAAAATGTGTTTATCCACAATCCCACCCTTGTGCATTCATCCATCTGGAAATGCATGCATTCATTCAGTAATGCAACCATCTACCCACACCTATGCATATAATCTCTCCACCCCCTTTGTCAAATGTCTGTTCACCCTTCTATTTATACGTTTCCACCTATGTACTAATCTATTTATCCTTTCAGCCACCACCTACTCCCACATCTATCTTCACCCTCACCCATGCATATATCCATCCACCTATACCCAAGCATCGACTCATGCAGCTATGCATCCCCATCTATCCACTCACATAAGTTATCCTTGTGTACACCCATACAGGCATCGATGTATTTATCCGACATCCACTTGTGCCTGCATGTTTATATGTCTGTTGTCTGACAGTGTGTGTGTGCTTGTGTGAAACCTATCACACAACATCATATTTCATAATGATAAAGGACACAATCACCTAAATTAAGCCAGACCTATTGGCTTTGTAAATGCTTCTTTTAAATTGCCACTTTATCCTGCGTGGCTGTTTTTATTTTATTGACGATAATATGGGTCCACATTCTAGTAGAGCAAATCACAGTAATCCGTCTCTAGGTCTTTGGTCACATGGCCAGTTAAATGGACAAAGAGCAGCTGGTAACATTGAGTGCAGCAACACAAGGGGAGGCATGTGTTACCAAACTCTGCTGTGAGGGCTTCCATGCAGTGTAGTTTGTGTCCAATTGTCGTGTAGTTCCTACCAATCCGTAGGACCTGGGCATTGTTTGAACAACATAAACTAAGGGCCTGGTGTCAACACTGATTCCGGACACCCCCGCAGGATATGTTGGCCTATAGACCAGCTAGCTCACAGTTCCACCGTAAGCCCCTCTAACCTACCAGGGAGCGAATGGTTTTCTGGCAACCACTGAACATGACAACCCTGACCCCTCAGGGGTTGTGGAAACAGTACAGAACCTTTCGCTCAGTCATTCGTGCTTACTTATTCTCAGAGAAAAATATAGAGAATACACAGTGGGACGTTTTCAATAATATTTATTGAACCAACATTATTCTTGCATAAAATACGTGTGCTGCAATGATTAGTAGACAGAAGCAGATAAACATGATTACAAGCACCAAAAGCGTGAATAGTAGATATAGTTCTACTATGGTGCTAAACAATGTATATATGCAGGCATATAAACAAGGCAGTAATTCTAGTGTACTCCTACTATGCGAACCCTACTCTAAGTGGACCTAGAGTGTGTGTAGGTGTACAGCCAAGAACCCCCTCCACCCCAAGGGACGATCCAACCCCATTACCTGATGGGATAGAGTGAAGGACCCCTTCTTGGTCACGAACTGGACACCCCTCATGAGATGTCAGACCTCTGCGTGGTGATTTCTCAGCATGCAAGGGCCCTTGGTGTCAGTGGAAGTACCTTCTCTTCTAATCTATTGGGATGCTCATCTTTTATAATAGAAAGCAGCCTTGCGATGTGCGCATAGATTAGTGATATTATGGATATATAGATAGCCCTGCCACCCCGTGAATGAAGATAGTGATGACATTTGTACGTAGTGCGAAACGAGACCTTGTACATGATGTTCAGGGCGTTGTGATGATGTTTGAAGCCAGATTTAAAAACAAGTTTAGTTTCAGAGAAACTAATCCAACATTGTCGTGTGTGCAAATGTGTGCAAAAGGTCACAGCTGGAAATGTTATTTGTGAGGACAATGTAATAAGCTGATTCGCTACATGGGCCTAACTCGGGAATATAACACAATTCTAGAGGTTAATCTGAAACCTAAAGATATGAGTAATGGTACCTGATGAAAATATGGAAAATGAATATAATGAAAGGGATGGATATCAGGAAGAAGCAGGTTACACTAAAAAAAAAATTACGCAGGAGAAATGGAAAAAGCAAACTACAAAATAAAGGTGCAAGAAAGTACTAAATAAGATAAAAAGTGAAAAAGAGTGAGAGAAAAATAGCAAGAGAGAAAGAGCACAGATGGTCAGTAACTGTGGATGATGGAGGTATGGTGCTTTTTGCAGTACCTGCACCAAAAGCCATGGTTACCTTGCTTCGCTCCTGCCAGCAGCTAAGACATCACTCACACACAGAACATGAATAATATTGCAGGCCGTTACAGTGCTATATTCATTCGTACACACAACATGTAGCAGCGGAGTAAGCTCAGAACACGCACAGAAGATGAAGCTGCAGTGCCAAGCACTCTCACAGAACATAACATCGCAAGTAGCAGTACAAGCTCACTATAGACACATTCGGCCAACTAAAGCTTCTCCCACACACAATTAATTTATTATACCAGCAGCTGGCAGAGATAGGTGCTCACAAGCAACAGGACCAGCACGGACAGTAGCAGTGCATTATTTTTTCACAATCACCTCTGTTGCAGCACCTAAATGTAATTGCCAGTTTCCCTCCTCACACACAGTGACAGGACAGACTTCCACAGCGCCCTTAGTTTAAAGTCAGCGTTAAAAGACCTTCATCCTCAATGTAATACACACTCCTCAAAAACTATCCGAATATATAACAACTTCATTCTTGTTTGTATGGAAAACCCTGAACTTATTGCAAACAACTCTTATTCATTGCCTCTCCCTCAATCTAGCCATCTTCCTGTGGGAGGAAGTCACAGCTACACAAACTGTGCAACTAAGAGCTAAAAATCACTAAACCGATAGCCTCACTGCAAACATCCCAAATACACAGAACAGACCAAACAGATGCAGTAGCTGTACAAGCTTTCCTCATACACGAACAGATAGCGAAGAAAGTGCAGTGAATGTGTCCCTCACTACTGCCGAATAGATACAACACTGGTGATAGAAATGCAAGCAACGTGTTCTCTCACTGTCTGTCACTGTCCACTCTCTCTAGTGTATGACCAATTTGAAAGTGTTGTTACTATTAATCTGAAATGTTTATATATCTATACTTAGGTTAGCATAACTAGGCCACAAATTGACATTGGCATGCCTTATCCTGCTTGCACTGACATCCATTTGAAAGCTGCTGAAAAGAAAAAATGTGTTATTTTTTTTTTTAAGAATGAGCTTTCATGTTAACACTTCTAGCTGGTGTTTTTCCTTTTCAGAGAATAAACTAAATAGATTTCATTTTTATGATGCTGTAGAAGATGCAAATTTATTAAATGTGTTCATTTGTTCATTGAGAAGGAAGCCAAGAACCAGGAGATGTCACGCAAGAAACCTTTTTCAAGACCTGCTGCCCATTCCACAGCTGTGCTTTATTCATTACTTTAAAAGCTTATTGCTTTGTTTGCTTCAATAGTGCAATGTAATTTCCCTTGCTTGCAGGATAAAGTGTGCTCAATAATTATCGATAATGCAGGTGTTTTCATTGTGATGTATCCCTCACAAAACCGGGAGAGGCACACTAAACCGCCAAAAAAGAAAGTGTAGATATATATCTAAAGAGAAGATTCCCTTTTGTGCAACCGTCAAGATGGTTGCACAAAAAGGAATCTTCTCTTTAGATAGATAGATTCATTGTAATGTATTACATTAATCTTACTATGTCAAGCGTGTTGTTTTTCACTGTCTGAAACCTATAAAATGTGACCTTTCTGGGATGTGTTCCAGAATTGCCCTTGCTTTACAAATCGATCAGTCTCTATGTCAGACTGTTAGCTGGTGCTATACTTAAACTTTTTGCTCTCACTATCGAAGGCAGTCTACACGTTAGACTGTCTGCTGATTTATACTTAGACTTTTTGGCTCTTACCTCGGAGGCAGACTTCATGTCTGTCCTCCATATTTAGACATTCCTTGACATACGAATTGAGTATGACAATATTGTGTTATGACCTCTCGCAGTTTACATTTTCGATGCATTATTGATGCTAATTTGAATATGACTAACAACTTTTTGTTTCTGTAAAATTATTAATCCTTGAATTTGCCCTGCAAAGGTTTACTTTATTTGCGCATATGCCCCCGTCCTTCGGGGCTCACATAGCATTGATCCTGCACATCAACCCATTACATTTATTATTTAAAACATTGACACCACCATGGAACGCAACAGTGCATCTTTAATTACAAACAATGGTCAGATGCATACACACAAGCATGCACATTCCCTCAAAATAGAAGAGCCGTCTTCTCGCACATTAAAGGTATATTGCAGACTGAACTAGTGCAAGCTCTCTCCTTTCTCTTGCTCTCTCACCCACACGCATGCACAAAGGTAGAACACAGTCAGCTGTGGTACAAGGGTCCCTAACACACACACACACACAGGACAAATACAGCTGAGGCAGTACAATAGTCTCTTACCTCAAGAACAAGACACAAAGCATCAGTGTAGGTCACGATCTGCTACTCTGAATGTTTCCTGTGTTCATTTACAATAGGTGGAGCAGAAGCAATTCGGGCTTCTCAGAAATACAAACATCAGGGACGGGGATAGCACAGGCAGCAGAGGTCAAGGTTCCCATGCAAACATCCAGAACAGACAACAACAATGCAAGCTTCACTTCCAGAATGAACAAGTTAAGCAGAGGCAGCAGTGTAGACTTCTCTCACACGCTGTAGGACACATGAACCTTAATGTACCCTTCCAGTGCTCGTTAGGGCAGGGAGACTGAAAACTGTGTGTGAATCACTGCTTGTTAGTGGTCTGTCATTGACATTAACATGTTTTGTGAAGAGTAGCTCTGTAATGTGAGGGAAGCCTCGCAATCTCCAAGCATATGTCTCTTTATTTATCAGGTGCTAATCAGGACTGTTTTCTTTGTTGGTATTTGAAAAATACCTCTTTTATTCTAGATTAAGCCTTGGTCAGAACTACCGAAGTTCATCAAAGTGTACTTCTGTTTGGCAATCGTATCCCTTCTCTGCGTGCTGGCACTAACCATATACAGCATCGTCCTCCAGAAAAGGGAAGGATTCACCGTGTCCCTTATACAGCTGATTGGCGTGGGTAAGGAGTGACACATTTTCTAAGATCATTATCTCCAAAATAAACATACTGAAAGCTTTAGAACCCTTTAAGAGTTTTTCTTCCTCCAAACTCTCACTGCATGTTCCAGTATGAAAGCACAGAATGCAAACAAGGAGTCTCCTTATTACACAGTCAGCAGTATATACCACATGTTTCTGTATGAGGTTCCATGACCTTGCTTCACCTTTATTCTTTGTCTCTCGTCATGAATTGGCTGATAATTAGTGCAATTTATATTGCACCCAATAAAATACGACTCTGCTGGGATTTGATCTGAAATGTATTTGGGGGATCCAATATGTATCGCAATAATACCGATTTAATTACCTTAGTCTTATTTTCAGGTCACTGCTCTGGTATTCCCTGTGGAATTGACTGGCTTCTGAACCATGCAGATTCCTGCGTGTCCACCTTCAGTCCGGAAGGAAGGGAGGCGATACGGGTTTCTAGTCGGCATAGAAATGTGCTAACTACCTGTAGTTAACCGCCTTAGTTTTAAAGTCCGTTTTTATATAGCGCAGCTACTCACCCTTACGGGTCTCAAGGCGCTGCGGCCCGTAGTGGAAATTAAGTGAGCTATTGCCCAGAGTCACATGGTGCTGAGCTGCCGCCGGAGCCGGGGATCGAACCGTGAACCCTGTGCTCCGAAGTCAGCTGCCCTGGCCGCTGCACCACACCTCTCCGCATTAGTTTTGGTGAGGTGGAGCCTCGTTCTAGTACCCAGAGCCGCGTGGGGGAGAGAGAGACATTCTCCCAGCTGCCTCACCCGGGAGGAGGGCCGCACCAATCCCTGCAGGTGCCGCACCAATCCCTGCAGGTGCCGGAGCACCATTTAATCAGCAGAGGTGTCCCGCAGCGCGGGAAACGCCCGAGCGAAGACCGGGCATGTCTGCGCCCGTCAGCACCAGGAAGAGGCAGGGCAGGGCCACCCCACTTGGCCCCAGTCTAAAGTGTTGCGGGCTTGTATGGTAAGTTTGAGCTTGTCTTGATAATTCCTGCTTTGTCCACGACTCTGTTCTCAAATCCTGCCAATGGGAGACGAAAGGCCTTAGCAGCCCCAGTGGGAAATAATGGGACTACTCTGAACGGCTTTCTGCAACACACAGTTTTAGAGATCTCAAAGGAAATTGAGCTAATGGAGCATCGTTTGTCCCTTTCTTCACCCCGGAGGCCTTCTTACACTTGTTCCGCCTAGTCTGCCAGTTAAAGATGGCATTAAAAACGGCACTGAGCCAACTCACTCTCTTACCTCTGCAGAGGTTTTAAACGCTGAATCAGTTGGGGACGTCATTGTTGTTATTGAAGCGGCCAGTGCTATCCCAGAGGTGGGAAACTGGGCAACTGGTGGTCAGGCTGGCAAGAGGAAAAGAACTGCTGTGGGCTCCAAGCGGAAATGGCCACGCATTGTAACTCCTCCCCCTGCATCTGCAAATAGTGCAGGGAATCTGGATGGCAATTTTAGTTCCTTGGAGGCTTTTGTTGGGGACTTAGAATCATCTATTTTGGATCATATCTCAAATAGCTTCACCTTATTATTTACACGTTTGGAAGTCATTAAAACCAAGCTAAAGGAGCTGATTACTCCTCACTCTCCCCCACAATACCTTCTGGCACTGCGTCCATGTCAGGAGGCGGAATCGGAGCCTTCTCCCTTTGTGATTGTTCCGAGCCATACCTTAAGCACAGCTCTCTCCAACTTGCCCCGAGTCCCCTCAACCACAGACAGAGTGTCAGGCCCTGGAGCCATAGGCATTAACCAGCTGGAAAAAGGGCCTGCATTAAACCCGACACAACCTGCTTTTGCGAGGAATGTCCCACTTGGCAAACCCAGAAACTTTCTTGGAAACGGTCATCTCAACCCAGAACTTACCCCGCACTTCACCCAGGGCTTTAAGTGGGCCGGGTCTGTCTGGGTCTGAGCACTGGCAGTTATTTTCAGGGGGCCTCGAAACGGGTCTCTATCGGGCTCTATATTCGGGCCTCGCAAAGGTAGACCGTTTTCTTTTTTTTAATTGGACTGCAGTGAGAGCATGCACATCGCTCACTACTGAGAAGTGGAGACGTCATGCCAGGTGAGCCGCGTTGTAGGGGAAGGGAAATCCTTTAAAGAGAGCCATTTTCTCTCAGGATTTCCCTTCTCTTTTTAAAACGCAGGAGCAACCTCGTCGTGGGATGATTAGGAGAGAGACGACCAGGCGCACAACGCCCATTGCCCCGGGCTGAGACAGCTTCCCGGGCGCACACACAGCCGCACCCGAGAACTTCACAGGTCTTCAAAAGACCATTTGCTTGTAAATGAGGCTCTGTTGTTTTTTCACCCCTTTTTAGAGCCCCTGCATCCCCACTCTGCCTATTGCTGGAAGAATTAGCCGCCCCTGAAATTTTTTCTTAGCCCCCCCCCCCCGAAATTTGGCTCTAGTTGCGCCTCTGGAGACTACTACAGGCAGCCTGCTCCAGCACGACCAGGCAGCCTGCTCCAGCACGACCCTGCTCTGACCTTTCACAGTGTCTTGTTTTAGTGCTACGAAAACGCACGCTTTGCCTGGCTCACTTAGTTCTCACACCCCCTCTTTAATATGAAGATAGTAGCGTTGGATTTACCTTTATATTCCTATACTGTGCTTCACATGGAAATATAGAAGGGCAGGTTCTCACCACCCCAAATTAGCTGTTTGGTATACTCTCTCAAATGTAAGAACTACAGGTATTCAATATCTGTCAGTCACGGCCAATTTAAAGCAGTGTTCCTATATAGAAATGGACAAAAGGTTATGTTTCTGAATTAGCGTCTTACACTGAAAAGCTGGTTTACATTTCTTTCGCTGGATCAACCTTTGTTTAAAACACCACCAGAGAAGGGTGGTGAACTATGGTCCACAAAGAGCAACTGAAAGCTTTCTTGTTCTTTATCAGAAACATCTGCCCGTCAATGGTTATCACCAGCCTTTTCGGCCCATTAAGAGGCTGGGTGGATGAGTATAATACGGGGTGTTTAGGATCGGGGCGGAGGGTGCACGGAAAGAAGGACGGATAGGTGAATAAAGGGCGAGTGGATGGACGGCCAGATGGATGAATGGATAGCTGGATGGATGGATGGATGAATGTATGGATGGATGGAAGGATGAATGGATGCATGGACCAGTACTTAGGATAGGCGGGTGGGCTGATAGATGCTTAGGATAGGTTCTGGGACAGATGTATGTATGGGCGTATGGATGGATGGCACAGTGCTTAGGATAGGTGGGTGGGCTGATAGATGCTTAGGATAGGTCCAGGGACACATGTATGTATGTATGGATGGATGGATGGCTGGATGGATGAATGAATGGATTGCTGGCTGGATGGATGGATGGAAGGATGAATGGATGAATGGACCAGTACTTAGGATAGGCGGGTGGGCTGATAGATGCTTAGGATAGGTGCAGGGACAGATGTATGTATGTATGTAGGTAGGAATGTATGGATGGATTGAAAGATGGTTGGATGGCGCAGTGCTTAGGATGGATGGATGCAGGGCTTTAAGTGGCCCGGGTCTGAGCACCGGCAGTTATTTTCAGGGGGCCTCGAAACGGGTCTCTATCGGGCTCTATTTTCGGGCCTCGCAAAGGTAGTCCGTTTTCTTTTTTTTTTTATTGGACTGCAGTGAGAGCATGCACATCGATGTGCGCATGCTCATTTTGCTCACTACTGAGAAGTGGAGACGTCATGCTAGGTGAGCCGCGTTGTAGGAGGAAGGGAAATCCTTTAAAGAGAGTGTTTTCCGAAGGTAGGATAGTTGGAGGGGATTTTCTTAAGCACACAATGCTAGTTATCTTGATTTAGACCACGCCCCTACTTGGATAGGCCACACACCTTTAAGAGGTTTGCCCCGCCCCTTTTAGAGCACCCCCAGTTTTTTTTCCCACTTAAAGCCCTGACTGCACCCTTTCTGTCTTAGTGCTGAAAAGCGTCTCAATTCTTTCTGGTCAATCCCATGAGGATTTTTGGGGACTGAAGAACAAAATTACTCATTGGTTTAAAGATAAGGGGGTGGATAGCGGACGTACCTTCTGAAATTCTGATGGCCTGTAGAACTCCCTGGTAGGGCCAGGCAAAAGGGAGTCGCCTGGTGATTGCATGATCGTAAATTTTAGAGGTTAAGCCCCTTTTTAACAATGTTGGAAAATCAACCTCATTCCTCTACTCATATCCAGGTGTTACCTCTTGGTTATTTCTACAGGCCACCCATCTTGTCTAACCTCAACCCAGTAACTGTTAATGATGTCCCAACATTAATATCAAATTGTTGAGGCTTCAATATTCCAATGAGGTACTCATTTGAGCCCCTATCTGCACTGGAGGATTTAGACTGATGGTTGAATGTTTTTACCCCTTCTGTATTGCTGCTCCCCCCTTCTCCATTGCCAGAGCCTCATAACGTCCAAACATTAGGGGCCCCCTGACCCTTCTCAGAACTGTGGTTGCAAATATAACATTGAGGATCATACCCCTGCACTAGTTCATTGGCAACAGGATACAGACTCGATCGGTGCCTCCTCCACGGGAATCATTATGAGAAACCACGATAAGAAGCTCTTATGTATAGCATCTTGGAATATCGCGTGGGCCTGCACCAAAATTTTGAATTCGGATTTCATAAACTTTATGAACACCCATGACATCATTTGTTCCCAAGAATCTTGGTCTCTGTCTGACTTTACTGTCAATGGGTTTCAGGGTCTTTTTCAACCTGCCTTGCGATCTAAGGCAGGTAGAGCGAGTGAGGGCTTGGTCACTTATTTATCAGTTAAGCTCACGGACATTAGCATTACAAAATGTTGGTCCTCACCACATTTCTTGGTCTCTCTCTTATCATTCCATGACAACTACGATATCTTGTTAATTAATTTTTAGGTCGTGCAACAGCGCACATGCGCTGTCTGCAAGACCTGCTGTAATCACTCTACGGAGTGTAATTACAGCTGCTGCTTGCCATTGCTTAAAAACTCTATTGCTCGTGTAACCTGGCTCCTTGTTGGCCGGTGCTCCCGATACATCACTTCCGTTAGCAAGCTAGGAGCACCGGCCAACTACAGTTTACTTTCGCTGTAGGTCTTTGTTTTTTTGGCCTAGGGACTATTTCTTTAATGCTGGGCTTACATGTTTTTTTAAAATCCATTTTGTGTGGACGAGCGCCGTGCTTACTTTAAGCACGGCGCCCGTTTTCATGTATTTTTTAATCACTGTTCTGTGGGTGGCTGGCACGGTTACTTTAAGCACGGCGCCCGTTTTTATGTATTTTTTAATCACTGTTATGTGGACGGGTGGCACGCTTAGTTTAAGCAAGGCGCCCGTTTTTATGGGTATTTTTAATTGCCATGATTTGATTGATTTGATTTAAACATTTATATAGCGCACACATACCCGAAGGCGTCTAGGCGCTCAAACCTGATGGAAAGTAGAAAGTTACCATGCAATCAAGGGCTGAAAGTTAATTTACAAAAAGCCAAGTTTTTAAAGTTTTTCTAAAGGCCATAATAGTTTGACAATTCTTTATCTCACCGGGAAGCACGTTCCAGGTTTTAACGGTTCCCGACATGAAGCTTCTTCCGCCCCAGCAGGCTTTTTTGATTCTGGGCGTTTGAAGGAGTTTGCAGTGAGCCGACCTCAAATTTCTAGTTGGTATGTACCATTTTAGTTGCTTTTTCAAGAAGTCAGGACCCACCCCGTGGAGTGCCTTGAAGGCTAAACATTGGGATTTGAATATAATTCTCTTATCCACAGGGAGCCAGTGTAGGATCTTCAACTTATGCGAGACCGACTGGAATTTCGGGATATCCAGCAGTAATCTGGCAGCAGCATTTTGAAGCCGTTGTAGCTTTTGAAGATGCTGCTTTTGGATCCCTTCATACAGCGCGTTTCCATAGTCCAGTTTGGACAATGCCAGTACAGTCACCAGAATTTTTACTGACTCCAGTGGAAAGAAGGGGCGGATTTTTCGAATCATCTTCAGTATGAAAAAAATGGAGGAAGAGAGGGCACTAATCTGATATTTGAAAGCCAATTTGTCATCAAAGATAAAACCAAAATTTTTAGCTTTGCCTTATTTACAGGCGTTGGGGTGTCTCCCAGGCAAGTCGGCCACCATCTGGGTGTTCAGAAAGAGGTATTCGAGCCCAATAAGAGAACCTCAGTCTTTCCACCATTTAATTTTAGGCAGTTCAGACTCATCCAGTGATGTACCAGAGACATGCAGAGATTGAAACGATCTGCTGTCTCTTCAATATTGCTGGAACCTGACACCACCAATTGGGTGTCATCAGCGTAAGAGACCACTGAGAACCCACATTGTCTGATGATTTTGGCCAGAGGGGAGACATACAGATTGAACAACGTAGGGCTCCGGGCCGAGCCCTGTGGCACTCCACTCGGGAGGGGGAACTGTTCTGAGGCGAAGGCCCCCGCTTCAACTGATTGGACTCTATCAGAGAGGAAGGAGGACAGCAATTTAAGGGCCAGTCCTCTAATGCCTAGTTCTGAGAGTCTATTGATTAAAATAGCGTGGTTCACCGTATCGAAGGCCGCCGACAGATCTAATAATATCAATGCGGCCCTCCCCCCATCATCCAAAATAGATCTCAGTTCCTCAGTGGCCAAAATCAAGGCCGTTTCTGTACTGTGTCCCTCCCGGAACCCATATTGCGATGGGTTCAAAAGATCCTCGGAGGAAATAAAGGTTGAGAGTTGTATATTTAATATTTTCTCCAATACTTTTGCGGGGAAGGGTAGTCTTGAGATGGGTCTATCAGAGAAAGAACAAACGGCAGACCAAGGTCAAGCACATTCAATCCATATGTACAATAAAGTAAAAAATGGTGCAATCACTTCCTGCACCCGCCGTCCGGAGGTGCCACAAATCGCCCAATTTTTCAAGAAAGATGGAAGGTGCACTCGTTGTGGAGTCAGTAAAGCAAGCAGAGATCTGTTCCAAAAATACTTCTTTTATTCCTTTGATTCTTAAGAACTGGCACACAGCCAACGCGTTTTGTTCCCAATTTTGCCAGAGGGAACTTCATCAGGGCTCATCAATAAATAGCTGGTGGGTAGTTTTCAGAAATATTAATAATAAATCAAGGCCTCAGAGGCAGGATATAGCCTCAGTAATAGTGTGTTTTCACGAAAATCTAGCACCCAGTAGGCTGTAGGGTATCCAGTATCCCGAGCTCTGTATTGGAAATATGAGAAAATCCCAGTCACCACCGTCCCATCAGGGGACAAGTTATCTATGTGGTCCTGGTATATATGCTTTAGAACGGCATGGTCTTGCCGGTTATCATGTCGCCCTGCAGTTAAGCACATACGACTTCGCAAAAGCCGGAAGCTTTGGCCCTCACTTCCTGGCACTGCATATCTTCCCTGCCGTACTGTACGATTCAACATGGCGGGCTGCAGCAAGGGGGACAAGGGTGCGGTGGTTGAGTGGTTCCCGGTGATCCCGGACACAGCTGCTTCTTAATAACAAAGTGGACATTTTAAGGTAATTCTGTTAAAGTTTAATTTTCAAAGGCACACGCAGGAACTTGCTCCTAATTTGTTTTTATGTGTTATGTAATAATTAGTTAAACAAGTTCAGTTTCTGAACGTTAGCCTTTTTTTCAGTTTAAACGTTTATAATATAGTATGTCTCCCTGGAACTACCCAGCGGACTGACGCGCTTAACAAGCACACTGGCCAGACGGAATTAATACTAATTTGAAGGAAGCCAGCAGGAAAATTCTTTCATGATGATTAACTCACAGAGCGGGTCTGGGTGGGAACTGAGTGAAGGGCACTGCGCGGCACACACACACGGTGCAGGCTACCAACATCTCACAAGCCAGTCAGGGAGGGCAGAAAACACTACCTGGGTAGTAGCCCTGGAAACTATAGCCCCATTTTTAATTTTCATAGTTTCGCTAATAATTATACATTTATTTGGCTACTTCATTTCGAACTAACATGAAGCCTTTCGTCCACTTAAAAGCAGAACACACACATGAGGCTAAACTGGTGGTTAATCTAATTAATTCAGATAAGAAAATAAACATGCCTTTTTATAAAACTTTACCAGTCTAATAGAATTTTATCAAACACATATCCATGTCTTATACGTAAAAGTTTCAGTTGCACTGAAAAAAAGCTCATGCTTTTCGTAATGTTTTTTTCTTCAAACCACCTTTATTTGGTTTTTGCAACAAGCCTCATTTAAGATGTGTACTCAAATGCAATGTGCATGCTATAAGAGAGCAGGATAAATTGTCTTCCAGCCATACATTCACTGCAGGATAACAAGTGCATAGTATCTACCCAAATAGCTCTGGTAGTATATCACGCTATACCTGCTACAACTCCTGCTTTTTGTAAGGACTTTGTGGGACTTTCCACCCTTTCACCACACTGTACTTTTGAATTACATTAACAAACCAGCTCAAACTGCCCAAAAAAAGATGAACACACTACAAAGCAAAGCAAAATCAGAACCATCGAGGAGATCGTTCTTCTGGTGTTAATCAAACAACAGTAAAAGGTAAATGAACGGCTTAAAAAAACTACACACCCAAGATTTTTCTTAGGAGCCTGCTGCTGTCAATGCTGCATAGTCTTTATTCCAACCTGCTGATTCTTTAACTCATTCATGCAGGTTAGATTTCATTTGTTTTCTCTTCGCGTCTCAGTTTTTCGGACTTTCTCCTTCTTCACTTCTTTTCCAACTTTCTCTCTCTCGTGCTCTACGTCAAAGTCCGATGTTGAAAACTAAGTCCTAGTCCCCCAAAACGAGTGCACTGATAATAGGGGCAGATCACTCAAAATAAAGCATTTAAAACCAGCATTTGTAATGCAATAGGTCTCGCATTTCAGTTTGTGCTATTGGCATTGTAAATGACAATGCCTTTTATTCATGTGTTTTCAAAACCTGCAAGTGGTGCATAAACACGCACTTTGTACTTATAGTCCTTGCTTACGAGAAGCAAGGCTGGCAGTAAAAGAGGCGCAGTTACTGCCAGCCTTGCTTCCCATAAGCAAGGACTAGAAGTACAAAGTGCGTGTTTACAAGCAGCTTGCAGGTTATCAAAACGCATAAATAAAAGGCATTGTCATTTACAATGCCAATAACTCAAACTCTCGCAAATAAGAGACCTATTGCATTGCAAATGCTTGTTATTGTATTTTTTTAAACAGTCGTCTAGGGAAATCATTGAGCACTTTAATGCCTTTTTAACTGATTTTTTTTCAAAATGCTAAACACACTGTTTATCTCAGTTGGGCTGGTGATTTTAATATTACACTTTGCCGGTTTTCAGATTCCAGGATCTGTGGTTTACGTGACGGCAATTCACATAACATTACACACTTCTCCCACTCTGCTTATGGCGATGCGTTAATTGACCTGGTCCTTAAATATAATTTGGTTTTCCCGAGTGATGTCTGCGATTCAGAGAATGCCAGGGTCCCCACTTTCATAGGAAACTCATCAGAGAGCATCATAGATTTTTTTCTTTTGTCAAATGAAGTGTGCCCTTATCTCTCTGATTTCTCAACGGTTGGTAGCTGTGCGAGTGATCTCAACCCACTTTCCATTAAGTTGGTCTCCAATGTTCACCCTATTAAAACATGTTGTTCTGACAATTTGAAGCTCTCTAAGAATAAAGGCCTCAAGTT
This sequence comes from Calotriton arnoldi, assembly GCA_963921515.1. Classification (NCBI taxonomy): domain Eukaryota; kingdom Metazoa; phylum Chordata; class Amphibia; order Caudata; family Salamandridae; genus Calotriton; species Calotriton arnoldi. Next base: position 1,894,079 of record CAWUFW010002911.1, on the reverse strand, counting down.
GAAAAGAGCGACCCATTTGCTTACAACCATCACATTGTAGAAACGGCAAGGGCTTCTATTATGACCTGCTTATCTGTAGAGGTGGGTGAGGTTTTGATTCAGTCTGAGTTTTCAAATGCTTGTAATATTATTTCTGTTAATCTCACATCCTCTATCCCCCCTGGGGCTAGATCATCACCTCATTGGTTTAACTTGGCATGCTGTACTGCACATAGAACTTTGATGGCCGCACTGAAAAAATGTCCTAGGGTAGCCTCTGAAGTTACATTAGCTAGGGGCTTGTATAAACAAACCTGAGAAGATCGGAGTCTGAAATTAGAAGCAAAGCCTGGGAGGACCTCCAGGAAGCTGAGGCAGTGCTAAGTCTTGGGAGGTGGTCAACGGACCCATTGTTAAGGAGCATGACGAACCCAGTATTGGATGCAGTCAATTCAATGGAGGCTTGGGTCATGCACTACACAAACATTTTTCCCCCTGCGGATATTTCCTCAGGCTATGATAGTAATTTTCCCCCTGATCTAGTACATGATCTCCAATATCCTTTTAAAGTCCAGGAAGTCATTACCACCTTAAATAAGTGCATCACAGGTAAATTTCCAGGCCCCGACGGGGTCTCAGCAGACTTTTTAAAATCAAATTCTCTTCTGTGGGCCCCCCTACTTACAAATGTGTTCAGATCTTTGGTGCATGGGTCTATTCCAGAATCATGGAAGTCTGCTATCGTGGTCTCGATATTTAAAAAAGGGGATCGGTCTCAGACTTTTTGTTATCAGCCAATTTCACTGATAGATTCAAGCGCCAAGATTTTAGGCCGTATTTTACTGTCCCGCCTCGAAGAATGGGCCATCACAAATAACATTCTGTCAGAGTTGCAATTTGGTTTCAGACAGGGTATTGGGACAATTGAGCAATGCCTAAATTTGTACTTAATTTGGGGAAGTATGTGAAAGCCTCGAGCGGTTCCCTGCATCTTGCTTTTATTGATTTATCGAGCGCCTTCGATCGTGCCAATCGCTCTAAGCTGTGGGAAATTATGCGTAAAATGGGAGTTGAACAGGATCTACTGTCTCTTATAATGCGCCTCCATCAGAACCTCACAGTTAAGATCCGTTATGGCCCCTCAGACAAATGTTCTCTGAGTAATAGATCAATTAGGAATGTCAGGCAGGGGTATATTTTAGCCCCTTTCCTCTTTTTGTTGTATTTAAATGGAATCATCGAATTTTTAACCCAGAAATGTAAAGATGTTCCTCGCATGGACCATACTTCTCTCCCCATTTTATTACATCCAGGCGATGCAGTTTTAATAGCCCGAACTGTAAATAGCCTCCAGCTTCTTCTAGATTTGTTTTTAACATATATGGAGGGCCTAGACCTTAAAGTTAATTTTTCAAACTTCTACATTATGACTTGCAGTCACTCTAGCACCAAGTCAAAGTCTTTTAAGATGGGGAAGTCTGCTATATCAAAGTTTAAACATTTTTACTATCTGGGGATCTTGTTTAATCAGTCTCTAAGTTGGTCCCCACTTATAACACTGAGAGGCCAGATTTTTAGGAGAAATATTGAACCTATTTTCCGATTTGCTAGTAAGCTTCAAAATAAACCAATTGAAGCAATGTTGAATCTATATAAGAGCAAGTGCACGTCCGCTTGCGTACCTAAGGTGCTGGCCTTTGGGGACATAACAATGTGGAAATCCTACAAAGCCTAGAGAACCAATTTATGCGTAGATTTTTATCAGTTATGGGAAGCATTCCTTCCTGAATTTGCCATGAAGAGCTTGGTATGCTGTTTTTGAAAGTTGTGATCAAGCTAGCACCTCTATTATTGTGGATAAAAATGTGGTCACACAAGAGGCCGGTTTAACAAGGTCCTGTATCTCCGACTGCCTGATATTAGATGGGGTAGAACAAATACCATGGCTTAAGTATGTGTAAAATTCTTTTGAGCGTCTGGGTTTGTCTGATTTATATAATTCCACCTTTCAATTGGCCCAAATTTTAAGCCATGTGTCAAAAAAGTGTACCTGAAGCACTGCATAAATAATCATTTAGACATGGCGCAGAAGATGCGAAGTATTGTAAACTATGCTCAAGTTTCAACAACCTGTGGCTTAGAGCCCTACCTGGGATGGTTCCTATCCCCCACTTATCGTTTTTGGCTTACCCCTTTTAGACTAATCACTTTGCACTTTAAATTTGCCTTTCCAGCAATGGATGTTTGTCCTCAAGATCTAACCTTTTGCAGGGTCGATAATAGCTTAAATTCAAAGCATTACCCACTTCTTGTTTGCCAAGACGTCGTTTCCTGGTGCCCCTTCTGCACAAGGCTAATGTGAGACAGCACAAGGAAGGGCTAGTGTTTATGCAGTCACTAGGCTCACTTGAAATCTGCTTTTCCGTACTTAATTTTATAAAATTAGCTTACCACATCAGGAGGGGTTATGAATTTTAAAAGCTGTTCCTTGTCGTTATGTCTGAATTCTGAAACTGGCAATGCTTTTAAATCTCATGAAGTGCTATGAATTGAACTGAACATTTTTTGATTTTATTTGCATCAGTGATATGTTTTTTTGTCATCTTGTTTTGTGTGCTTTTATGGCCTCCGGCCGAATAAAGTTTATATAGACTTGACTTCACTGACATTTTATAATGTGTGGAGTCCTGAACGCCTGTAGCTTTTCTGAAAGTGAGATTCAGGTGCCTGCACAATGCTTTATTTGATATATATACCTCTATGTATATTTGTGTGCATGTGTGCAGAGGCTTATGGTTTTATAGGGGACAGCCACCAGTGCTGCCAAATTCTGGGGTTACTGTCCCCACCACATCTTCTTACTGGTGCTGCCCTTACCACCCTTTTCAACCGCTCACTGTTCTCTGCTACCTACCCCACAGAATGGAAATAAGCCAAGGTGCAGCCCCTCCTCAAGAAACCCTCAGTGGACCCCTAGTTTCCAGCTAGTAACAGACCCATTACTCTACTCCCCTTCTCTGCCAAAGTACACAGAAAACTGGTCAATCTGCCACTCCCCTGCTACCTCGAGTCCCACCACCTTCTAGAGCCATCACAGTGGGGACTTCGGTCCAGTCACAGTATCGGAACATCCCTCATTGCTTCCACAGTTGAGCTACATCTCATTGTTGACCAGGAAGCCACCAGGAATTACAGCTGACTTGATTGCAGGGCCTGTGAAAGAACTTGCGTAAGGTTAAGTATAAATCAGGGCAGTGAGCTTACAAAGGCTAGATAAACTAAACCGATGAGACTGTCATACATACATGTAGGAAAAACCGACAGTGGCACTTTTCCTAACATTGGACTATCAAATTTGAAAATATGCAATTATAAATAGAAATGAACACCTCATCAGGCTCACCTAGTCAGTCTATTTCTCTGCCTGCTATAACAATGTTGACACAACTGAGAAGAAACATCTTACCCCACTCTGACTCTTATTACCCCTCTTTGTCTCTCCTAGGCATTTTTGGTTAGAGTAGGCATTGCTACATATTTGCTTCTTAGTGGTGCTTTAGGGCACTGACACACAGTATGTAGGAGTCATGAGCTTAGGTGCGAACATTAGGCCTCGTGCCTACTTCCTGCTGACAATTGTTGTTTATCTTTTATTGTACATTGCACTTGGTTTTTGTTAGGCACCGGAGCAGTTTTCGGGACCTGGTGTTTTGACAACTGCTAAAAGTTCCAAAGACTTTCTGGCCTGTACCCTCAAGACAGCTCACATGACTACTGCTTGTAATGCTGTTTTGTTAAATGTAAAAATGTTTAGAGCGTCTTTTGGCTTGGAATTTCTAACATCGAACATGTTATTGTTAATTGTAATGGTGTTAAGTAACCACAAAATAAACCTATTTAAAAAATATATATATATTATTATTATTAATTAAAAAAAAAAAGAGGCATGAGCTACAAATTACCTAGAAATATGCACCACTGAGGGAACATATTGCATTGGTGTTAGCAAGAAAATGGACCGAAAGGCAAGAAGGTAGAGGACGCTTCAAACATCCATGCTCTGCCTACTAATACTTCTTGTGCTGTGCTGGCATGGTGAAGAGGCCATCATTGTAAGCAGAGTGGAGTGAGCCTCCTTTATACAAATCATTGCTCTGTCATCATGGAACAGGAGACTATACATCAAATGTTAAAAATAAAATTATGAGCTGGGTTGTCCCACCTGGGGAGCAGTAAAGAAGTGTTGTGTGTGGTGGGACTTTCATGTGATAATGATGCATGTTACATACAAGTCTGACCTGATTATATGTAAACGTGACTGCAGTCATATTAGAGAATATGTGTAATAGGCGTATGGCCTAGAAAAGTAGACTCATTTTGTGACTGGTAATGCTGACATATGTGGTCTTGATAACCACGATATCTGTCTAGAATTCCATGTTTTCTGCTAATGTTTAAACTAACAGGAAAAATAAGGAAATCTTTCCAGTTCTCTGGTGCATGTGTTATTAGAGTGGTTGCAAGGTATGGCAGCCTTGCAGAAATCTGTTGTGGAACGGATAAGGAAAAGTAAAGTTAGGTTTGTCAGCTTTCATATACTTCTGTAAAGGAGCACTGTTTGGCACATTTGTGTAGCTAAGTATAAACTGAGCCTGAGTAATCCCTCATTTCTCCATATGACATCATTGCTGATTACGGTATGTAAGGTACTGATGCATGGCGTTGTCCCTTAAGAGCCCTAAGGCCAAAACACGGCAGAAAGACTGGTGGTCAACCTGCCCTTCTTAGATCGTGTGCTGTCTCTGAAGACTAGAGTCCCTCTGTGCAGTTAGTCTGCTCATTAAAGGAATCACATTTGCAAGTTCATTCGGTTATTAAATTTCAATGAATAGATTCTATCACCTATGCTGCAGAGATAATGATACCGGGGCCATTCCACCACTCTACCATTTTCCTGGTGGGCTGCAGGCTAGGGGGCTGCTCTCAGAGATGAGTGGGCTCCAACCAACCATGACGTCCCAATTCTATTCACAGCAGTGTGGGGCTAATGTTTGCCAGGGCTGATGTGGTTTCCAGTCTTGATTTCATCCCAGATGACTCCCAACTGTTATCCTCCATTACCTGTTTTGTCACTGACCTCTGTGGTTCCTTACACCAGTACACGTTGGTGCTTCAGCCGTGTTGGAACAGAAGTCACCTAGTTCCTGCAGAATTTGGCTAATAAGTTGTCTCATTTAGCCCTTTTTTATGTATTTGGCTTGCACTGCTGCTTCACATGCTGGACAGTGCTTATGGTGGTGGTGTTAGCGCTGTATAAGTTGCATGGCGCAGTTAATTATGTACCTCCTCTGTGTAATTGAAATCTTCCACTACTGCTGCCATTGTGGTGTAACTCAATGAAGCTTGAAAATACGTTTTCAATATGCCAAAGACAAAACATTGGCTCTGTGAATGTGTGTTATTCTATTCCTGATTTCACCACAGTGCTTTGCAGTTGGTAGATTTCATGCTTCCTTCACTTTTTCTGTGAAGCAGAACTTTTGGATGGTGCACTAACGATTGTATTGGAGAGTATATCAACTCTCCAACTGGCGTCTAACCTCATTTACATTTATTTTCTAAAACCACATAACTGCTCAGCGTGGTTATCCTCTCTAACCTGTCTGTACTCTGTTTGTTCCTCTGTTAATTCAATCATCATACCTTCCTTGTACCCTTCAGATGCACCTTCTTAAAGCTTCATTAAAACATTTATGGTACTCTTTGCACCTCTTCTTCCAGCATGGGTTTGGAATTTGGCAATGTTCTGTAATACCCAAATTCAAAGTACAATGATATTGAATAGTAGGAATGCTTATAATTATTTGTGCGTGTGAATGAAGAAAGCAAGATTGGATACCATTGGGCATGGCATCTTCTCTTGAATAATACATCAATGATGTATAATTTCTGAAAGTAACATTTACTGCACAGTAACAACAGGCTCCCCATATCCTTCGGCATACTTTATATCCACGAGTGTGGGGTCAGCTGTATAGGCAGCCATTGAAACTCTTAGCTTAGAGCTATTGGAGTAAATTGCAAGATTATGCTATATTGTGTTTTAGTAAACAGAGTTTCTTTTACTTCTAAGTTTTCTGCATTTACTACGTGACTCGAGGAATCCTGCAGGAGAACCGCCAGGAGCTGATCGTGTTTGTTCTATCTGTGCTTTTGCTGATGGTCCGGTCCATTGTGAATTTCACTGTGATCACTGATAAGGACAAGATCCAACTACTGGTTAGTGAAAAGGGTGGCCGTTGCTGAGCAATATGATTGGGCAGTGGAGATTATTCTAAATTGCATGGGAAAGATTATCCAAAAAGTATTGAATGCCAGAAGTGCTGTCTTGTGCGTCCACAAATGCATATTTATTTATTGATTTTCATTCTTTCTGTCTTTTGACATTAATATATCCAGTTGTAAAATATTAATACAACAGTTTCTGCAATTGTTTTTCTCTAAATTCCAGTGGTGGTATTTATATTAGTGACCTAGTGCATGGTTGCATTCTGGGTGGTGGACTAGAAAAAGAGAGAGGGAGAGAAAGAGAGCTATGTTATAGTGACTCTGAAATGCTTAACACATGTTCCTCTGGTAAAGCATGACTGCTCTGTGCCACTCTACCAGGACTGAGCTAAGGAAATCCAAGGACCATCTTTGGGGTATTGTGATAATATTACATGGTAAGGCTACACAGCCATACCACATAATATTCCACTTTCCTACACTCCCCTGACCAGCTTCGACTCACTTATGCTAATAATTATCTCTGCATCCTAAGGAAAGTATTACACTTCCTTTCCAGCCAGACTTAAAAAAAAGTAGACCAAAGCATTGGTCATCTCAAGGATTGAATACAACAACTCATTACTTATAGGCCATCCTAAATCCTGTTGTCAGTGTAATTCACTCGGCCGCTTGTCTCATTGCTGGGAAACAAAAAATGATCATATCAAACCAATTCTGAAAACTTTGAAGATGGTGGCATTTTCAAGACTGTGTGCTTTTCTTATAACACTTTAAACGCAGCCACACCTGTATAACTGGCTACCAAGTTGTCTTAATTTGGTGGTCCAAGAAATCTAAGGCAAACAATTTTACGCATATGCACATCCACAAATTCAAAACCATGCGCAAAGAATAAGCCTTCTTCAGCAGCGGAAACAAAATATGGAACTCTATTCCAATGAAAATACTCACAGCTCTTTCAAAACATTCCGATCTTGCAGAGATCAAATCATGCAGAAGTGTCATGGGCACACTGTGCTTGTATCGCCTACATTGTCCTCTGTGTTTAAATCTTTTATATATATGATTTACTGAATGGTACATGTTTCTCCTGTCTCTTCTTTCATGTATGCTTGCTTTCTACTAGCCTCCATGTGATGGATACCATGACACCCTGACATGGATTGAGAAGCACTGTATGCAAAATATAAATAAATTCACCTATCATTCGATAAGCATGAATTTGCTGAATCTAAATAAAAATAAACATTGGGATGTAGACCGATTGGCTTTTTCCAGATACTGTTCAGCATTGATGATAACAAAAAAAATGGTTATTGGTATTTGCGAATGCTGAATAGTACCAGCATAAAATAAAATAAAATTAATATGTGGTGATTTTTTTTTTTTTTTTTACCATTTCAAAATGGCAAATGTCCACATAGGAACTTTAATTTTTTTTTTAAATGTGCCGGGAGTTTGTGTTTTTATTTGTTTTAATACAAAAGGAGGGGATGAGCAATGAAGTATGTATGGGGGAGCGTTGGGAGCAGTCAACACAGGAGTCGTGAGTGGGGAGCAGTGGAGAAGTGGAGAAGTGGGGAGATTTAAAGTATAGACTTAAAAATTTGGGAAATTAAATTTGAGCTGGAGTGAGGGCGCAACATGGAAAGTGCAGTGATCTGTTTGAGGATTTTTAGGAAAATGCAGCAGACCAGGGAGAGAGCAACACAAGACCAGCATTCGCATGGAATGCTGAAGTAAAAGGAACAAAGTAGTTCCTGAATGTAGGCAGCAAAAGTATAATAGACAATAGAAATGGATGGTAAAGAAAATATTCTGCATCGGATGGATAAACAAAAGAAAAAGGAAAGCTATTGAATAAGAATACAGGCAAATGAGATTGACAAGAAAGTCAACAAATGGCTGACCCAAAGCCTACCTCAACTTTTGGGTTTGCCTACAGTAGGTATTTGACAACAGTCCAAAAAAAAAACGTGCGGGGTGGAGTCCAATGGGTTTTTACTTGGTGAAGTGTTACTGCATCCATTTTTATAGGCTCTGGTGCTGGAGGAATTGGACATTTCATTTTCCCCATTGTAGATCCCTAGCCACATAGGTGAACATTATAATAAGATATTAATTCATAACTACGGCAAGGGACAGCAGAAAAATATCATTCAAGGACTTATAAGAATGGTATTGATAAATCCAACAATATGCTGTTGTTGAATTTATCCTAGCAAAAGACACACAGATGATGGACGGAATGCAGAGCACATCGAACATTCATCCCCAGTCAAGAGATCTGGGTTAAATCTATCGATCTTTTGCTCACCATGCCATCCCAGTTTAGACCCAGCCATATGCAAATTAGTTGTGACCCTGTGCTTCATGGGAACAGTCCAGCCCGAACTGCCAGGCCAGGTCCTTCCTGGACCGGAAACAAGCATCCTGGGACCGGTTTCGGAGCATCGCCCCTCAACAGTCAGGCTAGCTTGAATCCAGTGGCACAGTGAGCCCGGGACCCATGTCTGGGCATACCCGGCGCACTTAGGGCGAGAAAGCAAAAGACACACAGATGATGGACGGAATGCAGAGCAAATCAAACATTCTCCCCCAGTCAAGAGATCTGGGTTAAATCCATTGTTCTTTTGCTCACCATGCCACCCCAGTTTAGACCCAGCCATATGCAAATCAGTCTTGACCATGTGCCGCATGGGAACAGTCCAGCCTGAACTGCCTAACATGTATAGAAAATAAGTTATATGACATTCTTGTCTGTAAGCCAAAATTCAGCCTTCCAGTGGTCTGCCCTAATTGGTCAGTTAAGTGGATTAGCCAGGCTGCTTTGATGAAGTGATAAGTGGCACCTGGGGTGAAGGAGCCATCTGGGAGGAGAGGGTTCTGTGGCACAGGAATGTCAGAGCAAGGGGGAGCGGTCCCAAACCAATAGCTTCAAAAGAAGATGGGGACAGGCAGAGAGATCCAGGTCCATTTATGCCCTTCCCCTCTGAACCCAGCCAGATGGCAGGCTTAAGGAAGGAATTTGCAGATGCCAGGGGAGGGAGACTGGGGGAAAGAGCCATCGTGGAGGTTGGTTTAGCTAGCCCTTGCCTCTCTGCTGAGACTTCAACCATATTGAATTTTCGAAGAATAGTGCTTTCTGGGAGACCATTGTGCCACAGTTTGGAGGGAATGGTCTTGCTCTGATGTGTTGCCCTGCACCTCATTGGACATGAGTGCCTTCCTGTGTGACCGCAGAGAATACAAAATAAGTATCTGAGAGGGGCAGAACCTCTTAGATCTGATTCTTCAAACAAGAGGAAGAAGATGGGTCCATGCTGGAAATTTGATTTGCACCAACCAGGCCCTGCGCCTGCCTCACAATCTGGAACTACAGCCCTGTGGACCTAACTTGCTTCAAAAAGACTAAAGAGTGGACTCCCTGCAAGATACAGGTTAACAGAGGTCACCTGGACCATCACCACCACGAATCCCCTGCCTGGAGTGAAGCCAGTGGATTTGTAAGGGTTTTGACCAAGAGGATTGTGGAAATTAAAGTCCCAAACTTTCATGGACCATCTTGGAGCTTTCAGACCCTTAGAGTAAGTTTTGGACACTCTGGAACCCTCAAGGGAACTTCAGGAAGAAGTTCCAGAAGTTTGGAGCAACTTTGAAAAAATCTCCATAAGTGGGCCGACTCGACCTGGCCAGCCAAGCCGGCGACCCTCACCGCGACCCGGCCTTCCTTCCAGGTTTCTCCCGCTGAACAGTTCTGGAGGTCTAACTTTCAGAGTTTGACCGGGAGCTCGTCCAAAGCCAAGCCGGCGAACCTATCCCGGCCTGGTGAAGAGCAGCGAGGGACTCCTGAAGAAAAAGCTTCGTAAAAGTTTCTAAGTCCGAAGGTAAAAGTCTTGACCTGCTCAACCACGAGAGTCAAGCCGCCGACCTTCAACCGCACACCAGCCTGGAACCTTGGAACCTGGAACCTTGGGCCATCCCGCTCGTCAGGCAAACGGTCGAACCTTCAATCCGTACTGGTAGAGAGCTTCGAGGGACCCCGGCTGAAAAAGCTCCAGAAAAGTTTGTAAGTCAGAAGGTAAAAACTGTGACCGAGGCCTACAGTGACGGGTAGCTGCGCAGGGCTCCATTCCGGTCGGCTTGAAATTGTCCCCGTCTAGTGCGACCAGATGTCCCAATAGGCGATATAGGTTTCTTTGTTCTATATAGTGCTAAATCTTTAAAAATTCATATCTCCGGTTTCCTACATTGAATTTTTTTTCGTTTTGGTGTCATTTTAAAGATACAAATATTTCCTATTTATATAAATTGGTGTTGGATTTTTATTGTGTGTTGGGTTGGGTCTTAATTATTTACTGAATTGGTGTTTTTTTTTCCAATAAACTTTATTTAAATTTCTCAACAACATAGTCATGATTGTGCACACAGTAGTAAACACTGCCAGTACAGGATTAGTAATTACAGTTATAATGCTTCCAGACATCGGCCCCTTCACTGTTCCACTCCTGCCCTCTATTGTTCTTCTGCATGGACTGGACATACGAATCCATTTACTCACGGCCCCCCCCATCTTCAGAACTTCCATCATTTTTCCCTTCATTGGTATTTTGAGTATTCGTAGGGAACCCCTCAGACATTAAGTCCCGGCATAGCTCTCTCCAAAGCCTTAAGTCATCTTCTAACTTTTCGTCTTTGTGACACTTCTTCATGTGCACCTCTTCAGCCAGTCTCCACTCGCGTACATCTCGCATCAATGCCTGAAACTCCGGTGCACGCGTTCCCATCCACACTATTGCAATTCTACTTCTCGCCAGTACCAACAGCAACTGCTGTAGCTTATGTCCCATTTTGCTTTGCTTTTTGCTTTTTCACATCAAACCTAGGAGGCAGTGTTTCGGCGTCAACTGAATTTTGCTGTTCACCTTTCCCTTTATTAGCTCCACTACCTCCACCCAAAAGCCGCCGACCTCCGGACATTCCCAAGCCAAATGTATGAAGTTCGCCCCCGCCATATGACATCTTGGGCATGAATTAGGCCTACCAGGTGACATGCGATGTATCCTCACCGGGGTTATGTATGTACAGTGAACATAATTGTAATGGATCAAGCGAAACCGAGCATTACAGGAGAATCGTGTGTGTGAGCGCTCCCACCACCTTCCAGTCCTTTTCCTCCAGCAGTTCCACCAAATCAGCGTTCCAAGCCGCATATGGGGCCGCTGAATTGGTGTTTTTAAATGGTTTACTTACCTGTCTCTGAAGTTAAGCCTGCCTGCTCGCAGCCAAGCTACCAAGGGTTGAGCATGGGAATAATTTTCTGAGACCAATTCTGAGCCCTAGACTGTGTTAGTGGCCTTATGCCAGTGGTAGATGCATATTTACCACTACTAATAATACACTTTCCAATGACGACAGTTAAGGATCTTCTTTTTAGGACTGATTCAATTAATTAAAGTACAGAAATGCATGAGCTAACACACGGGGGCTGGTAATAAACACATCTAAAACAAAATTTATGACATTTAAGCCCAACAAATCGTTCAGGAATAACATCACACTAGATGGGTCGCGCCTAGAGAGAGTTACTACGTTTGATTATCTAGGGATACGGCTCTCAGGAAATATGCAGTGGAGACCCCATCTTGACAAAATGCTCCTGAACCATAAACGTGCTGCCGGGGCACTGAGCAGAGAACATCGCTCATCATTTAGTAGACCTGTTGCCCCGGCACTCACTGTTTATGGAGCGAAAGCAGTTAGCTCGGCTATGTATGGTGCCGAGCTATGGGGTTTTGACAACCTTGATGAGATTAGTAGGTCGGAACACAAGTTCCTTAGGGACTTGATTATGCTACCTCAAGGCGTTCCCCTAACCCCCTTGATATATGACCTGGGGAGGCGCCATTTTAAAGACCTGGCTAAACTCCGCCTGTTGCTCTATTGGGCTCGTCTCAGGAGCACCCCGGAACTCTTTAACTATGCAGAGGCGTTCGCAGAAGTATTGAGTATGGATGTTAAGGGGATTAAATGGATCTCCAATCTCAAGGCATTAATGACAACACTTGGCCTTAAGGAATCTTGGGATACTCAAAACCCACCAAGTAGGGCAGAACTCAAACGGATCTACTGGGACTGGGTAGATGCCAGAGACCTCAGCAACCCAAACATGGGCAGGCTTACGGAAGCATTCTTCCAGTTTAAACAATCTAGAGGCTTTGAACCCTATCTGGATATAATCCGGATCCCTAGGGATAGGGCATTATATATCCAATTTAGATTTGGCACACTTCCAGTCCGCGAATTCACCGCGAAGTGGCGTCCTCCCTACCAAACTATTGAAGAATGCCCTTCTTGTGGGTCCTTAAAGGAGAGTGTTGCACATCTCATGTTTGTTTGCCCAGGGTATGCTAAAGCAAGGTCTAGGTGGCTTGTGCCTATCTGTAAGCAATTAGGCACTTCTGACCACCAAGTGGCTCTGCGCATATTAAAATCTGATCCAAGAACCCTCTTTGTCTGCGGAACTGCCAAGTTCCTGGGTTGCGCCTGGAAAATGAGACACAGGGCTATGCAAAGAGCAAACTGATCCTGATCCAGAATCTTTGCGGGCACGCATATTGAAACCAATGGCCTGGGTAAAGGCATTCCAAATCGTTATATCCTGTAATTGATATGAAATATTTAATTTTATATTTTAATTACGTTTTTAGCTTATCATTTTAGTCAGTAAAGTAATATTTACTTAGGAGTCGATAGCTTCATTCGAATGTTGAAAATCTTGTATCGTCATATTTTATTAATTTTAATAGATTGTATCTTTTTCTTGTGTTCTGTTGAAATGTTTGACGCTTTTATGATATTTATATCGAAATAAAGCTATTTGACTGATAAGCTGAGCCATCATGTTAAAGTCAATAAGCATTCAATTCAATAAAGAATACAGCAGAGATCTCATTAAAATTCTATTAAAAGTCCAGTATAGATTCATCTTCAAATTGGGGGGTAAGGGTCTCCTCCTTGGATGGAGAAATCACAGGGCTTTAGACAAAAGCCTCATACATTTACTACATGTGTACATGGTTCCCAGTGGCGTAACACAGGCCCCCATGGTGCGGGGGTGGCCCGAGCTGCAGGGGGTCCCCTCAGCACAGTTCTCTGGCCAGAGAGCTCCTGATTAATCTGGAGCAGGGGCATTCCATGTACCTTGCAGGGAGGCCCCCTCAAGTTTTGTTACGCCACTGATGGTTCACATGCTCATAACCAATAGAAATCTAGCAAAGGAGCAACAGTTGCAACAGGATACTTTCAAAGATTTTCTCACTATTCTGATATATGGAGTTCTGGTGTTCACAACATTTGTTCTCAGCACATTGAATTTTACGTTATTCAGTCTGCGACAGTTTCCCAGTCCTTGGGAAAATACACTCTGCTTAGTAAGCTACTAAAAATCATTTTCTTGACTAGTGAAGCCCACAAGTCTTTATTATAGCACAGAATAAATAGCAGCTCAGATCAGGTGTTAGACTGCAAAGTCACGGTAAAGATGGAAGGCAAGGCCTAAGTTGTTTTCGCTTAAAAGATAAATTTGTACACTCTAGACGCTGAAATGTAAGCAATCTGCTCTCACTCCATCATTCAAGATGCCTGACACTTCAAGCACCAAACAGCTGCCCCGTGGGGTGATCCAACACTTAAGTGACATTTTGAACTAAGCAATTGCTGAAGTGGGCTGAACCACCGCCCCACTCTGTGTATGCTGCCTGTGGATAGAGTCCAAATATGAATGGCACTAGAAGCAAGTAATGGCTGTAGGGGGCTGAACCATTGCCCCCTATATAATATTGTTATTATGTTTTTTTTAAAACATATTTTATTGGGTTTTTATAGTACCAATGGGGCGAGTGCCCGACATAGTCCACATGAGGACAGAATATTAAACAGTTCCCAGATGCGGAAATAGCAGTGGGTACAATTCGTGTATATAACAATGAAAAAACTGAAAACTTTGCGCAGACTTTCCCATCCCACCCGCATTGGCAAGCAAATTTCAATACACACAGGTACCCAAACAAAACAATACATCATACATTGTGGCCCGCCAAACCTCCCATGGAGCCCATTCTATGGGAATTGTGAAGGCAGAGGAGGGAGATCGATGCCCCGGTATGTAGCCCATCGAGACCATATTTTCCTATGTTTTTGGGGGCAGCCCCTCGCTTGAAAAACCGCCATCTCCGTGCCCATGCACTTATCCAGCTCTCTTCGCCACTTTCCTATTGTTGGTGGAGAAGTTCCCTTCCACAACTGTGCAATATCCCGTTTGGCGATTGTAAGGGCAAGAAAAAGGAGGTGTTGCTTATATCGGTTCCCACCTATATCCTCTGTGCTATGAAGCAGAAACAGTCTGGGATCGTGTGGAAGGTCCCAGGACAGCACCTCTTTAAGGCATGTCGATACCCTACGCCAGAAAGGTTGTAATGCCGTGCAGCTCCATACCGTATGGAGAAAAGTCCCCTCTTCCCTGCCGCAGCATAAGCACTGAGGGGATGCCACAACTCCCATCCTCCAGAGACGAAGACGTGTGTAATACACGCAATGAACATACTTGAACTGAATAAGGCGGTATCTGGAGGCAACCACGGCGCCCCGAGGACTAGCTATCGCCTCCGCCCAGTCGTCGTCCGTCAGATCAGGGATGTCATCCTGCCACGCCCTCCTCGTATTATGTATTTTTTAATGTATTAATTTCAAAAGATCTGGTGAGACAGCTAAAGCTGTCTCTAGCACAGACCTAAAAACACTTGTAATGCTAGGAACATTCTTCCACCATACTGAACGTTATGGGGTTTATTGCATGAATAAAATTTACTTTAAGAAATATATTAGTGACTGATGAGTGAAGCAGGACACGTTCCTAAGAGACATTGAACAAGCTTATGAAAAAGTCTTGCAATTTAGAAATAATCATGTTTAGTTTGTAGATGGCAAACTACATGGTTTTGAATAAGGGAGAAAATATAGCTTCACACGCAGCATAACTTAAACCAGAACAATATACCTTATAAAATCAGCAGCTGGAGAGATACAGCTTTCATCCTGGAAGTTGAAGTGAAGCTCTTGGGTTTATCAAACCAAGTAGAGAATGAATTAGAGGAGAATACGGCGGTCCTTCTGAAGAAACATCTCAAAACTGACGCAGAAGATCATCTCTTTCTCGCTCATCCACTCTACATTCCTCCTTTTAGACAACCTACAGACTCTGTGTGCACTGTCACAGGGTGGGGGTTATTGGAGAGGGGAGTTGGGAATAGGCACCTTGGATGCTCAAAATTGCTCACATGACAGGTAAGTGCCTTGGGGTGTGACTTCAGACTTTGTCAGTTTAAGCCACAGAATCATATTCCTTCCAGGAACCGGCACGGAGAGTTTGTGGGCCTACAGAAGCTGGGGTCCAGCAACTCATTCTCCTCAGCCCCCTTTCCTGGCATGGCACAGATACCGAGGATGCACAGCACCTCACTTCTGTTGGACAGACACTACACCTATAGGAATGGCAGGCTCCTTCACTCTCTAAACAAACAGGAAGGTTTCTAGGCACTTCAGGATAAGTAGACAGCTCCTCCTGCAAGAAATCAAGATTTCAGGTGATGTCCCCTCACCTCTGGGAGACTGGCTGTCATGGTGGTTCATGACAAAATAGAAAAGGTTTGAAGGACAGCCACGTCGGTTTTGGCAGCTATTCACCTAATTTTACCAAAGCTTTTGTTTTTCAAAAACAAACTCCTAAAGTGGAGTTTTAGGGTGGACGGTGTAATGCACTTCTTCTGACATGCTCTACGCCACGTAGGCTGGTGGTTCACCCGACTTTAAACCGGACACAGGGTTTGGCGGACAGGGTACTCTGTCCCCAAACTCTAAATCTTGTCCTTGGAGACATTATTTTATAAGACTGTGGTCAGGATACAGTTTCCTGAGGATAACAGTGGTTTGTTCTATTACCTGCAGTGCAGAAAACAATGTAAATGTTTTCTTAGTTCACTTAACATCTGATTGTTAATTCTGATCGCTATTTTAACTTTTATCACCTACTATTTGCAATACCCAGATTTCACTTATTCCTATCCCAATGTGGCAAGATGTTGGACAATCTCATATAGTAAGGCTTTAGTTAACTCCACCTTGACTGGAGAGGTGGGGTAAGTCAGAAAATGTTGTACTCAATGTATGTTTTGTCTTTTTGGGTCTCCTTATCTGTTGTTCCTTTCCTAATCCCTTTCCCCTCAACTGGCCACATCAGTACTCTCACTTTAGTAGTCAGAGTTGGTGGTGTCTGGATGTGGGACTTGCTGAACACCGTTCCACTCCGAGGACAATGTTAGAATTTGATGCCACAGCCTGTGCCTCCTCAGAGTCTGCCTGAATATGGGTAATAACTTGCTCTGGTCCAGGCAACTCTGGGATGGTCCCAGCCCCCTTCTGAGACTGATGCACATCAATGTAGGCTTCTAGTCCTGGTACCTGTGACAGCCCATAATGTACAGCAGGGGTGGGGAGGACACACATACTCACACCCAGCACATACATACACACACCTATTCACAGAATGCACACACAAATAAACAAACATTCATACACACACATGCACACACGCACCCACTCAACATTAAAGAAAATGTACTGGGCCACAATGGTGATCTCGGGTTCCTGGAGGCTTTGAAAGGAAAATCCTGCTGCCTCCTCTCACTGGCTGACTTTGTCAAAGGGCAGCCAGTCAGAGGAGGACCTTCCTTACCTCATCACAAAGTGGGATGGAGTCAGTGGGAGTTGCTGACCCCACCCCACTCTGTGACGAGCGTCACTGATGGACACTCGGCCCTGAGCAGTTCAGGGCTTAAAATTGAAGTGCCCACATCCGAGCCTATAGGTGACGCTCCCCCTCGTCATGAGGGGGAGGCTCACTGAAGACTTAGCCCGGCTGAGGAGGTCACACCCACGAGATTGTGAAATTGCCAGCCCAGCAAATGTCAGCTCAGGCAGCCAGAGACCTGCGCATATACAGTGCCTGGCTATCTGACCAGGCCATGAAGAGTGTCTGTCGGGCTGACTTTTGCTCAGTCTGGCAGACTCTCTTCTTGCGTCATCAAAAGGTGGAGGGGATCACCCTTAACAATGGGCATGGCTGCCTAGTGCTAAAGCAGGGGTGCTCATGTCATTACACAGCAGCCTCCTCTCTTCCAACACCTCACAGATCCACCCATTGTCCTCTATGTATTTATTAAGCCGTGCCAGTAGTTTCCCTGTTTTGTTCCCTACATCATAGTCTTTTTTGCTGTGCTAGATATATATTTTTGCCTTATTTTCCAAGGTTGCCCTTCATTCCTCTTTTAACCTTAAATCTAAACTTCCTCTGTTGATGGGTCTTGCGTTACCTGTTTCTCAAGGGTCAGGCTGTCTTTCCCTGTCTTTATGCTTCCCTCAAGCTTTTTTTTCTGTTCTTCTCCTCTGTCTGCGATATAATCTGTCCCCTCACTACAATCTTGTATGCTTCATATATAGTTGCCTCTGACCCCACATGTTCTTCAAAGTAATGTTGGGTGGTCTGTGTAAAAGAGGTCTTTAGCTTCTTATCTTTTAAATACAAGGGTTTCAGTATCCAACGCTCCACTTTTACTATTTTTGCAGGCAACCAAGATCTTGAAAGGTAAATGATCTGACACACCCTTATCTTAAGAATGTCCCGGTCTAAATATATAATCTAGGCTTGAATGTGTTTTATGGGCCCCTGAATAGACCAAGAAGTGCCAAACTCCTCTGTTCAATTCCCCCCATATACCCACAAATCACAACGCTGATACAGATTTTCCCAGCTGGTAGTTCCCTTACCCAGCCTTGTGCCATCACTAGTTCTGAGATTCATGACTAGGTTAAAATCTCCTCCCATCACGAGCACAGCTCCGAGATCTGTAGCAGAAATCGCCTAGTTTCTCCAAAGTGCTCATCTGCAGGGATAGTGATATGTATACCAATACAAATGCATTTTTTCTCTTTCATCTCCAACACTGTTGCATAACATCCCTTGGGATCCTTCCAAGTTTGATCTGTAAGGAATTTCTTTGAGTCCCCCCACCCACCCCCAAGCCTGTAGCAGACCCGTCATTTGCCACTAGTGTCTATGTAGGAAACTGGGCTTTTGTGGCAGTTGTCCCCCCACTTCTTGCCCCCTTTTTAGCTACTGGCTGTTGATTTTTAATTCTGACAGTGCACTGAAGCCTGCTAACCAGACCTCCGTGCCATTGCGCCTTCCTTAAAACAAGGTAATGTCTGATTGTTTCACAATTGGCTAAGGACTTTAGCACTCCTGTAAGTCCCTAGTAAATGGTACTCCATGTACTTATGCATCTTTATATTTATAACTTTACTCCTAATTCAGCATCTCCAATGTACTACCCTATATCTCACCCTATACCTCTCTCAATAAATCCTCTACCTCCACTCTGACTCATCCCAAACCTCATTCTACTACTTTCTCCAATGCACTACTCTATTTATGATCCTATACCTCTCTCAATATATCCTCTACCGCCACTCTGACTCATCCCAAACACCATTCTACTACTATGATCCCCGAAATAACCCTTTCTAGACTCTTCCCTCCTCTACCCTTCTTGCATCATCTCAAACCTCTTTTACTATTCATATCTCCCAATCAAGCCTTTCTAAACCCTCTACTCGGGTATCCCTCCTAGACAAATCTGATACCTCCTCTTTCTCCCTAATCTGCTTCTAAGACTCTTTCACCGTCCATCTATCCTTTACTCATCGCAAAAATCCTCCTACTGCTATGATCTCCAAATAAACACTTTCTAGACCCTTTCCTCTTCTATCCATCCACTATCCTTTTCAATCCAACTAATGGACTCACATGTCCACCTCTCAAATTAATTTCATATTTCCCTATACTAGTTAACCACAAATCCTTTTTGGGCTCCGGAGTAGCGTGCTACTCGCTGGAAAGCTCATCGACGCCTCATCAGGGGTAGTAAGCGCTATATAAATGCAATTGAGTTCCATGCCTCAGCATTGGAGATAATGGGAAACTTATACTGCAGGTTTCCCCTTGTACCAAGGTGGAAAACTCAGAATGGCGAAATTTGTCATGAGGGGAAAATGTGTGGCATTACCACACCAGTTACAATCCCCCAGGGCTAGCGAAGGTGTTGGAATTAACCTCTTGAAGTAACTGAAGACCTATAATTAATCAAACATCTTTTGGTCTGCCTAGCCCGAGGATAAGGAGCTGCTAACAATGAAATTTAAGTGTGTCAAATGCCTTATAAAGACCATGGTGACTAGGGCTGGACTCTGATTTGTCTGTACAAGAGCGCTACCTTGCAGAAACCAAGTCTGAGGTACATAAGTTATATGGTAATGAAGGATTTAAGATCTGATACATGGAATGACTACTCTCACCCAGTTAATTCCTGAGAGTAATGTTCCTGATTTACAAGGCAAACAAAATCCCAGCAATGCAACAACTGAAAAATTGAAGAAACTTGTGTTGAGCGGTCAGGAGATGTCCGTGACCGTGAAGCAGGTGCAATTCGAACTGGTTGGTGGAAATGGGACGAAGAGGAGGTGTGCAGAGTTAGTGCCAGAGCAAGAGAGAGGCAAGTTGCACATGCATTATCACAGCTATGCAGTATTTTGATTCTGTACAACTGCGTTTAAAGTAAAACTTCTTATTTTGTACGATGGATGCTCACAAATGTGTGATTTCTCAACTGACACGTTAAAACATATTTATGCAATTCCTGTTTCGTCATTTTTCTGTATATTCACGAACAACTATAAGAATAACACAAACTTGCCCGTATACCCTCAAGAAGAGCTACAGATAGTGAATTGTACAGTTTGCAGAAAAATTGCACAAACATGCGTTTTTTTATGAATAATTTTGTTGTGGTTTGATGGCCCTTAAGGTTTTGTGACTTTTTTGCCTTCTGTTGTCAGCCAGGGTTCATTGTGCTCCTCCTTGTTGGGCTTTTCCATGTCGTCTGCGCCGTGATCCTCATTCAGAGCCCAAACATGATGGCCTTCAGAGTAGGGGGTGCATTGGAGAGCCTCCAGTCGCAGTACTTCATGCTGAATCTCTGTTTCTCCATGCTGACCTTTGACCTTCAGGCACAGGTAGTATGTCCTTTTCTAAATACAATACATAGTACTTTTTAGTGTCAGGATACTGGTTCTGTTCTAAAAACGTTAGTTTCTACAATGACTGAAGTGGTTTCATTTCTCACATGGTCTTTGTATTTGTTGGCCTCAAAGACGAGATCTACTCCGAGCCCATAGAAGTCTTATCGATCACGGCTGCACTTATTTCACAAATTGTCGGTGAAGAATTGCCCTGCAAGAATTCACCCTGGCATGCTGGGAGCCTATAGCTACTTTTAAATGTAATCGAAGACTACATGCTTATGTTGAGACTTTGTGCAGAAACTCTATGTGGGAGTTACAGCTTTCACCAAAATGAGGATGAAAGGCACCTTGACTAACGTTTTTTTAAATTCTAAGTTTCAGGTCGAAGGGTAACCCAATTAATAATGAAGTGGCCTAAACCTACTATTTATGGGTCAAATAATATCAACTGATTACTGCATGTTTAAAGCTCGGTTCGAAGAAATATTCTGAGGTTACCTGATTAACTTTATTTGATCTAGACTTGGTCATACCTTCATTCAGGTCTACACACCAACTGATATGCAGTGTCCAAGTGCTGTAGTTCAAATCATAGATATACTAGTAAATGAATTAATAATTTCCTACAAAGACTGTGCCATTCAGTGTGCATGACCAATGGCCTTGAGTTCCAGCAACCTTAACTGCTCGCAAAAAATGCATATAACGGCTCAGTATTTTGTGGGTTTGTTATTGACATTGTGAGTAACCTGTCAGTCACTGGTTTAAGTCAGTGGGATCAACTCAACCTTCAGTCCTTCCAAGAACTATAAAAAGGTGCCGTGAGTTGATTCATAGCAACACCTTCTTTCGAAGCTGACAAATAACTCGGCTTACACTGTGCCCTACACAAATATTCCCAAGTGATCTCATGAAGCTGATTATTTTCCAATGGAGAAGTGAGATTATCATCAGCCATTACCTTGGGTGGAGCACAAAAAGTTCGATTTGCATTTGGATATTTCTATTTTCTTTTATTTTTATATAGTTGTATCTTTTTTTTCTATATTTCTATATTTTATTATTTGATAATATTGATTGTAGTAGAGAGTGGTGCAGTACTTGTAATCAGCTAACCTTTAAGCTAGTCCTTTGTTGATGTGTGTGTGAGAACATTGAGTAACATTTCTCTTTCATTATTCCTCCTCTTCAGCTCTGCCTCTGTGTACTTCTTTTGACATCGGGTTTGCAGCACATCTCTGAGCTTCACAGCATCATCTTGGGAATCGGAGTCGCCTGGGCCTTCCTCAAAGTAGTCATTGGCACTATGGCAGTAAGTGTTGACCATCAGGATCCTTTTGTTAGAAAAGGATTGCATGTTGCAATAGTTTAAGGAGCCCTAGAGAAAGTCCTCAACAACTGTTTTAAATTATCCGGTCATGAGTGTATACAACCTTTCTTAAAGTGGTCTCTAAATGTGACACATGCTTAGTGGTACTCTCCAATCAGTCCACTCCACTCTGCCATTGCCGAATCATTTCATCAATATTATCATCCATATTTTACAACCTTTCATTTATTTGCAACATTAAACCCCATTGGTAAAGTGTTTGAAGATTCAAATATTTGTCAACGGTTGTCAAGGTATCCATGCATTTGCAAACCTTTAATGCCCAGTGTTACTCGCTCTTTGTGAGGGGTCATTGCATGGACGTCAATTAGGGGTCAACCCCTGGCTTGCCTACTGTGACCCCTGGCACTTCTTTTGCAACCCCTGGCCTCATAGGAAGCAAAATCAGTGCCAAGAAGACATGGGCGTTGTGCTCCCATTTCATTTTCTGCCCATTTTATATTACACTAATAGTGAATACTTGTATATCTTCAATATTAGTGTAATAAAAAATTAATCATCAGGAGCTAGAACGAGACCTTCAATGGCAGATGTTCTTGAATATATGTAGTGTGCGTGCTTATGGGTGAGAGTGTGTTTGCGCGCACATGAGTATGTGTGTGTCTATGTGTGAGCATGTGACTGACAAGTCGTGAGTGAGAATAAGCGAGTTTGAGTGTCAGTGAGTATTAGTGAGTCAGAATGAGTGACATAAGAATGAGTGCCATGAGTAAGTATGAGTGAATGAGTGTGGATGAAGGAGAGAGAATGAGTGAGTGTATGAGGATGATGGATGAGTGCAATTGAGTATGAGTAAATGTGACTGAGTCAGAGTAAGAATGAGTGAGAATAAGCTAGAGCAAGTGCAAGACAGTGAGTGAGAATAAATGAGTGCAAGTGAGAATAAATGATGGAGTGTGAGTGAGTGAGAATGTGCTGTTATGCTTGCTAGTCTGCTATTTACCCTGGTATATTGAAGGTAATTATTGGCTTACAGAGGCACACATAGAAAAATACTGCTACTGGCGGCAATTGTTAGCATGACAGGCACCTGTGAAAAATACTGGTACTGGCATACTGGAGGTAATTTTAACCTTAATGGGCACCCATGGAAAAATGCTGGCACTAGCACACTTAAGCAAATTGTTGGCATAGGGGGCACTCGTGGCAAGATTCTAGTGCTAGCTCATAGTAGATATTTCTTGGCATAAGGGAGCAAAACCATTACATATGGGAAGGGAGCAACTGTGACAAAATACTGGCCCTGACATACTAGAGAAAATTTTATATGCAAGTAATCCAAGGTATATGATGGCATTAATTGCAAGATTCTGACACTGGTAATTTTGGGCATATATGGGCCCTCCCAGACCAAATGCTGGCCCTGCCACAATGGAGGTAATTTTTGACATAAGGAGGGATACGTAGCACATTCTGAAAACAATGGGGTGAAGTCCTTGAGAGCGTTGGGTTTCATTAGCATGGCACACCTTGAGGGGAATTGAATATGAATGAGTGCCCTTTCAGGGCCTATGGCTTTTTAGCAAATTTATTTTAAAATTGTGCTTTTTAATACACTATTTGCCCCCAGTTTTTGAAAAATGTTCTCGAAGGTAGACCCCCCCCCCCCCTTCAAAGCTCACCAAGAATTGATCTAGCTCACTACAATTCAGGGTAAGTATTACACCCCACTACTTTACTGCTTTCAAAGACTGTTTGCACCATAATATAGGTGATTTCTAAAATAGTCATTTTTTCTGTGATGTGTTATACTGATCATGCAGTTATTACAGAATTCAGCGATGCCAATAATTTAGATATATTCAGGGCTACAGTCATGTGATATCAATTTCTGAAGACATTTATGGTCAAAGATCATATGATGTCACTTCCTGTGATGTCATTAAGGTCAAAGGGTGTGTGATGTCACTTCCGCTACCCCAGGCATTTTGGTGAATCGACATCCATGAGGTTCACATTGCCGTTTAAGAAATGAGGTTGGAGTTAGGTCTGTACTGTTCTCATGAGGATTACAGCTTAACCAACTTCTTACTAACTTAACATTTTAGGGTGCACGTGAAGTCACGTATAAGGGTTTCTTTTCTAGCAACTCTGGTAGCATGGCATTAACTATACAGCTGCTGTCAACCAACCATGTTTATATCATTTTCTGAGTGTACTGCACCATCCTAATGCCCGTGATTAGTGGTATTTTTAGGTCTCACCTGAGACAGCGTGTGCCCTAGCGCATTTGCTTGCAAGACATATTGTATACAACAAGGGACTTGGAGTTCGCCAATTGCTAACCATTTGTTGGCTTCATTGTCACTCTTATTTGCTGGCTTCTAATTGACCAGGATGTGCCAGCTTCACTTCCTCTTCTTTCATGTGGAGAATGAACCAAGTACTGATTGCTTCATATTGATTAGGGTCCTTCCGCACTGTACTATTTTTATTATTTCTTCTCCCACCTCCATTGTCCGTGTTGCTTCTTCCCTGGCCTACCCCTCTTGTCTGTGTTTTTTCTTCTCCTCCCACCTCCCATTGTCTGTGTTGCTTCTTCCCCTCCATCTTCCTGTTGTCCACATTGCTTCCTCCTTCCCAACCACCCTTTGTCTGGTTTGCCCCCCACCTCCCCACCCTTCATAAGAAAAATAAGTACCATGAAGCGGCCAGCAGTGGCCGCATCATAGTGCTTTTTTTTTATTGCCCTAGTGCCTGTTCCCTCCCACTATCCCTCCTGTTGTTTATGTTGCCCACCATCTCTTCCATTGTCCCTATTATCAACTCCCTCCACCATAACAAACCAGCATTTACAATGCAATAGTTCTCGCATTACTGAAAGTTTTAGCTATTGGCATTGCAAATAATAATGCATTTGCGAGGCTTTGAGCTATTGTATTTATATATATATATATAAAGGCGGGTGCCGTGCTGCAACATAAACCGTATAAACACCACCAGAAAGCCAATACTGATATCTCTCTAATCCATTATTTATGGAAGTGGCACATGGAACAACTCAATGTGACACAAAGATTCATTTAACTTTCTCCTTTATTTTTTCATTTTAAGCGATTTGTTTTTTCAATTAATGTATCAAAAAAGTTTCAACAATTTACAAATATCAAACTATTTACAATCCACACCCACCATTTTTCACATTGTAAACGCAAAATTAAATTTCAAAACATCAAAATGTACATGACCTAAATACAACATATAACATAAAACAATTAATGACAAACTTTTTAAACAAAGACAAAAAACATAAACACATTTAAATGTAACAATAAGACAAAACAATTTTTGTACTTTAAAAAAAAAAAAGTGGCTTTCTAAGCCTTACATTCGAACCAAACAGTGCGCTATTCTTAATGAACCCACTGTGCTCCAAGCATAACAATGTACTCTCTTAGATTCTCGAAAAATTCTATGCTTGAACATAACCAGGGGTAACTCCCTTTTCGTAGCACTTGTTCGGAAAATGCGTGGTCGACGCGTTTCGAACCCAACCGATAGCTCATGGGGTTCTCATCAGGACCAATAGCTAGAAAGAACAAGAGTTGAACTTGTATTACCAACTGTGCTATACCATTTAAGGCACACTTGCTACACTAACACCACCTCTATGTCAAAAATGTTTACCTTTTTGATGAGATCAGCCGATCTCATGTGTTCCACTCATGCGCTCTATTGAAAGGCTAACAGAGTCAAAAAGAAAGAAGGACAGCAAAACGTCAATGGCATCTGTCTTTTGTCTGAGTGTACATTCAATATTATTCCAGTAACGGGGACCACTTACTTTTTGTATCAGGCGGTGACCACTTCTGCGGCCATTCCCATAGTCATTTTGAAATATCTTAGGAGGAAAGAGAAGGAGTTGTTCCATGAGGGTCTGAACAATGAAAAGAAATTCCAATGGAAAGGTTGTCATGTAACCACATACCTTTTAGTTTTTCTCTAGGTGTGCAACGTCGTCTCAGCTCTCGAAATCTATTTGGAAAAAATAATGAAGCCATATTATCCACACGACTCTTGAGAGGCAAGATCCTTTAATTTTTAGCCCGCTTATCACAGTGTTTTTAAAAAAAAAACATGTCGGTGACCGCACCAGGGCAACAGCCTCTGCTAGCGTAAATCGTTACTAACGAACGTCCTTAACACCAAGGGTTCCTGGACACCACCTCATATGTTAAATTGCAAACCCGCGTCTCACCGGGGGCTTCACCCGCTTCTTAATGCGCGTTTAACTCGTACAACGGACCGATACTGTCCTGCATGTTAGCATTGGAAGAGCTCAGTGCATGCTCGCCGCCTCTTATTTCTGTACTTCCGTTGGGTGCCCTAGCCATTGCTCGTATTAACGCCAGGCTCTTACCTTGCGGTTCGGTAAATTTAGAGGGGACGGCGTTTTTCTCCAACCAGCGATCTCCTCTGGCAGGCGTGTGTTCCTGACTACACGGAAGACTCAAGGCATTTCAATTTCCTGATTGCGTCACTGCCGCCTCCCACTCGCGCATGGGGTCTTGGGAAATGTAGTTTTCGATGTCCTCAAGACCATTTGCCTTATTCGTCTCTGCACTGAGACAATATCGTTTTTGGGTGTCAGGGGAATATTTGATCATCCAATTATACTACACGAGGTTAAGATTATACTTCCAACGTCATTTTGTGCGAAATCACCGAGGGCTGAGTAAATGAGAACCGGTGCTTGGCCGGCATTCGTGTTAACACTAGTTGTAATTTATAAATTATAGATTTCTGATAATTCATTGAGACAGTCTATGGCTGTATCAAATTTCACAATTAACAACGCTTCTCTTTGGATCAATTTTCTTTCAAGGTCTCCTCCACCCGTGTTGTAAATATGAAAGTAGGCGCCGTGCTGAAACCTAAAGTGCGGCACCCATGCACATAAAGTTACGCACATGGTGGCCCGTGAAGCGGGCGCCATGCTAATAAAAATAATAATAAAAGCGGGTGCTGTGCTAAGACATGAAGCATGGCGCCCGTGCATATTTAAGTTAGTGTAGAGGGACAAGATGGGGATGGGGGGATGTAAAAATACATAACAAAGCGCAGCTTAAATGGAACATAAGATAAAGCACGGCGTGGTGCGCTGCTTTAAAAAATATACATTAGGACGTGTGCAGCGTTATTGGCGCGGCAGCCATTGTTGAAGCAAAAACATAAGATAAAGCACGGCATGCCGCGCTGCTTAAAAAAAACAGAAGCGGTTGCAGGAGAGCATGTTGTGTGTGCAATAGGAGAAAGTCATTTAAGAAAATAGTGCTGACATACTGTAAATAAAACATACTGAATAACACATGTTACAGGGGCAGTCTTCATGGGAGGTTACAACCGGAGAAAAGGAGGTATTAAGGAAGGACTACCAAGCCTATTCCCGAATCAAAAGCCACCATTTACAAAGGATATTAAGAGGAGCCAATTGAAAAGATGGGCGGAAAATGGGCGGAGCTTAAAGTCCATACCTGAAAACAGCATGTCACGTAGAGACAGAGCAAGCCCTGCCTAGGCGAGACCTACCTAGAAGACATGTTTATGTTAACGGTCGTTCAGTTGTACAGAATGTCTTCTTGGTTATATATAAGGTAACAAACATGCTTATAACACTTTTTAGGTCTCGCCTACGCAGCGCGCATGCGCTGCATAGGAGGACCTTTAGCAGTCGTTCTGCTCTTTTTCGAAGCACATACTCGTGCTTGTGGCGGCATCCACCTTGCGGGGGCGCGCAGGGGCGCGCCACAAGCACGAGTATGTGCTTCGAAAAAGAGCAGACTGCGCGCGCATGCACACACGCATACACGCATGCACCACTCCCGGGCCAGCAAACACATGATTGCAGCATTACTAGCTAATCAAACTGCAACTGCGAGACATGCCACTGCGCCAGCAGAGCGCTTCCAAGCCATATGTTTATTTTACTTGTTCCTCTAGTTTTCCCCTTGTCTTACTACTTGCACCTCATGCTGCCAATTTTCCTGTATGTTTGCTGTCCCCAAAGTTGCTTGTTTTCACTGTTAGTCATTCCACTTTCCCCTGAGTCTGCTTGCTTTCCAGCCTCCGTTGTTTGACTGTTTTCCCCGGAGTCTGCCGTTTCTGATCCTTAGCCTGCCCTTTTACCGCAGTGTGTCTGTTTTGCCCTCGAGTTTTTCCATGTTTCCCTCGAATCAGCCCCTGTATGTTCTCTTTCTCCCCTCAGTGTTGACTCGCTCCCCTGCAGTCTCTGCTCTCATCTGTCACCGCCGGTCTGTTCTCTTTCTCCCCTGTCTTGCTGCTCTCCATGCATGTATCTACCCTTGCCGCCCTCATTCCATTCACTCTCCCCTCAGTCTCCCCGCTCCCCTGTGGATCTCCGCTCTCCTCTCTGCCACCCTGCTTCTGTTCTCTTTTTCTCAGTTTCAACGCTGTTCCTGCTGGTCCTTCTGCCCTCCTCCCCGTCACCTTCATTTTTTTCTCTCTTCCTTCAGCCTCTCCTTTCAATCTCCTCACTCTCTCTGTCAGTCTAAGCACTCACGCCTTCCTCCCTTGTTATGTTCTTTTCCCCTTGAGCTCTCCCTCTCAGCGCCTCTCCTCCGTGTCTCCGCTTTCTCTGCCCGTCTTGCCATCCTTGGTCAGTTCTCTCTACCGTCAGCTTCTCTTCAGTCTCGCATCTCTCCTCTCTCCATCTGCCAGCATTGGTCTGTTCTCTCTCCCTTCAGCCTCTCCTCAGCCTCACCACTCCCTGCCAGTCTTTGCTCTCCTTCCTGCCTTGCTAGTTCTGTTCTCTCTCCCTTCAGTCTCGCCCCACAGCCTTGCCACCCCCTCCACCTGTCACCCTTGTCTTCCCTTTCTCCCCTCACCCTTACTGCACTCCCAATCCCTCCACTCTCCTCCTGCACCTTTCTTAGTTAAAAAAAAAAAAAAAGTTAAACATGTGTAAGGCCAAGGTGTGAGCATCTTTGCATTTTAACTTTTATATACAGGGGCGGACTAGCCATAGCAGGCATCAGGCTTTTTGCCTGGGTGGTTGGAAGGGTGGGGGGCGGTTTTTCAGCAGCGGAGGCTGGTTTTTTAGGTCTCGCCTAAAAGGACCTTTAGCCGTCGCTCTGGTCATTTTCAAGCACACACTCGTGCTTGTGGCGGCATCCACCTTGCGGGAGCGAGCAGGGGCGCGCCACAAGCACGAGTGCAGTGCTTGAAAATGAGCAGACTGCGCGCGCTCGCACGCAGCACTCCCGGGCTTTCGCTCTCTCTCTCGCTCTCTCTCTCCTCTCTCTTTCTCTCTCTCTTTCTCTCCGTCTATCCCGCTCTCTTATTTCCATCTTAAATGAGAACATGTTATAAAGTCCAAATCTTGGCAGAAAACGCATGCTTCCAAGAGCGCAGAACACATGTCTGCCCACACCCTCAATCTCAACATCTGCAGTTACTAATAGCGCTGGCTGGAAGTCCAAAACTTGGCGTGCCTTTTTTTTTTTTTTACAGTAGTATGTATGTGCCTCTTGGTAGACATTTACGCAAACACATTTACGCTTTTCTTTTACACTCTCCTTTCTCCTCATCGTTTTCTTTCCCTCCCTCTGTACTCTCTTTTCTGTCTCTTGTTTTCTTGTCTCAAGCAGCGAAGACACCCACCTGAAAATTGTATTTACGTTGTTGTGCATTTGTCATGATTGCATTTTTTGCGGATTTCCACCTGCTTTGTGTAAAAGTAATTGCAAAAACAGCCTAAAGGCAGAAAACGGTCATCTGCCAGTCGGCGCTACTGCAAGAATTAAAAGAAAAATTGTTAGCGCCCATTTCTGTTCTAGCACACTTCTCTTGTCACCCCTGCAGGAGAACGGATACAGAACAAGAAACAGACGCATGAGCTGGCTCACTTCACATGCTTCACTATTACCCCAACACACAACATGCTAACACGTACCCCCCCCCATACAGTACAAATCACTACAGTCACATTTTGAAACAGGAGGAGCAATTTTCAGGTGTCCACAAAAAAAGTGGTGTGTTTCCACACAAGGGTCTGTGGACTATATAAGGGATTTTAAGAGAGCAAGCCTCACGGAGCAGTTTAGCACAGCTACATGTTGCAGTGCCAGTCACAATAGTGCCTGTGGAATTTTGGGGTTCTTGCAGCCGGGCCACGGGAAATTATGCCCAGCTGAGAAGTAACATTTCCTTAGTCAAGTCTTGACCAGATTATGTCAGAGACTGCTAAATATTTTCTCTCCTGAGTAAGGGAGGGCATGGGTTTGTCTAATTGTTTAAGACAATGATAGAGCAGCAGCCTGGCAATGTCATCATATTTGGAGGGAGTTCTTTACCACTGTAACTAGCAAAGACACTGTGTCACGGCAGCATCACTCAGCACCACCACAGCATCACTCAGCGCAACAGCAGCATCACTCAGCGCCACCACAGCATCACTCAGCGCCACCACAGCATCACTCAGCGCCACCACAGCATCACTCAGCGCCACCACAGCATCACTCAGCGCCCACCACAGCATCACTCAGCGCCCACCACAGCATCACTCAGCGCCCACCACAGCATCACTCAGCGCCACCACAGCATCACTCAGCACCACCACAGCATCACTCAGCGCCACCACAGCATCACTCAGCGCCACCACAGCATCACTCAGCGCCACCACAGCATCACTCGGGGCCACCACAGCATCACTCAGCGACACCACAGCATCACTCAGCACCACCACAGCATCACTCAGCGCCACCACAGCATCACTCAGCGCCACCACAGCATCACTCAGCGCCACCACAGCATCACTCAGCGCCACCACAGCATCACTCAGCGCCACCACAGCATCACTCAGCGCCACCACAGCATCACTCAGCGCCACCACAGCATCACTCAGGGCCACCACAGCATCACTCAGTGCCACAACAATATCACTCGGCACCACCACAGCATCACTCAGCACCACCACAGCATCACTCAGCGCCACCACAGCATCACTCAGCGCTACCACAGCATCACTCAGCGCTACCACAGCATCAACCACAGCATCACTCAGTGCCACCACAGCATCACTCAGCGCCACCACAGCATCACTCAGCGCCACCACAGCATCACTCCGCGCCACCACAGCATCACTCAGCGCCACCACAGCATCACTCAGCGCCACAACAGCATCACTCAGTGCCACATCAGTATCACTCAGTGCCACATCAGTATCACTCAGCATCGCCTTTGCACTAGTACATCACCACATCATCATCACTCAGCAAGACCTGAGTATCATTCAGCATCGTCTCCGCACCAGTCACCACCACCACCACCACTACCACCTCAGCATCACTCAGCACCACCTCAGCCTGCTCTCGGAATCTGGCATCTGTTGATTCTCCCCTTGCGTCTGTCCGCTGCTAGTGTTATAATACAGGTACTAGTTCCCAACCTTCACCCTCCGATTGTTTATGCCCCCTCAAAAAAAGCTTTAACAAACAACCATTGGAATAGGCAGAAACAAGTTGCCAGCATTGCAAGAACAAAAGAAAACTGAGAATTTTTTATTGTAAATACTTTTTTAATATGGTCGTTCAGTTGTACATAATGCCTTCTTGGTCATATATAAGGTAACAAAAATGCTTCTGACACTTTTTTATTATAACCTTTCAGCATGCTGCACAGCAGCCACACTTCTCCACAGCACAGCTTGAAGACATTGGCAAAGTCAATAGCTCTGGCTAAACACTTATAAGGCCCCAAAGGCGAGACCTATTGGCTATGCCAATGCTTGTTTATTATAACTTTTCAACATGCTGCACAGCAGCCACAATGCTCTACAATATAGCTTAAAGACGTTGGCAAAGCCAATAGCTCTGGCTAAACACTTATTAGGTCCCAAAGGCGAAACCTATTGGCTATGCCAATGCTTGTTACTGATGATGTCCCACATCATCAAAAACAAATACACCTGTCATACCTTAATGATAAGCATGCCTGTGTCAGCATGTATTCGCATGTATGTGCCATGCTGCAGCCGATATTTTTATTTGTTTAATTTACCATTCCACGATAGCGGGTGCCAATCTTGGAGAAGTACATTAAAAAAAAGTGTGAACGTGCATCTACGAGGCGTGACAGGGAATTCTAAGTGACATTTAATCGGACACAGCACATGGATGAATTGTTCAGAATAACAGCATAATAAGGACAAACAAAAACATCTCTGGACTGAAGAAAATACAGAAATAAAGGGGAGGCTGAGTGGGTTAAGATGCCCCTCCCTAACCAGCAATATTCATGGGCTGTGATTGAATTGCTTCTCCTGTTAGCTTTCGGCACTGTGCTTTCAAGAGCGCTTTTAAGCTGTGTAGGTTTGAGGCTGCAAGGAGGCTAGAAGGAAAAATATGTGTAGTGTTAATATGTGGCATGGTGCGGAGTGGAATTATGTGGAGTATAATTATGTTGTTTGACATGTTTGACATGGAGTGAAATGTAGTGGAGTTGAATTATGTGGCATGATGTTGAATTCTACGGTCTGGATTGCAATTATGTGGTGTCAAATCATGTAGATTGAGGTGGAATTGTTTGTTGTGGAATTGTGTGGAATTGTGTGGCATTGTTTGTAGTGGAATTGTGTGGCATGGTGTGCCGGGAAGTGTAGTAGAATTATGTCTAGTGGTATTGTGTGTCGTGGAGTGTCATGTATTGAGTGGAATTATGTGGCGTGATGTTGAATTTATGTGGCACGATGTGGAATTCTGTGGTGTGGTTTGGATATATGTGATGTGTAGTCGAATTCTGTGTTGTGGAGTGGAATTATGTGGAGTTGAATTATGTTGTGTGGAGTGTAATGGAATTATGTTGCATGGAGTGGTTTTATGTGAAGTGGAATTCTTTGGCATGTAGCGGAGTAGAAATTTGTGGAGTTGAATTTGTTGGATTGTAATTGTGATCAGCAACATGCAGAAATCACAGACAAAAGGGATGGCGTTGCGACTATTACCTATATGTATGAAGTGTGCAGTAGTTTTCTAAATGCTATGGTATTTTGGCATTTCTGCCTAAAGGTTGGGTAACGTAATTCAAAAGTGAGACTTATTGGCTTTACCAATATTTGTTGTTAATTTGGTCTGAAGAAGCGTATTACACCTAAATTACCAGTGGCATGAAGAAATCACAAACTAAAAGTAAAGCTTTGAGAAGGGGTCAATCCATTCCTCTATAAATGGGATAGTGTTTGGATTTCTGTGTTTTTTTTTTTTTTTTTTAAAGCGCTCTGATTGGCGAATGCTGCATTATACAAAACAAAGATCTGTGAAGTCTTCAAACACATGCACCAATAAAAGCAAAGCCTTTCTCCAGCCCTAGCAACATCCCCCGAGCATGAAAACTGGAAATGGCACTCACTCCGGTAAATCAGCGGTTGTGGGTGAGAGAGCAATTACAACTCGGAATATACCTAAAAATTCCAATCTGAATTACAATAATCAATGCCCTCTTTCGAGGTCATGTCAGAGGCTTCCCTGGTTGTGTAATACCTCAGTTCAATTGAGAATCGCTTCAGTCCCTTCTGTTGCAAAACACCAAATCACCTGATAGAACGAATAGAAAGCATTCCCACATGCCCTGCCTACTGCGACTGAATGAAAGGGTTTGTTAACAAACACAAGGATTTGGACTCAACAGCTCCTTTGAATTTTGCTGATATGACAGAAAGTGATACTATTCTGAAGTGTCCAGGCTGCAGGGAAGCAAGGCTCCTCCCGGCAAATAGAAAGGCAGAAGCGAAAGCCATCATTTTCAGAAGTGAAAATCATGTGTAAATACTTCTTGTAGTCCGACTCCAAGTCGCCTCGGAAACAAAAGCCCCACTAAAAATCTTTATCTTGTGTGCACTATTTATTATTTTGTTGAGTAATTGTGAGAAAATGTTTCTCTTTTTGAGTAGGTACAATTAAATAATTTCATTCACAGAAGGGCACTGCATTAAAAAGTTTGAAGACACTTCCACTATAGCAAATTAACTAGCTCAGAGGGAAACATTCTTCAGTCCCAAGCCCTGCATTCTTTCCATTAGGAACAGTCCTCTCCCCGTTCTTTCCCTTGAAAGAAGGAAAACGCGCAGACACATCTGAAAGAATGAAGATAAGCACCAGATAGACTATCTCCCTAAACTCACAAACAAACACATAAACAAGCTGCGAGGGGTTGCGGGACGGAAAGCGTTGCTATTCTGAAGTATCCAGGCTGCAGGGAAGCAAGGCTCCTCTTGCAAAATAAAAACAGAAGCAAAAGCCATCATTTGCAGAAGTGAAAGTCGTGTGTAAATAGTTTCTCGTAATTAGACTCCAAGTTGCCTCGGGAGCAAAAACATGGCGAAAGTGTGCGCTTTCCCGTGAAACAAGGGAAACCCACGCAGACACATCCGAAAGAATGTGACAAGATAAGAACCAGATAGACCATCTCCCTCAACTCACAAATAAACACATTAACAACCTGTGAGGGGTTGCAGGAGAGCATGTCCTGCCCCCAACAGCAGGCAGCAGAAAGTCATTTAAGAAAATAGTGCTCACAGACTGTAAGTAAAACATCTCGAGTAACCACACACGTAAAAGGGTCAGTCCTCAGGGAGGTTACAAAAGGAGAAAAGGCGGTACTAAGGAGGGACCTCTAAGCCTATTCACCAATCAAAAGCCACCATTTTCAAAGCACAGTAGCAGGAGCCAATTAAAAAAGTGAGTGGTTTTTGAAGCCCATAGCTAGACACTACATGTCTCTTCGAGACCGCGCATGCAGCGGAATGCACTGCCTCGGCGAGACCTAAAAACTGATGGTGCAGGGGTTCAGCACAGATGTGAAAAGGCCTGGTGCAAGTGTAAGGACCCTCCAGCGCGTCCTGCAGGTTGCAGGGGCCTGGGTCATCCTCTTACCCTTAACCCCTCCCTCTTTTCAGTATCGAGGTGTTTGGCAGCATGATAACAGGCTTTAATCTAATGCTCTTGAGCCAGATCTCTCGCATGGGTACAGAAAGTGACATATTTATTTTTACAGACATGCAGCTCTGCCAAGTGCAATGCATCACATATTAATCTAACACAGACTGAAGAAATCTCAGCATCACCACATGTATTTGCTCAGAATGCATATCCGGTATCACAGCCGACAGCATGCTCAATGTTCTTTGGAAAGTAATGTGTTACCAATCTGCCGAAGCAACTCTTAGCACCAACTGTTGCTGATGACCTCCCGGCTGCATGTCTTCTCATTATACTGTCGCATGGAGTTTTATCTCCAAACCACCAATGCTTTTCCTGTGGCCACCCAGAATGCCTGTGCATTGAGTTGCCAATCTTCTCAAACTGCAGTGGGTGTGAAGGGCGGTCTAGAGCCCACCCAACATGCTGTCGTGCACCACTTCATTTGGAACCTGATAGATTGCACCTAAAGTGAATTAAGAGTGAGACCCAAAAAGAGACGGACTTAAATAGGAAATCTGTGTTGATGCCCAGCTGCCTATGATCCCCCAGGCTTTCACACTTCAGCTCAGATAGCTTACTCTGTGTAGCTTGCTTGCAGCTCTCATCTCTCCTGCATTGAAGAGCATCACATCTCCATACGTACTGGAGATAGCTAGGCTCGTGTCTCTTGGCTCATCTACCAGACTGTGCAGCAACTATGAAGCTGAGCAGGTACCATGGGCGCGCAACTTCTGCCTCGAGTCTGCCTTATGGGGCTGACTGGAAGAAGTTGCAGTCCACGACAGCTGTAGTCAACTCTGCGGTAATTAATGAGAGCACCTGAATTGCTGAGTAGCTGGCAATAGGGCCATGGGTGATTTTACATATATGGATCATAAGAGACCTACCAGTCCTGAAAGCAGACT
This sequence comes from Calotriton arnoldi, assembly GCA_963921515.1. Taxonomy (NCBI): domain Eukaryota; kingdom Metazoa; phylum Chordata; class Amphibia; order Caudata; family Salamandridae; genus Calotriton; species Calotriton arnoldi. The sequence continues at coordinate 1,858,383 of CAWUFW010002911.1, read as the reverse complement.
CCTAGCCTGCAGTCTACCAGGGTTATGCGTGAGTGGCACAGTTGCCAGTAAACTTCAAAAGTTGGGCAGATTCACTCCATAGACCGGTTAGTGCTGCTCCCTCTGCCACCACCATGTTTTTGTCTAATTTATTCTCCCACTATCAATCAGCCAACACGTGCTTCATGATAAACATCACTTCATAGGGGCCTATTTTAATGGTCCACTAAAAAACAAAATCAAAAAATAATTACCAAACAAATATGCACACTCCCTTGTTATATTACATTTCATTATTGTGGATTTTAAATGCAGGTTTGCGAATCTTGCTTCCACTTCTATTTGCAGAAATCACACAATCAAAGCTGGCAATATATACTCTTTAGATCTCCTCATCATATGTGTAAACAAGGCACACGAGGACTTCTCTTGAGACATCGACAAAACACTCAACTATTCATCCATATTTTTAGTCTAAATAGTAGCACATACCAATCCCTGTTATATCCCATTAACATCATTAACCATTCATGAATCCTATCCAGAAATTTGAACCGAAGAATGCATGTAGACACATTCACATCTATTAGCTAAACTATTAAATATCAATATCACCTCTTAAGATCATAATATGCTAGGCGATCCATTCATCATAATAAACTTACCTCCACTCGTATTTTCTAAACGTTTCCCTCTTATCCGCGATTTATAATGTCTCCAACTAAAGGACCGCTTAAAAAAACTATAGTAGACACCTACCAAAAACAAAAGGTTACCTCTAGAGGTCTTAATAATACTGCAAAAAGGTTAAAAATCATTCTAATAGCTTCCCCTTATGAGTCTGCTCCTCATTTTAAATTTCAGAATAGTGGCCGGCAAAGTGCCATTCCATGATCAGTATACTACCAGCCAAAGCGCTTTGAAAGTGGCCTCTTTACATTTACATATTCCAAAGCCCTCAAAATGGAGCCCAGCACATGAGTTTTGGCATTGTAGCGCTCTATGATCATTTACAGGCTCTATGATCTTTCTCACTAACCCCATTTCCGCAAATCCTAATTGACATTAATATCTTATTTTGTTAATATTAGTTGGCCACAATGGCTAGAGAAACTCTGAACTAGTAAGACATGCTCATTGGCAAAGTAAGCTCTCCAAACCATATGACTGAACTAAATATTTACAATCTTCAATAGCTAAATATCAGTATGGAACCTACAACCACATCCAGCACAATAGATCTGCTACGCTACGGATCACGTTCCTTGACAAAACACTTAACAAGTTTAGGCGTCCTTAGAATTGAAACTATTTAGTTGGTTTTTTTTTCTCCATAGGAGAGTGGTGAAATTGGACAACAGAAGTCAGAGCACATGCAGTGAGTGGGCTAGATTGGTAAAAAAAAAAATGCCCATTTATTTCAGGCCCGCGCTGTGCTTTCTTGTGAGGCTACATCAAACAATGGTTAAAACCTTCACGGTAACCAAAAAGTAATTTCATGTGTGAATTTTTAAAGTTTTTAGATTGATGCAACATGTCCGTTACTTTTCCTAATGCTGTTCAGACTACATGGCCATCCAATCCTTGGCCTCTCTGCAGAGCACACAAAGTAGTTGTCACATGTGCTAATTGTAATTACCGAATTATGTTAGTGTGTGGAGGATTTATGTGCAGCTGTTGAAATACTGACCGCTCCAAAATAAAAAAAATGTTGTGTTGTAGGTGAGAAGGGAGAGAGAGAGAGTGTGTGTGTGTGTGTGTGTATGTGTGTGAGAGAGCATGGTGAAGGTTAGGTGACACAACGAAGTACGTGCAGAAGGACAGACTAAAAAACTGTTATTGAAGAGAATGAGATGGCATGTTAGATGCAGATGGTGAATTTCAGAAAGATTTGGGAAGAAAGGGCGAGTAGAGTGAGAAACTGCAGAGCAAAGTGTTGTGAAGAGGAACACCGGAGGGACTGAGGCACCCTGAGACCACTACCTAGTGGCTTTTGAAAGTGGTGGGGCGTTAAACGTTCTTTGCAACTTTCACAGCACGAGCAAGGCAGCCCCACGGTCCCAAGGTGGACTCTCAAATACTGCAACAACAAGGTGATGGATGCAATCCTTGAATTAATATCAGCTGCTGGCAATTGCTCGGGCCGCATCCCAATCACTGGTTTTTCGTGCAGCATGCCACCTCAGTTTGGACCCAGCCATATGCTTACCTGCCAACAAGAAGAACAATCTCACTTGTGTGAGGAGGGGGGCGGGCCTTGAATGGGGAGGGGCCTCGTGCTGAGAAGTACCTACAAGGCACTTTTGAACCGCATCCCGCCCCGAAGCACCCTGCTCACAAAAAAAAGCTTGCTGGTGCCAATGTCCGGGGGTGGGGCAGGTGGGGTGTTTTCATACCTTTTAATGGACATTGACAGTTCAAAGCCTCGGAAAACGAACTGGAAAACCACTATTTACAGTGGTTTTCAGGTTATTTTCCCTGCAACCCTGTGATATTGGCTCCTTGCCGGTAGACCGTGTGATGGGAGCCAATATCATGCCACACGGTGGCGCCGTGTGAATTGGCAGGTATGCATATGCGAATTAGCCTTTGTTTGAACCCTTTGTTTCTGCTTCAGCACACAACACGTTTCTGGTGACTGCTCACGTGCTGCTGAAATCACCTGGCGTGTGGTCGCGTTCCAGGCCCGGCGTGTATTACTCAATTAATACCCAGCAGCAATGTGTTGTCTTCTTACTCGGAGTCACGCTGATCTGAAAACCTGTCATACTGCATACAAGCTGGAAAGTCGAGTCGGCTCTCGGGGAAAGGAATTCTAATTTTCAGCCTGTCAGAAATGTACAGTTTCAGTATTTTACTTTTTCCCACGCACCTCACAAGTTCGGTGCTAAATTTAAACATGACTGACATACGTTTTTTGGTTGATTGGAACTATTTCTCTCTACTGGCAGACCTTGCACCTTTGACTGAAACACATTATGTGAGCCTCTTGCCCAAATGTGTGCAATCTGATCAAGTGTAACGCCTGGGATTGGGAAATAAGAAGTTAGGAATGTGAACAAAGAGATTCGAAATCTCTGGCAAGAATACTTTTCATTTCATTGTCAGTTTTTTTTTTTTTTTACTATCAAACAGTTTGGCTGGCAGCTAGGACAACACTTGAAAACATTCATCCGAAAAATAAAATCGCAATTGAAGAAGCAAATTATGTTGACGTGACCCAGCGTTGTTTCACTAAGATGTAGCATTTCCTAGCATCTGTCACAGGCAGGCAAGCTTTTCTAGACACGTCATTAAAAAACAAACGAAATGCCAACATATATCAAAAGTAGCGCCGTGTTGAGACTGTATCTTCAGAAATAGATAAGTTTGCATAATTAGCAACATCAGCAAGTTGGTTGCATGTTGCAAGTGATGTGTGCGACTGATGCTCTGTGGTGGCTTGCTGTTTGTTGACAGTCTTGTTGCTCGTTCGTAAGTGAATGAAGCGTGCCTGTCCTTTGATGGCCAGCAGGGGGAGCAGAGTGCGAAGTCAAAAGGAACCTATTTAAAAATACTTTGCTGCTAAGAGAGAGCTCTTTATCGAACACTTTATTTTATACTTTTTCCTATTCAAAGTCACGAATTACCTAAGCCGATCGTTTTGGCGGATAGATGTAGAAATGCTCAACAACGAATTCGATAACCTGCTCAGTACCCTTCCACCGACCTTGTTAATGTCTGATTTAAAATTCCATATCTTCAAATTTAATTATTCACAACAAAATTACAGATATTACTCATTCACCTGACACCGCTAACAACTACTGGCTTTGTTTTTTTAGGGTTGATTGTTGTGGTGTGTCTGAATACATTAACAGATACTACCAGAGAAGCGCCCCAACACTGGTTATGCTGTGATTTATATAGAATGGAACTCTTGAGTACACTGAAAACATAAACATATCTCACATGCATTCGGAAAACTTGGCAGCTATACACATTGTCATTTTTTGAGGAAACCTGTATTTTACTGCAGCCGAACTCACAGTAGTCAGTTCAAGTTTTCAGATTTGCTTGCATAGAAATACCACTAGAGGGCAGTATAGGACAAAGGGAGGTAGCTGTATGTGCAATTTAATTTAGATAGCCTGTCACTCAATGGGTAGTATCGGAGCACAGTTTTTTTTAATGCAGTTTTATATAGCGCGAACTTTACCCAAAGGTGTCAGTCAGAGCGCTTTACAAAAGAACGAGGTAAGTTACAAAAGGTACACAAGATAGACTAAACACACTAACAAGTTGCATTTATACTTTATAAAAATTAAAGGTGCCAGCGTTAGGTTAATACAGGTATAAAATACATATTTACAAAGTTGACCTCATGTGAGTGCCAGGCAGTCGTAAGGGTCAAGAAATGGGTTGAATTATTCCAGGAAGTGCCTTTGGAGGAGAAGAGTTTTAAGATCCGTTTTGAAAGTTCCGAAATAGGCAGTGGTTCGGAGGGATGGAGGAAGTGAGTTCCAAATTCTAGCCCCATTACCTGAGGATTGATCAATAAATCTTTCCCTTTTGAAGGTAGGAGGTTCGAGTAGTAAGTTTTCCGCATTGCGTGAAGGTCTAGAGCCACCTGAGATTTTGAGTTTATTTGCCAGATAGCGAGGGGTGGAGGTGTGTAAGGCTTTGTGGTTGATACAAGCAGTCTTGTAAATTGACCTTGCTTCGATAGGAAGCCAGCAATGAGAAAACATTATGGGTGTGATATGATCATTTCATTTAGCCCCGTATACGAAGCGAGCCGCTGAATGGAGGATGGATTTTAGAGGGGAAAGGTGGGATTTGGGGAGGCCAGCAAGGAGAGAGTTGCAGTAGTCCAATCTGGAAAGAACCATTGATTGGACCAAGGTTTTTAGGTCTTGCTCAGGAAAGAAGCGCCAAACCTCCCAGAGAAGGCGCAGTTGGTAACATGCATTCTTGGCGATGGTATTGATATGGGACTGTAAGTTGAGCCTTTTTTCTAGGATGACGCCTAGAGATTTGGCACTGTCAACAATGGTAGGTTTGTTGTTGAGAATGTTCAGATTGTTCATCCAAGATTGGATAGGAGGTGATAGTGAGGTCGAGAGGAGAAGGAATTCTGTTTTGGAAGGATTCAGTGATGTGTTGACAGCCAGTTTTGGATGGAGTTGAGAGTGGTGTTGAGGATTGCACAGTTGTGCTTCGGTGATTGCTCTCTCTAAAGCGCACTCACGCGACTCACAAACAAACGATTTGCAGACAGCACAACTTCAAAACAGACAGCCAACTCCTACCCACTGTTTACCAGTAGTGCTTACTCAGAGAAATTCCGGGCGAAATATTTTAGGCCTTACAATTATGTAAAAAGAGGTGCACCGCTGTGCAAGCGCTCTCAATCACGGTACGCCCCATAACTTTAAAGGCAGTTGCTAATTGTTGCTGACTCGCTGAGCGAAGGCTGGCTACATGTTGACTTTTCCTTGACCCTTAGTATTACAGTGAAATCAAATGATGACGTGACGCTGCAGCGTCGGCCTCTTTATCTCCCGTTCCTCTGTTCAAATATACGTTGAACTTGTACTATAGACAGTTGTTAATGCTTTGCTCGGGTATGCTGCTATTGTCATAACATATGACGGTTAATCATGTACCACCTGTGACTTTAGGACTCCTCCTTATGTCCTATGACAGGCACTCTTAAGAGACCACCCCAGTATCTCACTTTGCCAAAATGCCACGGCGTAGCTGTCGAAGTGACCTCATGCACACTTTAATAAATAAAAAAAAGTCAAAGTACTTTATTGAATGAATTATCCAACGCAACAAAGACAAATCTCATTTGCAGAGTAACACTACTGTAATATAACACCAGTAACTTCCAGATGGTGTAGTCAAAATGCAAAACTAAATGAACAAATATATGCAAGGTGAAGGTGTCACCTTGAGATTTAGAGCATTTTGTAAGATCACGTCTTAGGCAGGGTAAGAGTATTTATCAGGAAGAAGTTGGACATCATGCACCTTTAACCACACCAGTGACATCACAGCGCCAACCCTTGCCGCAGACTTAGCAACTCAACAGCAGTCTGTTTGTATACGGAGGGGGGGGGGCAGAGTACACCAGTAGTTTCCAGAATAGAATACCCGCTAGTAAAATTTCCCATCAATGAATAAAACGTGGGATCTTCATCATCCTCAGCTGTACTAAGCGGATAAGCATCAGCAATGCTCTTATTACTGCAAGCACGGTGGATGATGTAGATAAATAATTTAATCAACACATATAGAGTTACTATGATCAGAATAATAGCAATCACAATTTCAAAGATTTTCATTGCCCAATTCCCGAATATCCCGGACAGTCAAAACCAGATGCCTCTCAGGTTGAAATCAAAGCCATTTTGAATCTTTTGTAATTTTTTCACACTATCATTAATGTGGTCTGTCTTTTCATGTATTCTAAGTGAGGTGTTAGGGAGGTGAGTACAGCATTCAGAGCCTACTATTGCACGGACACCCCCTTTGGCTGCCAGGAGGTAATCTAAAGCCATTCTATTCAGTAGGACCATAGTGTTCTGGGCATCCTGCTGCTCTGTTATTAGACCTAGGGAAATGGCGGTGGCATTTGCTACTCCTTCCAGTATTTCATATTAAGTCTAGTCTCTCGGATCACATTTCCTTATCCATAGTTGGGAACTAGAATGGAGAAATAAAATGGAGAAAAATCTTTTCATTTCAGAGAGGGTGAGCAGCAGATTGTCTTATAGCAGGGGGAATGTAACCAGAGTAACAGATCCCATCCAACTCCTCAGGCAGCCAGGGAGAGGCTTTTGTTCCACAGCCTTCTTGATATCGAGGCTTGTGAAACCCCATACCAGTCGGCAGGTGATTCACATCATATAGCCACTCAACAAAGTCACACTCACTTTGGCCCTTAAGGACTCTCTGGTTCCCTGCTTTGCTGTGCTCACAAACCAACCCTCATTCTCACATGGCAAGGTGAGTGATGTCAGGTCTGTAATGCTGGCCCCACTCCAGGACGAGCTCAATACTGTTAGTTTTTTTGATCACTCCCAATTCCACAGCAATGGTGCATCCCACTAATAGCAAGAGTCTGAGAGCAGCAGCTAAGATAGCAAGCCATCCTAGAGATAACTACTTAACTTTGACAGAGGTGATAACAAAGTGGGGTGATGGGTGCAGCACTGCTCGGGTGTGTAGGAGCAGGCAAAAAAGATGGGCACTGGAGGTCCGAGCCACTTGCAGGTGGCAAGGGAGCAACAAGACCAGCTTCAGCAGAGGGCACCGGCCTGCGGCTTGATGCAGGTCCGGAACCAGGCAGAGGTGGGCAGTTGTCACAGGGAGGTGGAGTAAGCTTGCACTGGGATGAGTGGATCGGCATTGCCAGACCACAACACTTTGATGGCTGTGTTGTTGATGAGCAAGATGTAGCTGGGGCCGTGCCAGTGGGATTGCAGAGAGGTTTTCTTCTCCTGAACATGTATGAAGACCCACTCCCTGGTCTGGAGGGAATGACAAGCTTTGGTTGGACACTCAAGTAAGGCAGCTTGAACTTGAGAACGAAAACTGTACAGACAGTGTATACGCTTTCTGCACTATTGTATTGTGAAATTGCATCATTCAGTTGTAAGTCTAACTTAGAAGCAGAGATGGGAGGGCAACTTCATTGGGCATCCAGCCACTATCGAATTGCATTACCTCTGTATATTGTGTCATTATAGCTCTAATGGACCCCAAAATCTATAATATATCTTATTCTTGAGGCTTCAATTGTTGTGCTCCAATTTTACTCCTGGTGATAAGCACAGTGGGAGTGCTGAGCAATGCCAAGGGCTTAGCAATTCTCTTGCACTATGAATGAAATGACGTATGTTCCTCGGTATTTGAGTGGTGAGTCTGGATTCCAGAACATAGAATAAAGTCCCTACGTAAGTGCTTAAAAACTGTAATGGCATCTGCTCTTGTGCAGTGGTAAGCTTCCACCCACCCTGAAAACATACAGACAATCACAAGCACATAAGAGTATGAAGCATACCTTGGCATCTGGGTAAAATCCACCTGCAAATGCACAAATGTGGCACAAAGAGGTGTGTTGACACGAGTGGCAATGATTTTTGGCCATGGAAGGAAGGGCTGCGAGAGAGAAGAGTGTTTGAGGAGGCAATGCCCGGAATGGAATGGCCGGATGCGTTCACTGTAAGAAAGGGGTGAAGGTGCGAGGTCAGAAAGGTTAGAACTACGAGGTGGCCAATGGCAGCTAGTGATAGTTGATCTGCCCCGAAATGCAAATAGTGAAGTGAGCAAGCAGTACTGTCTCTTGGAGGGTTCAGCTGGAATCCTCTCCCGAGCAAATTATGAAAAAAAATGTTGTCAAATAAGGTACTTGACAGCACCTCTTCGCATACATTTGCTAAATTGACTCTCAAAGAACACACATGAAATATTCCAGTACTTTTATAGTATATCTATTAAGCCTAACCTGCTGTCATGACAAATTGTTTTTTTGCAAGCACAGTTTCTCTTAAAAAATGCCTAATAATCTATCAGCGAAGCAGGCAGTTCAGAAAATCAAATTTGTATGCCCTTGATAGCATTCATCTATACCTACATTTCACTTCATTTCATTTTCCACCTTTCTCTCTGCAAATAGATTCCCAATTATCTGTTAGTTAGAATTTTGTTGGAAGTAGCAGAGGGCGGATTAAAAAAAAATGCACATCTCACAATTTCAGTCTGAAGAGCAGAGGTATACCAAATTTACAGGCTTAAACAGAAGTGGTATTGCTCAGGTAATGGAGACCTTACTGGTTTCGACAACTGACAGATTAGACTAATCTTACAGACTAACATTTAAAAAAACTGTATAGGTTATCACTTACATTTGTGTTTTAAATAATTATTCGGAAATGTAATAATTTTGATCCAAAGCAATAGTTTGAGTTTATAAAAATGTGCATTTAGCTAGCAAATACTTGCCTTTTATTTTGAATGAATAAATGTGATTTCCTCAAACAGAATCTGATAACTTTCAAGAGAAAAACACGTTTGCCTTGAAATTCCACCTTTTCATTTTTAGTACATATGTATCTGGGGCCCAAGTGTCAATTCATAATTTTTGTCGAGTGCTCACATGTACCTCTACCACACATACTGCATTGCATGTCTATTGTGTGCATCTGATACTATTGATGACCACAATGTGAGGCTGTGGCCAGAAGTATACAATGAGTGGGCCTCATCATTCCACTGATGCTCACGAGAGGCCGGTAATTACCATTTTTATGTCAGCCCCAGGTTTAGGCCGGGGTGGGCACCATCATTATATGGATGCTCACAATATTCCAAGAATTACTAACACTATACCAAGACAAGAATTTTACTCAGGGGTGGGTGCCATCTTGCAACGAATGACCTCAGTAGGACCAGAATTACCAATAGTATTCTAGGCTCAAGGTTTCTTTTCAGTGGTGCACATCCTCTTGCCCTGTGACATCCTTAGTAGGACAAGATGTACCACCAGTATCCTAGGCCTAGCAATTTGAAAAGGAGTAGGAACCGAAAAGCTCTGGATGCCGCTAATAAGCCAAGAAGTGCCACCAGTATTCAAGGCCCAGTGTTCTGTTAAAGGGTGTGCAACTTAATGCATTGGTTAGCAGTATTCACGAAGTACAGCAAATATTCCTGGGACAGAAGCCAAAACACACACACACAAATACATATACACACAAATGCAGACACCAACACAAGTGCATGCAGATATTCTCACTCTAACAAACACATAGAGCCTTCAGAACGTTTGTTTTAAGTCCCCTTTTCCGCGGGTTGATAAAATGTCGTGGAGAACTCTGGTTATGTGTCCTGATTCTAACCAAAAAATGTTATGTCTCTACATTTTTTTTCTTCCTGCTTTCCCGTTATGTTGCTACATTATTTTCTTCCTCCTTTCTGAAGTATCCCTTATTTCCAATGCTGATGTGACCGTGCTGGCTTTTGCAGAGAACCAGTCACCCGAATCTCACATTAGATTTCAGTAGGCTAATAGTGTCCGTTCCTAATGTCATGTGAGAGCAGGATGTCCACTCTTTCAACATGGCTGCTTACTCATTGACTGCTTGGTTACAGCAAGTTCTATGTTCATCTCACTATATTGGTCATGGCGTGTTCACGGACAGCCCCACTGCTGGCACTCCGTGGGCAAAACGAAACTGCAGACACATTCAAATTGTAGGAAAATTGATTAAGCGAAAGAGCCAAGTAATAATGTAAAAACCATGTAACATAACTTATTTTACCTTTCATTGCTTCAAGAAAACTTGGAGACTGTTCATTTCATTGCTTCATGAAAGGGACAAGAGAGGTCATGGTGTATGGGTGGGGAAAAGGGAGGTATCATCAGACTTCCTTTTACAAGGAAGCATTTTTCTGGTTGAAAATTGCTCAAAACGGGGCTGAAATAATTTCTTGATCTCGTTTTTTGGTTCAGGCTGGTATAAGGCTGTCTTCCTCCACATGCCTCCTCTTATGGTGTATGCAGTGTCACATCTTCTTATGCTTTCTATGCGCGTGTTCTCACTTTGCATTGAGCCCTCAGTCCGTGGTCTATTTGTTTTCACATTTACTGGCACTGGTTATGAGTTTGGCGGAATGGAGTTCTGGTCTGGAATTCAATTCATGGCAGGCCCGTTGTTCCCACATCCGGTTTTCCCAGGTGCGGGAACACTGGACCCTATTAGTTTAAGGCTTCAGCTGCAGCAGCAGTCAGGCCTCTTCCCCTGTCCAAACCTCTTTCTGTGGCATTGGGGGGATGGGGGGGGGTAATTCAAGGCTCCCTCCTTCCAGGGCACTTTTTCCCCTTCGCTTCCCTACTTATACAGCCCCCTCCCTCCTCTGCTCCCCGCATAACAGCCTCTGCTTCTCTGCGGGCCCATTGCTTTTACGTTTCCTTTTCTGTGCCATTTGACTAATTTCATATTGTTGTTCGATGGAAAGTATAATACTAACCTTTGAAAACACTGACATAGGGAGCAGAGTACCCAACACCCGTAATAATATAAACAACTGTGAGGTGATTACAGGAGAACCATTGTGTTTAGTGTGTTGCTTTTATGCTGTAGCATACCCCCTCTCCTGCTGTACCCTGGAACTAACAATTACCTGTTGCACCTATCTACTATACACCACTAGAACCCAAAAGGTGCTGGTTTTAAACGGCAGTAGCCCACCGCCATTGGCACCATGGTCATGGTCTAGTTTAATATATCCAGAGACAAATTGATACAACTCTGTTGGTTACGATTCATGATCACAAATTGGAAGACCAGTCTCTAGATACGTTGCATCTTCGCAGAGACCATCAGTATTTTGTGCACTCTGTGGATTTTTCCGTGGTAAGCAATCATGTCCAGTAGTTAAAGGCCAGTTGCACACGTACGTATGGAAGTAAAGAAACAGGTTTCTTGCGTTTGCATTGTCTCAGCTGTTTCTTACTTCCTCGTTTGTATCTCACCAATCTCTTTAAGTAAACCTGATGTGGCTTCTCTGGTCGTTTGTTGATGAAATCTGTGATACATTGAATCGTGGGTGTGTTCTGGTGCACCCAGCCAAGAATAACTTTTAGGAAAACCACTCCTTGAATGCCAGAGTAGTACAAAGAAATGCTACTGACTTGGTACACTGCATCTGCTACATAATACCAGGAAGTGGGTTCTTGGGTAGAAGGATACGTGTGAACACCTGTCTATGAACAAATCCCAGAGAAACCCATTGTGTGCCAGCATGCTAGCACTGATCTGATTTCGAAAAGTTTACCTAAGTGAAGAAAGGATTTTGGCATATTCGAATATTTGAAGGTAGGCCTTTAGCTGTAGCCTTGTCTTTTACAGGGATGCTTCTGTTATTTACTATTGCGCATATTAAAATATTTCAAGGTAGGCTTTTATCTGGTTCCATTCTTTTTGCAGGTACACTTGTGTTATTTTCTATTGGGAAAATTAAAATATTTGGAGGCAGATCTCATGTGGGCCCTTGCATTTTACAGGGCCACTTCTGTTATTTCCTATTCCACATTAAAATATCTGGAGGTAGGCCTTCATCTATGACCTTGTCTTTTTCAGGGATAATTCCGTCTTTTTCTTATTCTGCATATTACATTTTTGGAAGTAGCCCTTCACCTGTGGCCATGTCATTTACATGGATACTTCTTTTATTTCCTACTCCACATCTGCAGTTGTTTCTGTAACCTGTAGGCTAAGGGACAGATTTCAGTCCCATAAGTCTGCCCTGGTCCTTTCATCTTTCGAAGGGTGATTAATTGACCAGTCTTCAGTTGGGTAATATCAACACCTGTCATTAAAAGTTCAGAGATGAATAATTTTTGAGGCATGCATTGTTTAAACGGTCAGTATCATTGTTTCATTGTTCTATTGTCTATTAAGTCAAAATCTGGGTAGGAGGTTCATATATTGGTTATACAGAACATATACAAGGATAACAAGCTAGTTTGCATTATTATTATTAATATTTTAAAATATCAATCAATCAGTAGATTTGTACAGCGCTTCTTGTCACCAGTGAGGATATGCAGACGCTGGCAGGGTCCCGTTGATTAGCCAAATAGCCAGGTATTCAGGGACTTTTGGAACTCTGAAAGAGATCGGGAGGTCCATAGATGAAAGGGTAGCTTGTTCCATGTCTTTGCTGCTAGGTAGGAGAAGGAGCGATCTTCCGCATCTGCTACATCGGATGTGGGGGTGAGGGTTAGGGATGCGGAGCGGAGGTGTCTGGTGGGCTGATGGAAGTTCAGGAGGTGGTTCAAGTAGGTGAGCCCGCATTTGTGTAGGGCCTTGTATGCATGGGTCAGGAGCTTAAACTGGCATCTTTTCTGTACAGGGAGCCAGTGGAGTTCCCTGAGGTAGGGGGTGATGTGGGTTCTACTAGGAAGATCCAGAACGAGTGTGGCTGCGGCGTACTGTATGGTCTGTAGCCGTTGGAGAAGGTGAGCTGTGATCCCTTCATAGAGAGCTTGCAGTAGTCCAGTCAGCTGGAGATGAGGGCCAGGGTGATTGTGCGTCTTGAGCTTTGGGGTAGCCACTTGAATATTTTACAATGCATGCAGAGGATGAAGAAACAGGAGGAGGAGACAGCATTGACCTGTGTCGTCCTGGTTCGCTTGTCCAGAATAATGCCTAGGTGCCTAGCGTGGTCAGTGGGGGTAGGAGTAGGTCCGAGTTCTGGGGGCCACCAGGATAAGTCCCATGGGGATCTTTTGTTTCTGAAAATCAGTACCTCTGTCTTGTCCAAGTTGAGCTTCAGGCAATTCTCCTTCATCCAGTTGGCGACATCTGTCATGCAATTGGGGAAGTTAGTCTAGGTGTTGTCTTTGGAGAGGGAGAGGATGAGTTGTGTGTCGTTGACGTAAGATATGATGTTGAGTTCGTGGGTTTTGGTGATGCTAGCCAGAGGTGTCATAAGTGTTGGAGAGGGAGAGGATGAGTGAGGATCCTTGGGGTACTCCACAGATGATTTCCTTCAGTTCGGAGGTGAAGGATTGAAGCTGGACATTTTGCATTCTCCTGATGAGGAAAGAAGCAATCCATCTGAGAGTGGCTCCTTGAATGCCTACGTTGTGCATCCTTGTGATGAAGGAGTGGTGGAAGACCTTGCTGAATGCTGCCAAAAGGTCTAGGAGGATCAGAGCCGCAGTCTCACCTCGGTCGAGTGGGGCTTGGATGTCATCGGTAGCCGCGATGAAGGTTGTCTTGGTGCTATGTTTTCTGCAGGATCCGGATTGGGAGGAGTCGAATAGGAGGTTCCGTTCCAGATGTGAGGAGAATTGTTGGTTGATAGCTTTTCCTAATACTTTGTCTGGAAATGGAAGCAGGGAGATCAGTTAGTAGTTGGTGAGTTTACTGGGGTCTGCCGATCGTTTCTTTAGTAGGGTTTTGACTTCTGTGTGTTTCCAGTCCTCGGGGAAGGTGGCCATGGCAATTGAGGCGTTGAACAAGGTGGTGAGTACATGGCTGATTCTGGCTTTACCTAGGTTGAAGAAGTGGTGAGTGCATGGGTCGGTTGGGGCCCCTGAGTGAACCGAGTTCATGATGGAAGTGGTGCCCTGTGGGGTGAGCTGGATCCATTCGGTTAGTCGGATGTCTGTGGTGGTACCGGAGTCATTGTGTTGCTTGAAGAAGTTGGTGGCCTTGGGCTGGGGTTTGAAGTTCCTGTAAATGTTGGCATTCTTGTCGTGGAAGAAGCCTGCAAGGTTTTCGCAGAGTTCCTGTGAGGAGGTAATGTTGTTTTTTGCACTGAGGGGTTTTAGAATTCTTTGACCATACTGAAGAGTTGTTTGCTGTTATTGGAGCTTGATTCGATGCGAGGGCTGTGGCCTTTTTCTTCGATTCTCTCAACTGTCTGTGGTAGAGGTCTGTTTTGAAGGCGGTCTTGTTAGTCGTGTCCTTGCTGGTGTGCCATCACCTTTCCAGTTGTTTTCAGTGTTGTTTAGTGGTTCTGAGGTCTTCAGTGTACCAATTAGCTTGCTTGGTGAACCTACTGTGGATGTTGTTGCCAATGGGCGCGAAGCTGTCAGCGCAGTTGGTGATCTAGTTGTTGAAGTTTCTGACGTTCTGGTCGAGGTTGTTGGAGAAGATGGAGTGGGTGGTGTTGAGGGCATTGATCCATGTGTCCTTCGAAACTTTGCTCCAGCTGTGGTGGGGGCATTGGGCAGACTGGGGCAAGAGTTCCATGAGCTGGTGATGTTGAATGGAGCAGTCTGTCCAGGTGAGTTCCATGGTGTGGCTGTACCTGATGCGGTCGCCGGAGGTGAAGATGGGGTCTAGCGTGTGGTCTGCGGTGTGCGTGGGGTCATGGACGAGTTGGGTGAGACGGATGTTCATTCTGTCTAGGAGGTTGGTAGTGTTGATATCATTGGGGTCGTCAAGATGGAAGTTGAGGACGCAGAGGAAAATATAGTTGTTACAGTCTATGGTGAGGGGGGGTGATGAAGTTGCAGAAGGCTGGATGAGTTCCTCGAGAACGGCAGATGAGGGTGCCCCTGATGGTAGTTTTGCAGTCTGTTTGGTGTCGGAAGTTGAGGTGTTCCATGGCTGGGGTGATGTTGTCATTGGTGGTGAGGCATTGGATTGATTCCTTGTGTAAGATTGCAATCCCTCCACCAGACTTCTTGATGCGGTCATGGTGAGTGATTTTGTATCCTTAGGGTATTGTGCTAGCAATGTCGGGCACAGAAGTGGGGCTAAGCCAAGTCTCGGTGAGGAAGAGGACGTCGAGTATGAGGGTGGAGATGAGGTCCCAAATCTCTGTGGTGTCTTTGTATAGTGAGCGTGCGATGAGAAGGGCGCATGCAAGTTGGTGTTTTTGTTTAGGTGGTGTCTCTGGTGTGTTCAGGGTGGGGCTGGTGTGTGTGTGTGTGTGTGTGCTGTGGCAGGTGAAGTGACAGTGGGAGCAGGTGAGAGGTCCTACTGGGGAGCGTGGGTCAGAGCGGTGACAGTGTTTGTTGCGCGTCGAGGGTATGTGTTTTGGGGGGATCTTACCTATTGTTTGTGGCAGTTACCGGGGAGGAGACCAGCTCCCTCAGGAAACGCAGCGCCATAGCTGAATTGCCTGGTAATCATAGAGCACTGACAGGAAGCGTGGTAGAGAGGTAGTGTTAACCCTCTCTACCATAGAGTTTGCACGTGGCGCCAAAGATCAGCGGTCTAGTGTTCAGACCTCTGACGCCTTAAATGGCAGCTGCAAAGCGGGCGCACTCATGAAATCGACGACACAGAGTAGGATCGTAAGAGGTGCCCTCGCATTCTCATTGTAAATTTAACCTTTTATTAATTTTTATTCTCGTGCCTTATTGTGTGTTTGGGGGGGATCTTACCTATTGTTTGTGGCAGTTACCGGGGAGGAGACTAGCTCCCTCAGGAAACACCGCGCCATAGCTGAATTGCCTGGTTATCATAGAGCACTGACAGGAAGCGTGGTAGAGAGGTAGTGTTAACCCTCTCTACCATAGAGTTTGCACGTGGCGCCAGCGGTCTAGTGTTCAGACCTCTGACGCCTTAAATGGCAGCTTCAAAGGGGGCGCGCCAAAGGCAAGCCCGTCTGCGCCCATCCGCGCCCGATCGGGCTCAGGGGTCAGGGACCCTGCCCAATTACAGAAAATATATTATTCCAAGGAACAGCTTCTCTCGCTTGGACAAACTCCAACTCCATGCAGGGACGGGGACGGGGGGGGTTACTGGAATGGCAGATCGAGGGACCACAGGTATGCAAGCATTGCAATCATACAATAAATATCTGGGGGCAAAGTAATTTAGATGAACCAAAGTGCCAATCAGACAAAGCCTCCCTGACCCTGGGCCATATCAACTGTCGCTCGCTCCCCAAACATAAAATTCAAATTCATCTGCTTTTGGAGGAGGGCAGTTTCGACGCTCTGTTTATTACGGAAACCTGGCTTAATGATAACTCGGCCCCAGACATCCTGTGGGCCTTGCCCCCAGGGTTCCATATTCATAGACTTGACCGCATTGGTAAGATAGGAGGAGGACTTGCAATAGTGGTCAAAGAGGAGTTTAAGTGTACTCTCCAACACCTCCCCATCCCGGACTGCGAATGTGGTCAATTTACCATTACCTTCTCACCAACCCATACCTTCTCAGGGTTGCTAATGTACAGGCCCCCTGGGCCCGAGGCGGAGTTTTTAGACGGATTTATAGACATAGCCTCCAGCCTATTGATGAAGAAAACCCACATCACCATCTTAGGGGATCTCAACCTGCACTTTGGGGATCAGAGTATCCCTAACGTCAAGAGGTTAGAGCATGAACTGCCGAGCCTAGCACTATCCCAATTAATAACCTCGGCCACTCACATCAAAGGACATATACTTGACACTGTGATCACCAATGACCCTAAAATTTCAATACACCGTCAGGTCCCAGTACCATGGTCTGACCACCATCTAATTTCCTTCGCACTCGACAGGTGGTAGTAAAGACTAACCTCCAATCCAGCAAGTCTGCCTCATCTCCCCAAATGAGAAACTGGGCTAAGTTGAATGTAGAAGTCTGGGTCGAATCCCTGCTGTCCTCTGGCTTTAATACATCCGGAAGCATTGATGAAGTGTATGCCAACTGGGAAAGGTGGATTCTTCAGTCTCTGGAGAAAGGAGGACCCAAAATGAATCCTAAACTCACTAATATCAACAAAAAGGCACCCTGGTTTAATGCTAAGCTAGCATTATTGAAGAAAGGGTGTAAAAAGCTGGAAAGGGAATGGAGAAAGACCTATGACCCCAACTCAAAACTAAATATAAATTAGCGATCAGAACCTATCATACCAAAATTAAAGAGGTGCAGGCAGGGGTCATTGAGGATAAGATCGCACAGGCTCAGAACTCTTCCAAAGAGCTCTTCAGAGTGGTAAAATCCTTAACCACGATCACACAAAACACCCCCCATCATCAGGCCTCAAAGGAGAAATGCAACGCACTGGCCACCTATTTTCCCAAAAAGGTTATAGACATTTATAGTTCCCTTAATGTGGAACTGAACATCTCTAGAGGCCATGAAACAGATCAATTGGTGGGGGTTACCCTTGCATTAACCAATTTTCCTGATCTGGACAAGCAGACGGTACAATCACTCATGAGGGAAATTCGATCAGTCTCCCCCTTAGATCCCGCCCCCCCCACAGATTCTGGCAAAAGCCATCGAGGCCCTTCTGCCATCAATTGTTGACATGCTAAACCTCTCCCTACAGACAGGTAGAGTCCCTTCCGTATGGAAGCAGGCAATAATAAAACCTTTGCTAAAAAAACAAGCCTGGATGCTGCTCTGCCAGAGAACTTCCGACCAATATCACTTCTCCCATTTAATAGTAACATTTTGGAGAAACATGTTACCAGAATATTGTCACAATTTTTGGAAGATCACCTTCGGTTACACCCTACACAGATGGGGTTCCGTCCTCAGCACAGTACGGAATCCGCCTTGTTGGCGGTGTCCGAAGAACTTAAAATGACCCTTGATCAAGGTGGAGCAGCTGCGATACTACTCCTAGACCTAAGCGCAGCATTCGATACGGTCGACTATGGCCTGCTGGCTAACAGACTCTGAGAAATCGGTATCCAGGGCAAAGCCCTGGATTGGTTGGGGTCCTTCCTGGAGGAGAGGTCCTTCCAGGTTATGGAAGCCAACCTCTTCTCTGATATTAAGCCTCTGACTTGTGGTGTGCCACAGGGCTCATCGCTAAGTCCCACGTTGTTTAATATATACATGCGCCCATTAGCGGACATAGTTCAAGGATATGGCATCTCCGTGATCTCATACGCTGACTACACCCAGCTGGTGGCGTCACTTGACTCCAGGACCAATGGGGAGCCATTATCCAAGTTCGCAGACGCTTTCCTAAGACCATTGGTGCAGAAGACAGATACTTATCTACGGGATACCAAGGATGTCCTTCGAATTTTACAGGACCAACCTTTTGACCCAGGAACAGAATTACTGATGGGTCTCGATGTGGAGAGCCTATACACGAGCCTCCCACACGAGCCTCCCACACGAAGAAACACTGAACAACATTGAGGAGGTCCTCAAGGAGGTTTGAAACAGAGTGGGACTATCAAACAGCCCGCAACGTCGTCATGGAATGTTGCAAAATTGCACTCACGAGGAACTTCTTTCAATTTGAGGAAACACTTTATCTCCTGAAGCACAAGACCAGCATGGGGAGCACCTTTGCGGCCAGCGTAGCTGGTCTCTACGTACACCACCTGGAGAAACACAAGGTCCTAAATGGACACAACAACCCTTTTCTACCACACATTAGTCTATGGAAACGTTACATAGATGACGTTTTAGTAATATGGAAAGGAGACAAAGAAACAGCACAAAGATTCATGACATGGCTGAATGTCCAAAATGAATTCTTGAAATTCACAAGCACTATGTCAGACCAGGAATTGGTGTTCTTAGATCTTAATATCGTCTGCCAAGATGGGTCCCTAAAAACAACCACTCACATAAAACCAACGGCAAAGAACTGCCTTTTGGTCTATGACAGCTTCCATCCGAGACATCTACGTAACAGCCTCCCATTCGGCCAGTTTCTACGGCTAAGAAGGAATTGTACTGACATAAAAGATTTTAAAGAGCAGGCAACAGACCTACACCAGAAATTGGTGAGTAGGAGATTTCCAGTACAAGTGGTGAATAAGGCTCTAAAACGAGCTCGGAACAATAACAGAGAGGCTCTATTGGAAATCAGACCACCAAAACCGAAGGAAGACAGACCCATATGTATCACTACGTATAACACAGCCAGCAACCAACTTAACAAGATAATCAATAAGCACTGGCGAGTGTTAAACTGGGGAGGTTTGACTTTTCCGAAACCCATGTTTTCCCATAGAAGAGGCAAGAACCTGAGAGATTTGCTGGTACACACCAGACCACAAAGTCACAACAACGAGACACAACAGTCCTTCTTGACCCCCCTATCTGGCCATCATCCATGTGGAACATGTAGCGTCTGCAACTTGACCACCAGAAACAAGAGGATACAGTTTAATGACAATACCTCTTGGGAACAACGACGCTTCACCAATTGCGATACGAAAAATGTAATTTATATGATCACCTGCCCTTGCCATTTGCATTACATTGGCATGACCACCAGGATGGTGAAAGTACGCATTGGTGAACATAGAAGCAATTTACGCTGCGAGAGAGTCACCACCAAGATGTCTGCACATTTCATCGACAAAAGACACACGGTACAGGACCTGAAATGGACTGTATTAGAACAAATCCCATCAGAATCACAGCTGTTTGAAAAAGAGCAACGGTGGGTTTTCCATCTGAGGACACATGTCAAAGGACTGAATGATGAAATTCCATGGAGTCATTTTTCATAATACCACCAACAAGACACCTAGATCTCAATACATGTGGTCCGATCTTCCAGCCTAATGTTTTTACAACTTTACCAAATATGAGTCTCCTAGTTACATCAAATAAGTATAACGCAAGATTAGACATCAAGGAAGTCCTTTTGTTCAAACAAGCGATGACTGACATAATCCAAACGCTACACCGCCAAGAGCTTAATGGGCAGGGGCCATTTTTCTGAAGTTAACAACATGCTGTAATACCAGATTGAACCAATACAACAGACATCACTGCAGAGTACATAACCTAAAAGGTACTGCAGAGTACATAACCTAAAAGGTTAATAGACTTTGACATCATCCACCAGGTGATTTATTACATGCACCAGGAACATCCATTCGTTCCCAACAGAAAATAACCCACCCCCCAGGGTACACCAGACTTTGCCATGAGCAGCAGCCATTTATGGAAGTTAGCGGCCCATCCTTCCTTTCAATAAAAACAGCATGTGAGATTATACACAGGGGCATAACGTCTACCAATAAGTGGAAGAGGGTACCTCCTATTAAGGAAAAACACGCACAATAGGTACCGACACCGAGCACACGATATAAAAGATAAGTAATATGAATCTATTCTGCCAGCACTGACATTGGCCGGTCAGAATCTGTTACATTAATACCCCTCCCAGGATGCACCAAGTATAGCCATAGCCATGCACGGCGGCCACTTTAATAGTTAGCGGTCCAGACGACTGCTGCACGAGGCAACAGGTACGTGCAGCCCGGTCTTTAAAAACAGCCGGGCGAGCCTTCCTCGGTTATCCACGGAGCAGCGGGCAGGCAGAGAATCCTGTGAGAGGGAGTAGCTTTGGTATAGTAAGTACGGCATAGCCGCGTTGCGCCAAACAAGCAGAAAGCAGTTTTCTGTTTTAAGCTCTTTCATGTTTCCCGTAATTCTATACTTACATAACGGTGTTTTCTCCAAATAGAGTGTGACTAGAAGCGTCCCTCCCCTCCCGTTTCGAGCTCATGAGGCATCCTAATATCACATAAAAAGTACGTTCTCAAGCTAAGTACTGAAAAGAACATTGCTAGAACCACTAGCATTTAACCATGGCGGCATCATAGTGTGTGTGCTTTCTGTTCAATGTTGTTGTGTCTTGTTTGTATAATATTTATCCACAGTATATAAAGGCACTATAGACAGAGTCACGCCAATAGAAAAATATATCACGGAATATATCACGTTTTTTCCACCAGATGGTGATATGGTGTATTATGTAACATGTTGGTAAGTTAACCTTTGGTTTTTATGCATTATCATTCCAGATATGAATTTAATCCAGACCATCATACTAGATGGGTCCTGAAGTAACATACCTAATGGATATTGTATGAATAGATTCCACAAATCACTGTAGAGGCAATGAGTGATTATACTTACCTGTTCTTAGGAGTGGTTAGAAGGGATCAACTCTATTTGGTCCTGACGAAAGAGCCGTAGGGGCAGGCTTTGAAACATGTAGACCGGGAGCCTACACATACATCATTTGTGCACCTCCCAACAACCCCCTTTTTAAGTATATCAGCTACTAGGTTCAATAAAGTATATTTTTCTAGCGGCCAGGTATTTTTAATATTTTTCACTATTTCACTAACCTTCACTCCCACTATAGCCTCCACCTATCAAAAGTGCTCCCACGTCTCCGTCGGTCATAGCACGCCCGTCCCGCAGCGGCGCGGGAAGAACCCGATGATGAAGCATGCCACCAAGGGGCCTTTTGGTGGGTGAGGGTTATTTTAAGAAAAATAAATCTTTCCCCTTAAGAAAAATAAATCTTTCGCCTTAGGGAATATCTGGAATGATCACTATCTCTTTACTCTAGTGGATTTTCCTTGATTAAACCCAATGGGGAGTCAAGCCAGCTGGCGCCTTGTCTTGAACAAGTGGTTAAATGGATGACAGGGAGCTGTCTGAAATTAAACGGTTACAAAACCGAACTGATGGTCCTCGGTAACGCAGGGGTACCCAGGCCTCTAGCCAGCTGGCCACTCAGCCTAGGGTTCGCTCCAGTCCCGAGCACTGCCATTAAGAATCTCGGCTTCTCGATGGATAAGGAGCTCACCATGGAGACCCAAGCAAGGAAGGTGGCAGGCACTTGCTTTGGGTTGTTAAGAATGCTCCGCAAGATCCTTGACCTAATCCCGATACTGCTAAGGAAAACAGTCATACATTCCCTGGTTACATCACGCCTGGACTATGGCAACTCGCTCCTTCTGTGTGCTCCTAAATATGTCATCAACAAGTTACAGCTAGTCCAGAATGCAGCAGCCAGACTTCTGTGTCAGATCCCAATGCAGGAATCGGTGAACAAGCATCGTAGACAGCTACAATAGCTCCCGATTGAGGCAAGAATCAAGTTTAAAGCACTCTGCCTGACCCATAGAGCCATAAACAACAAAGGGCCCAGTAAGATCAGAAATCTGGTAGGCCTATACCTCCCCAATAGAAGCCTGAGGTGAGGCTCTGAGCGCCTGTTAAAAACTACCAGAATAAAAAGGGCTAGATGGGTGTGGGGGGTGGGGGGGTGTGAGAGCCTTTTCCCACCTGGCGCCCAAGCTGTGGAACTCACTTCCGCGAGAAATGAGATTCATAGCATCAGAATCATCCTTCAGAAAAAAACTGAAAACCTGGTTGTTCAATGAGTGCGAATAGCTTCCTCTTCTCTCGCTTCTCTGTGTCTTATGCCTAGCGCTGGGAGGACTTCGGGTAGCCATGCGCTCTACAAATCCTCATAACATAACATAGCGCTCGGCGATGGTGGCCCTGGGCGTGGTCCAGGTGCAGACTGGCTTGCCTTTGGCGCAGTTGCGCTGCAGCCTGCATTAAGTAGGCCCTGGGGTGGGCTGGTCTTCTGTTGGCAGTAAAGTATGGAAAACTAGGTCGGAAAAACCCAGGCAGGAAAACCCAGGCAGCAGCGGTGTCGCTGGATCAGGCTGGAACATGCAGGTCAATTAAATTGCTATAGTCATAAAGGCATGTAAAGTGAATTGTTCCACTCTGCTATTCATTATTCAATATTTGTCCATAACAACAGCCCCAGCTACTTGACGTGGCAGTACAGCTACCATCTGCAATGATATCATTGTGTTCATAGAAATAGCAAAACTTTTGAAGCCTTATTTTGAAATGGACACTAACTGTACTACTTCCAAAACCACCATGGAAGCTCTACCCAGCCACCTTCCTGTTTCCTAGCCTCATTTAGAGTGCCATCCAATTTATAGTGGTTGGTCTATTACCATTTCAGACAGCACCATCTCTTTTCAAAACAGCCTGGTACATTTTGGTGATTTTGCAGATAAAGTCTTTTAAATGTACGTGAATTATGGTAGGAAACTCTCTGCACATCTAGGGCACTAGTAATGTGGGTACAAGAGCTTTCGCTTTGAAGGTCCATTTTCTATACCCGCATTCCTAACAGATGGAGAGGTATTGTGGTATTGCCATCATTAACTTTTTTCTTTGAAGAAGATGCAGCTGTGCTGACTCCAGCAGGCTGCCTAAGGGTGAAATTACTACCCAACCACACCAGGAAAGCCTGAGTGATGAGAACCATTGTGTGGCCAAAGTATTTCCTCTGCCACATAAGCAGATTTTTGGTCTGGCTAAAAGACTAAATGACCCCTTCAATCTTTTTAAGCTGAAAGATCCATCTCTATTAATGTGGTATTTTCTTTGATACAGATAAAGATTACATAGCTCCCGTTAAATCTGAGACCCTGAGGTAAAATTATAATAGACCTTTTATTTTTTAAATGATTTCATATAAAAGGTGTCTAGGAGGCATACATTTTTCTATTTTATATTAATAGCCTATTAGAATAAAAAAAAACACACACTATAAATCATGTTGCTGAGAAGCTCATTTAAATTTCTCCAAAAACCACAAAATACTGAATATTACCTGCTGGCTTTACACTTCATATATAAGAATATTGACGCAATTGCTTGAAATATTAAGGAAGCATCAAGCTCCAAGTATGCACAGCAGAGTCAAAAAGCAATTCAATTTTTTCCACTCAGTGGAGCATGGACCCATGATTACAACTCCCTGCTTTGTAGGCTTGTGTTTTTCCCTGCAGATGTTTTTCCCAAGTGTTTTTTTTGGGCTGTTTGTATTTGTCTTGGCACATCAGCCAACGGAGTCACTATTTGCTCTGGAGGTATGATCTTTATTTTCTATTTTTCTTAAGGAGGATACTTAGCTACATTTTCAGTCTCTTTGGCCCTCTTTTTGACAAGAAGAATGAACAAATCATTTGTGTGGTTCGTATTTCAGAATGACCCATAAATTAGAATTGTGATCTCTGTCAGGCGGTATAATGTAGGAGATTTAATTATAGGAAGGGAGCGCACCTGAGGCTTACACTTTGAGGAAAAAAGAGCATTCTACCTGGGGATATTACCAAAGGAAAAGAGCCCAATGTGTTTCCTCTTCCCCTACCTCTTTCAGATATTGAGATATACAATTTTGAGGCTTTCGATGTTAAAAAGTTCAGTTTTGAGATATTTGACAATGAGAGCCTCACTCGTGAACAGTTTAATATTGAGAATGAAAAAATAATCAGGACAAACCATTCCTTCACATATTCTCCCATCATCAAGGCTTGACAGTTCTCAGTATGAGGAGCTGTATACAACACCTGTACGTCTCAAAAAGAATGAAAACATGTCTATGTCACAGGTTCCACAACTGCAGCCTCGTGTGGGTCTTCTTCTGCCTTGATAGAATGAACCATCCTTTTCTTCATCCTCAAAATAGACCTTATGGGAGGTCCCTTTCTAGAAGAAGATCTCCTCATTGTTTTATGTCAAGGTAGCATAGATGTAATTAAAAATTTGATGAGAATACAGACTCTGATAGGGGAGTGGTCTCCCCTCAAGCTTCTTAATCCATCCAGTCGAAGAACTTCTCTAGTTGACAGTTTGCTGATTTCTCCTAGTGTCGTCAACAGTGTAGCAGAATTCCAAAGTAAATATGTATTTTTATGAACCGAGTGCTGGTCAAGTTGTGAAATTTAAAAAATGTTTCTTAACTTGAGGATAAGAGAACTACAATATTAAATACTAAATAAGCATTAAAGGCCTCTAATGATTAAACATATTATACATTACTTTTAGTTGTTCATTTCTAGAAAGATAATACATGGTAGAAGAACGGGGAGGGCATTGTAATTTGTATGTTCTTGGCAAACAAGCAGTATTATATCTAGAAGGAGGTTTGTAACAGAGTGAACATGATTGCCAAATCAGACATTGAAATAAAAAAAGCCAAACATCATATGGTAAGTCGCGTGGAGTATACAAACATGAAAATAAAGTAGTTAAAATTTGAATTTACTGACAAGTTGCTATACACTGGGGCAGGCGGCCTGCACCAAAAGCTGACCCCTGGCTGCGTGACGTGGTCTATTGCCAAGAACAATTATCTACATACTGTGACCTGATGCCACCGAGATCCCACCTGAAAGGCATCTGGGAGCCACTACTAGCTTACCTCAGACAAAGAGACATCCCTTCCCCTCCCCCCCACCTGCGACGGGGAGGACCTCGCCCAACGCAGACCCTCCCACCAGATTGGACAGTGTGCCAGACGACCTGGATGGCCCCACCTCCCGCCCCCTGATTATCTGAAACCTCAGGGTGTGAGTGCAACCTGCGCACTATGTTTTCTTTCTCCGTTAGCCGACCGCTGGAAGTAGCACCGCTGCATGATTTCTTCATATGATGTGCTTATTTCTATGTTGTCCTGGTTCAAAAGTGATATGATGGAGTGATGATGTCATAATGTGTTTCATACTGTACTGACTTTACAAATGTGCCTTCTCCCCCTGTCCCTGATCCCCGTTCTGCCCTTCCCTTGTTACTTAGAGGCCATCACCTCACCGTTGCTTCTTTTAAGAAATGGCAATAAAAACTGTTATAAAAAATATATGGATTTACTGAGCAACACTTTTGGTTTCGCAGCCATCCCACGAGTCAATAATTGAGTTCTGCAGCAGAAAAACTGATAATTGTTTTTTAAAGGTGGAGTAACACTTTAGAGAATTTTCGTAAGGATTTATGCTTGTACCCCGGAATCAATCTACTTTATATAAATTTCCCTTTTTCATTTGAAATGTCTGTAAGAGGTTTGATTATCTGAGTCCATGCAAATGCCTGTGCTTTCTTCTTACAGATCCTGAAAGAGATGAAGCCCCTGGTTTGGATATTTGTGCTGCAGAATTTGCCTGAAGTTGCCTATCTTGTCTATCTTCTATACACTGTGAGTGCATTAGTGGCTGCCTGTATCTGGGAAAACCACAATAAGACTTTTTCTTCCAGCAGGTACCTGACACCATAGCGTGGAGGATTACGCTTGGACCTTGAGAAGCATTAGCACTCATGGACCCTGTGGGTGGGCACAGCTATGCTTGTACTCTGGCTTGTGCATTAAAAAAATTACAGGAACATTGGGGATTAGTTGGAGCTCTGTCTGACAATCCCATGTATTACTGGGGACGTAAAACAGTAAAAATATCATCTGTACACTGCGGTTAATTGTGAAATGGATATATGGGAAACACAGACATTTTCCGATGTGCCTTTGAGCTCTGGTACTTAATGGGGCTAATTCTAAAATAGAGAGCTTCTTTCACATTACAGGTATACAGTCTGCCCATGAGCATTTGTTTTCACCTTCATTACTAAAGGCAGGAATGTTTGGGGGGGTTGAGGGATGGCATTGCTGCTGAAAGAGATAGTGTAGTTCTAAAATGGCTTATGATGATTAGACCAAAGTAATCTATAGAACCTCAAGAGGAAAAGATAGCTTTTTAAATGAAATCTACATTTATGTGGGGTACCATAACCGAATTCTCAAATTTTTAAAGTGAGAGAGGTCTTACACTGGGAAAGGCAGTTTTATTTAAATAGCTTAACAACACCGTGGCCAGAGTGCTACCACTTGTATGTTGCCATAACCACATATTTAGATTTGTTTCAGACTAAACACGTTTTTTTCTTCTCCCCCGTAGGTGATAAGCAACTGGGGTCATGATAAAACCCACATACTGGAAGCAGCTGCCGTAACTGGCTCTTGCATCTCGGTCACCATTAAGTCTGTGCTTTTCTGGTCATTATATCATGTCTACCGAAGCTTTGGCCAGGGCTTGCGAGAGAGGAGTGAGTACTTTGTTTTGTCTATTAATTTTGTAACACATCAACATTTCATCTTGTGAATTTTTGCTGGGGTGTGATCTCAACTGGTAGGAACAGTAGGTATGTCCCCATTGCAAGGAGAACTCCGAGGTCGAAAGAATTGGCTATTTCATATGTGTCTGTGCTTTGAATCATTCCCCGTTCTCATGCTGGGGCTCCTCAGCACATGAAAATAGCTTCATTACAGACATTATATTTAATACTGTAGCATATCCACATAATTTCAAGCATTTTGGCCATGGACATTCTCCAGCAAATTTCTACCTCTCTGGAAGACTTCTGTTGATAGTGTTTGAAAACCATCTTAAAATAGTTTCAGCAGAAGGAGACATTTTCAAATAAATTCATTTCCTTGTGGCATTTCCTCAGGCGAAGTTCTCGCCCACAGACCACAAGCAAAGAGCCTGTGTGTCAAGAGGACGCCGATCATGAAACAAGGATCACGCATGGGGGAAAGGCTGTGAATGGGAAACCTGAAGTCCTGGCAAGCAGATTAGAGGCGTGGAGCAGTAAAATGAGACAGGCACTCTTTAGTCCTTGACGTTCAGGTTAACATAGGGTCACAGAAGCCTCTGATGCCCTAGCAACATAGTGGCCTGCTAACCTCGCTATAACGACCCCCGTAGTTCCTGGCACCCTACTTACCATTAACATGGTTCCCTTCTTCACCAATAACACCCACAGTGATATCACTAGCTAGTTCAGCTTTTTCACATAGGTTCACAGGCTATCTTCTTCCTGGGTTGAAGGTGGGCTAAGTTATTTACATACTCACTCCCTCAGCTCCGTTAAAATGGTTGTTAAAGGGGTTGGACCTCGGTTCCCAATGAAATCATGATCGTAACGAGTCCTATTTACAAGAAACTTTGCTAGCCAACTGATTGAGAAAAGGCAGAAGTGTTGTATCAAGAGCTATATAAAAAACAAGCATTTGCAATGCAATAGGTCTCGCATTTCTGAAAGTTAGAGCTCTTGCTGTTGAAAATGGCAATGCTTTTACTTTAATTTTTGTATGTAGTGGAGTGATGATATTTGCATTCCGCTATTCCCATTCGTATGACCTCGTTCGGCTGGAGAACCAGTACTAAAGTGGTACTATTGAGGTTAATCTTTTCCACAGCCAGTGGTTATTGTCATAGATACTGTTTTTGGTAAAGCGCTCTCACCCACCTCCTGGGTCTTTTATGTGCATTAAAAAAAACTTCAAAATAAACAAATGCACACATAGACACACACACAAACGTGCATGCACAGATACAAAGAAACACGCATACACAGACACAAACACACACGTATACATGCACACATTTGGGAACAGCCACCTGCAGCTGCATACACAGATAGATGCAACCATATACACATACATACACACACACACTCATGCACAGATACGCATGGAGACACTAGCACATACAAACACAGACACACGCGTACATAGACATGCACATAATGAAGCATGCACATACATATACAGCATTACCAAGAGGAGATACTTTTACATACTTACACACGCATGCACATATATACAAGCACACACACACAGGCACTCCTACATACCTACGCATTGTTGTTTACATAAAGAGAAGATAATAATTGCACGTGCATATTACATGCAATGATCACAACCAATAATTGTGCAACCCGATCCTTAATCAAATGAAAAATACCCTCTTGCGGTTTCTCTCCACGTATCCTCAAGCAAAACAAACTGCTGCATCCTACCCATTTCTATTTAGTGTCAAATTAGCTCTGTGAAGTGGCATTGAATCCCTAACACAAGAATAAGCCTTTACTAGCCACAGCCACAATACGTGAAAAATTAATAATACATGGCATAAATAGTCTCCCGGCTAAATTGGCGTACAAGGTCCCTTAGTTTAATTTTTAGCGCTGGAAAAAAGACAGCGTTTTGAGATAGTATTTTTTTGCTTTTGCATTGTTGCCAAGACGGTCTGCCCCTTGTGCTTCAATCAGAGGAAAACATGGGATGGCACAAAGGGGGGAGGGAGAGAGGGTAACATCAATGACATCCCCAGCACCGAACTCTACCCAAAGTCATAGCTATCCGACCCTTATGGCAGTCCCAGCAAAATGAAGAGAGGAGAACCATTGTAAGCAGCCCCGGCTCAGGTGACGTCATAATACACCTTCTAGCTGCGCGCAAGGATCTCTACGCTCTTTTTTAGGAAACACATAAAACAAATTAAGAGCAAGTTCCTGCGTACACCTTTTAAAATTAAAGTTTTAACAGAATTACCTTAAACCGTACACTTTGTGATTTATAAGCAACTGAGTCCGGGATCACCAGGAGCTGCTCAACCACCGCCCTGGTGTCCCCGCTGCTGCAGCCCGCCATGTTGAGAGGTACAGTACGGCAGGGAAGATGTACAGTGCCAGGAAGTGGATTGGCAGCACCGCTGCTGCTTTTTTTTAAGGTGTACCGTGAGAGATTGCAAGTGCCAAACAGCAGCTGGCAAATGCACTAGAAGCACTTCCTAATCTAGGGCCAAAGCTTCGGCCTTTTGTGAAGTAGTGCGTGCTTAGCTGCAGGGCGACAGCGGGATGCAGCTGGCCTTATCTTAATTTCCCCTTTGAGCGCCTGAATACATACAAGTTATGTGCGCACCCAAAAAACAACGAGCAGTGCTGTGCGCACCGTTAAACAAGCACGGAATCGAAACCTGTGGTGCGCGTGCACCACAGAGGAGCCGAACGCGGGAATCGAAACCAGTGGTGCGCGCGCACCACAGAGGAGCGGGGGGGCGAGGGAGCCTGTCGTCTGTGCCACGCGCTGATGCACGTCCTAGACACGGACGGGAATGGGCGGAGCAAAGGCGGGACATGCGCCCGCCTTTGCCCAATTGCGTGCCGTTTTTTTTTTTTTAAAAGCACGCTACAGCCAATGCCAGCCTGCGAAAGCAAAACCACACGCACGAGCGTGTGGTTAGCTTTCTGAAGCCCATACAAGAGGTCTCGCGCTGCGCGAGCAGGGCTGCGCACTGCAACGCTAGGCGCGAGACCTAACAAGTCATTATTACTGTTATACCCAAAAGCTATTCAGTTCACCTCCACAGGACATAGTTAAGTAGAAAATATCTGTAATTCAGGTCTTTTTCATTAGACATTAAAAATGGATTCTCTGTGTTGAAACTTATAATAGACAATTGTGATGGGTTTTTCAAATCGCGCAGGCCTTTGGCTGATGGAAATTTTAAATTTCTGCTTTCTTTAGCTGGACACAAAATATAATCTCGTTAAGAGCTGTTTTAGAAAAATAGTAACTTAGCAAACATAACTTACGTCAAGATTTTTTAAAACTTTTGTGCAGATTAATGTCTTCACAAGATAATTTTTTTGGTTTTTATAATTTAATACTTGGAAGGTTTCAGAATTAACAGAAAAGACAGCCCCCCAGTCCACACGAAGAGCCATAAAAATAAGATGAAAGACACCAGCAAAATACATAAATAAGCCAAAAGGCCCAACAACGTCCAGTATATCAAACATCAACCCCCAAATCATTATTATTCATAAAGAATATCACATGTATACTCCTTGCAGTAGGACATCAGCTGAAAGCGGGCCAAGGCGAGTTGCAGGTCTACCATTTACTTTATTTTATCTAGGGGATCTTGGTGTCAGTGGCAGTCACAGAGTCCACCATTCAGTTTGAGAGAAGATATGGGTCTAGATTGGACCGACATCAGTTGCCAGTAGGCATCTAGTTGCTCATTGCAGCATGTTACGTCTCTCAACCAATCTTTGAGTCTGGGAGGAGAGCCACAACTTCATTGTATCATTGTTCTGCCTTTTGCCAACATTAGTGGAGAGGTAGAATATTTCTTGACAACAGATGGAATATTCTTAACAATGAAAAAGAGCCAGAAGAGGAATATTAGGGGGCCATAGTAATCCAGTCATTCCAGACATTGCTTCCCTCACCTCTTCCCTGAAGCTAGCGATTGTTAGACACAATCATGCCAGATGAAGGAATCTAGCATTCGGGGATCTGCATTCAGCGCAATTTGAATTGTCTCTTAGGCCCAGTCACTGCTTTGTTGCCAGAGGTTAATATATTTTATGTAAACATTTTTATATGTATCAATCGTAGCCGATAATTATGGGAGAGGGCCCCAGTCTGGGAATAACCAAATTTCCATGGTTAGTTAACGGCCAGTCGAGAACTGCGAGCCACTTCTCTTAGGCAGTATGGGTGCACACGGGGGCCTTCTGTTGCATCATGGTAAGTAAAAAGGATTCTAGTTTTCTTGGAAATGCTAATGGATTCCCAGTCTCTAAGTTCCTAAAGATGTGGGGAAGAGAAGGAAAGGCAGGGTTAGATGCTCCACATGTTTCACTAAGCCTAACCATGTCTACTGGACTGTAGTTGCACATCACCTGGACAGCAGTTATTGGGAAAAATGTATCAATTGGGTACAAGTACAGGAGAGAGGATGTGGCCTAACGGCTAGAGCAGTCAATCTTGAAGCTGGGGAACCGGGTTAGAATCTAGGCACGGACGCTCAACATCCTGTGATTCTGGGCAAATCATTTAATCACCCCGTGCCTAACAAAAAGGAACGTGTCCATCTGTAACGCAACTGGTGCTCATGTAAAGTGCTCTGATGCCTTCGGGTCGAGTTTGCGCTAATGAAAACTAAAAAAATAAATAAAAAAACAAGTCTCCAAGGCTGTGCAATAAAACATGTTTAAGTTGTTTACCAGGTAAAAGCAGGTAGCTTTAGGCTCACTCGTAAGGGGTAAACTAGGATTATGGCAAGTGCTAGTCCAGGCACCGAATCATCCGGCTTCCTGTACCACGTGTGTTGCATCCATCAACATTCGGCGTGGATGGCTCGAGGCATATCGAATACCTCATTGTAGGAGCCCGAGTCAGAAGGCTTATTCATCAGGATAGAAACCGCGGAAGGTTTCAAGAAACTGGTCACTGAATTCGTTTTTAATAAAAAGCTACAAAGACAGTTTTTAAGTGGACCCTGTCCATTTTAATGAAGACCAGGGCATGTTTTCCCTTTTAAGTAGGACATCGCGCATTTGTTGAGTGTCCAGGTGGACAGTCTCCGCAGTATATGATATTGCCTGTATCTGCTGTGGCTTTTCATGAAGAAGGCATTTTTATGCCGAAACGCGCGTAGTAAATTATCTGGAGTTACAGCCACTCAGTGAAACAGATACGAAGTTAGGAACTCAAAGCCTGCATCTAAGGCTCATTGAGTAAAAGTGTTGAAATCTATATTATAATGGCAATATACAACCTCTGACTATGTACATAATGTTTTGAATCACAACCATTTCAGGTGTCTATTATGTCCATGATGTACGCATTATGATTGCTCAGTATGAATGATGACATGGATGTGGTGTGTTTGTGGTTTGTTTTAAGACTGTATTTTTTCAATATATACTTAATATAATATTTTCAATAAAGACCTATTTTTGTAATTTTCAAATAAATTGTTTGCCTTTGTCTCTCTATATAATAGAAATGTTATAATTTAGTGTTGTATTTATTCTGAGTTGCCCTAGGAATTTACATTATGTTAAGTGCTATTCCAGGAACATACAAATTGTCAAGATGAGCTGTGCGTTGTAGTCTCTCCCATGCCTAAACAGTACATCTGTTAATATTCATCTTAGTCGTGGGCCTAGAGACATGTTAGTGTGTTGAATGGAAAGGAATCTGCATTGTCAGCTTCAATAGAGTTGTGTGGTTAGAACTGTATGGGATAAAATGAGAAGTGTGCAAAGTGATCCTGTGTGCAAAAATAATATAATATGAATTCTGGGGGTTGAAAGCCTGCCCTGGTCAACGGAAATGTTCATGTCTCCCATTGAATATGAAGCAGTTTGCTGGGCCAGATTAAGTTTATCATATAGGATCTCAGCTAGATAAAGATCGCTTTTGTAAGAGGTGCAGGAATATTTTTTTAAAAAGGTATAATAATCTCAGGAGAGCAACCATCTTGTCAATAGCCAGCCTACCTGCAACCCACAAAGGCAGAGCTGGATTCAGCTGCCTATCTAGAGATAGCCGTGCCATAATTTTTCTCAAAAAGTTGTGTTGATGTCCCAACAAATTTGAATCCTAGAGTATTTAGCAGATGAGCTCACCATTTGAATGGGTACTTGAGGGGGTATTCAAACGAGGATTCAGTGAGTGGAAAAATGAAGTTCTTGGTTCTGTTGATAGATATTCCTGATAGGCAGTCAAACTTTATGAATTCAGAAATAAGTTGTGAGATGTTAGTGGCATGGTCTACTACCGGAGTGTAACACCTATAGTGTAAAGCGACACAATAAAGCAACTGGCAGAGAAGCTGAGGCCATGTTCTGAGTGATACAGTCTCAGCCTGGCAGCAGTAGGCTCTATTACAATTGCATACATAATGTGGGAGAGCGGGCACTCCTGCCTAGTTCTCCTAGATATTTGTATGTGATCGGAAAGCAGCCCATGTTGCTGAAAGCACACTGGGCCTACATTAGCCTGATCATCTTAGTACAGTTTCCTCTAAAGCCAATTCACTCCATTATTAAGAACAGGTATTGCCATTCCATCCGATCAAAAGCTTTTGTGGCATCTAGGAGTGCATCTCCTGCATTAATCTCAGTCTAGTTGGTAGATCAGGGTAAAAATAGTGCAGAGATTGGCAGAAGTGGACAATCCAGGTATAAATACTGTTGATCAGACCTGATCAGGCTATTTGGAAGCAGGCTACCCAGCATTTTATTGTCACTTATGATCACTGATAGCCTGCGATAGGAGTTATCACTCAGGTGGTTTATCAGGTTTAAGGACCGTAAAGATCAGGGCTTCAGGAAGAGAACAAGGTAGTGAATCGGCCCATCTGGCCTCTTCATACATAGCCAGCAGATGGGGAGCTAGTATCTAGGTATATTCTTTGTAGGACTGGACTGTCAGCCTATCTGCTCCTGGGTCCCATCCGCTTTGCCTGCTCCAGATGACCTGTGCTATTTCGTCAGCGGAGAAAGGCACATCTAGATGCTGTCAATGAGTATCGTTGAGTCAAGCTAGTTCAATAGTGTCAAGGAAGGAGTTAAGATGGGCACTGGTGGAAGTCATTTTAGATTGATATAACTCAGATTAGAAGTCCGCACATTCTCGCAGAATAGCGACTGCCTCATGTATGACCTCATCATCAGCTCGAGCAATCCAGATAATGTCTTAATTTGCCCAAGGGTGCCTGAGAGCATGCACAAATGTTCTGCTCAGCCTACCACCGTCCCTGTATATCCTGGCTTTGACTTCTTCGTCCAAGTGATTGAGTTCATTAGTAGTAGCCTCTCTAAACTCCTCCAGTCTGCCCTGTATATCTGTAAACACTTGCGTATGCCAAGAGGCGTGCCTACT
The DNA here is from genome assembly GCA_963921515.1 of Calotriton arnoldi. NCBI lineage: Eukaryota > Metazoa > Chordata > Amphibia > Caudata > Salamandridae > Calotriton > Calotriton arnoldi. Next base: position 1,823,832 of record CAWUFW010002911.1, on the reverse strand, counting down.
CCACTGAGAACATAATGTGGAAGGCAGTGCCTGGGAATATGCTTTTAAACAAGTCCTTCCCATAATCAGCCATAGCGTTAATAGAGGTGGATTCTGAGACTCCCAGGAAATGCTGGCATATTCTGCCCGAAGGGGGCTTCTAGGTGTTTATTTTTCATCTGGATTACCGTCATTGTTCTCTCCATCTGAGAGATTTTATCGTCTTTGCTGCCAGCAATGTCCTCTGTTTTAGAGACTCGATGCTTCAGTTGATGTATGTGGTAATCATGTTTACCAAGGTTCTCTTTCATTCTGTCTAGACTATCCGTAAGCGTATCAATTTTAGAGTCCGGTCCTCTTCAAACTGTTTCTTATTGAGGAATAGTGTGCAAACCTTGTTCCACCTGTACATATTGGCTAGATGAAGAATGAGCGTCCTTAGATGTAACCTCCTGTCCTGCAGGCCTAGTGGACCTTTTGGTTGCTTAGGCATTTGTTTGCCAATGCTCCTTCAATCTGTCTAGACAATCCGTAAGCATATCAGTTTTACGGTCTGTCATCACCAGCCTGATTCTTAGCAAAGAATAGTGTGCAAATATTCATTTCAGCCTAAGCGTCTTGCTAGAGGAAGTATGAGCGTCCCCAGATGTTACCTCCTGTCCTGCAGGCCTAGCAAAACTTTGGTTTTCCAAGGTCAATTTTGGTTGCCTAGACTTTCGTTTGCCCATGTTAATAAGGATTTAAGCTGTTCCGGAGGCAAGGGCAAGAGCGAAGTGGATATTTGGTATATCAGCAATGCAAATGTATGCTTCTCGCCGAGTCTGTGCTAATCCCAGAGTGGAAGTCAGGTGTATAGTTTGATGATCCGGCTGCATCTCGCTGGATTCAGGTCTCACTTTATTGTGTTGGGTGCAAGGATTAGGCAGGTGGAAGAAAATACCAGTAGCGAATCAGTGACAGGTTAATATGTGACCGAAGTGAGTCCCACCACTTCCCACCCACCGACCACTCATCATAGCTGGGAATAATAGTGAGGGCACGAGCAGCCCAGCTTCATCACCAGCAGACTACCTACTCCTTCACATCCAATTAATGATACCCTAACCCTGGGCTGTAATTAGGCCCTTTATCAACTTGCTGTCACAGTCTGGTGGGTGCAACAACCCACCCAACCTGGGAGAATGGCACAACCAAGCTGCGACTCGGGAGGCCGTCCTCACCACGGCCAAGCCACAGTTCCACAGTCCAGCATGTCATTCAGTCTCCTGCCAGTCACTCCCCTCTGCCCATGCTCGCCACTAGCTAACAGAGGCTGGCACTCTTTTAGCACCTCTGATCTGGTTGCAGACCCAGCCAATTCACTGCATCTGCTGATCCCACATTACTTACTTGGGAGCAGACTCCACTTCCTTGCCCAGAAATCCAGAGCATTCATTAGCAGAGCCCAGGCAGTCTCAGGCTCATGTTGGAGTACAGGGTACTGAACTTTGAAGAATGGGTGAAAAACCTGTTCTACCAAACCCACCCAAAAAGCAGCCTCAGTCACCCTTGCGCTGTCTCCTGGCTCGCTTCCCATACTCCAGACTCTGCATTACTCCATACACCCGGGCAGTTCGCTTGTCATAGCAATGCACCTGCGTCTCAGCCCAGCCTGCCACAGAGAACTTCCTTTCAGCTTTGATTTTTGCAGGCCACGGGCTCCTCACAAGGCGGCTTTTACATCACAAAAAGGATAAGACACGCACTACCTAGGTGTTCAAAAAGTTGTACCAATGTAGCGTGCTACTGGGGATTCACTCTCTAGTCCTCAAAGTGCGTGATGTATGAAACAACAAAGTTGCATCTCCTAGTTAGGAGATGTCCCCCTGTGCACAGCTGCGGATCCCAACGTGGGTGAAAGTTTAAAACAGAAATACTTGTTTCAGTTAAATGGGTTGAAAGTTGATGTTTTATTCACATCTATCGATAAAGTTATATATCTTCAATAATGTCTGTATTTGATGAACTATTCCATTAGAACATATACGTATTGTTACATCAATTCCGATGCATTTCGGGCAACAATGTGCCCTTCGTCAGGGGAAAACATCTAGAAATAAGAACAGAAAAAACTGCGCTTACAAGAAGTGATCACCCAAGATGGATGAATAATACTGTCAAATACTTGGCCAAAACAAACCTTGTATCCCACATGCGTAACCAACCTAGAAGGTGAGACAATAATAATTCAAACGACGTGCAGTGGTGAGGTACCCTCGTGATATAATGAAAGATGTAGCAATAAACTGTGACGCGTCTTAAAGCGAGTGTCAACAAGTTGTGATCAACGAATTATAGAACCCAAAAGCGACGAAGAACATAGAACACACTGCTAAGCAATAAAGCGCAAAGAAGTGACAAGAGAGTCAAGTCACTTCTTTGCGCTTTATTGCTTAGCATTACTGAACCAGGCAAGGAAGCAGCAAAGTCTTAGAGTACTCAGTGGATCATTTAATGCCTTATGAAACGTTACGCACTGCAAGGCACCTTAGCTATAAATGACATTCATAGACACTTTCTGCAAACATTTTGCACTGGTTATTTACTCGAGGGTTGTCCCTCACTCTGTTCAAGCTGTGCTTAAGAACCTATTTGTCAATACTGCAGACCAAATGTCATGCTGCCATCTTACTGTACATGGTAATGCTTAAGGAATCTTCAGTTTCTTAAGACTGAGGAGTCTAGTTCATCAGAATATGTAAAAATGATTTGAGTAATTAGAGTGCACTTGAGTCACCAAAAAAGTCATAAATGTGCATCTGTAGCTTTGCAACCTCATATGTGTGTAGATATCCGACTTCTAGGAATTCACAAATGTTTACAATCATGCCTGGAAACCTGCATCAATTGCATGTTTCCTGATGTACTTCTGGAAAACATTTTTAGTGCCATTTTCTCTTGCAAAAATGTACAAGTGTTCATTTAAAGATTAGAAAATTGGTAGTGCAATTGCGCTTGCTCTTGCTAGCATGTGTGGCTGTAGATATACATGCTCTGCATACTCCTGCTAACCAGTGTTTGGCTTGTACGATGCAAGTAGTTTTTGTTTGAAGAAGTCTCTTCAAGTCACAAGGTCTACTGTGACTCCTCTCGTAGTAGGAATGCACAGGGGCACCATCTCTATTGTTTTATTTCTCTCCGCCATCAGGTTAAAACAGCTACTGACGAGGCCCCCAGACTAGACGCTTTCAACGTTTATTCTTCGGGTTTCTGCGGTAAGAACTTTGATCCCCATCGCCAAGAGAAGTTATTTAATCTGCAACGTCCAGCGAGAATTTCAAAACACCACCGGAAAATTGAACACCGATTTCCCTCACAGTCCAGTTATAAACTCTCCATGATGAGCTCTGTCTCCATGATTTCCATCAGCTGCAGAGAATGAGAGCTGCAAAGGATGATGGAATTTACGTCCTTTAATAAATGCCCCCAATGTGACTCGAAATATTCCTGAGCCTTTGCTCACGCTGTCTTGCAATCTGTGCCTTTCCCCCGATTACAGGGACACCGAGTATGACTTTTGCTTGGTGTTCCGCTATAAGAAGATGCTTAAGGAGCGTAGATAGAGATTGATGCCCAGCGCACCTCACGATGCAGTGCCAATCTGTCAACATCACACTCAACATCTTTGGTGAGGCCTGTCCCCTTGGTGAAGGGGAGCAGGAAGTATCCGTGTCCCAGGGCCTACCTGCACACCAGCCCAGCCCAGAGAAACAGGCATACTCCTCCACCAGATAAAGAGAGCAAAAGAGTTGGTGGCAGACAAAAGGGTTGCTGTGAAAGCCGCTACGCAATGGAGGATTCCAATTTAGGCTGGCCTCCTATCCAGATACGACAGGGCCCAATGGGAGGAGATGAAGAATCTGCTACAGCATCTACCGGAACAATTCAGGAAGAGGCAGGAGGAAACTGTATTAGCAGGGAAGATAATTTCCAGTGCCAGTATATGGTGCCTTTTGAAGCTGTGGAATACGCACTTCAGTCATTTAACACTTCAGTCATTTTACGTAGGCACTCTTGGCTATGTTTCTCTAGTTTTAGGTCAGATGTGCAGCAGCACCTTGTGAGCCTACCTTTTGATGGAGAACTACTTTTTGGACCGCAAGTGGACCTAATGTTGAAAAAATAAAAAATAAAGCCACTGAAATAGCCAAAAGCAAGAAGGTTCTGCAAACATCTTCTCCTAGGAGCTCCCTTCGGAGGAAACAGTACAGAGGCGAAGCAAAGGCCACCTCCCTCTAACAGCCCTGATCCTACCAATACCAGCAGTAATCTTACCACCAGAAGGCAGGGAGGGGATACTCATGCGGCTCATATTGAGGCAAGCCCAATAGAGGTAAAGGCATAGATACTCCCAGAAAGGGAGCTTGCCACACATTTCCACCAATCACACTACACCCTGTTGGCAGGGAGCTACAGTGGTGTCATCCACACTGGGAAGAAATGACCTCAGACCACTGGGTTCTAAGCATAGTAGAACAAGAGTACTACCTAGAACTGCAAGCGCAGAACACCTCATACTCCTACAAGAAGAGGTGCACCTTCCTCCTCAAAGGGGCCATAGAGCAGGGCAAAGTGGTGTACTACATGTAATTTCTAGTCTGCAAGAAGGACGGCTCCCTAAGACCAATTCTCGACTGCAGGCCCCTAAACAGATACATCCTATCAGAACATTTCTATTTACATATAACAGATGTTATCCCACTTTTACAGCAAGTTGACTTATTGACTGCTACCCATCCATCCAGCTCACAAATGTCACCTTCACTTCTTGGTAAGTGGACAACACTACCAGTTAAAGGTACTACCTTTTGGAGTCACCATGCCACCAAGGGTGTTCACAAAATACCTAGCAATCGAAGCCGCCCACCTCAGAAGGGGAGGCACGCATGTGTTTCCACACCTAGATGATTGGCTGGTCAAGAGTGCTGGTAGACAGCAACGTGTAGCACACATTAGAGCTGCTGTTTCTCGACTCCACAAGCTAGGATTAACAACACATGTCACCAAGTCCCACCTCCAGCCTCTACTACCGGGGTTTTCAAACTGGGGGGTGGGCCTCCCTAGGTGGGGCCTCAAGTGATCCCAGGGGGGCCACCAGGCTCTGGCCAAAAGAATCCTTATGCTGATTGCAGTGCTTTGTTTTCAGCGGAAAACAATAGTAAGCCGCTCTGTAATGGGCCATCACTAACATCTTTTGTCATGTATATCCTAGGTGGGAGTATGTGTCAAAAGGGAAGGGACTCCATGTTCTTCAAAACCCTCACCCTTATTTTAAATAATCACACTGTGAATACTTTCACACGTTAGTAAGGCCTGCCTGACCAGAATAGTATGTTTGGCAATCAATGATTGCATTTTTAATACAGTGTCAGAACTTAACTGCAATGTTTAATATTTCTAGACTTATTTAAACATTGCCAATTTAATAGAATAATTGGGAAAAAGGGGGCAGAAGATTTTATTTTTATTTTCCACTGGGGAAGCGGCATGGCATTAAGATGTTTGAATAGCACTGCTCTACAAGTTCCTCCCTTCCTAGGGTCAACTTCAAACACAGTCACTGGCAAGGCATACCCCAACCCACAAAGATTGCTTTTTCAGCAGCTACTGCCTATTTTACCACCAAATTGCCTTCATCCAGTCAAAACATTTGATGTCTCTCTTAAGAATGATGGCTTTTTGTATAGACAGTGCCAGATTGCACATGTGCCTGTTACACCCGGTCCTCTGGCACAATGGTCACACACATCTACAAGATCTAGTGTTGATAAGGGCCAGTATTCATTACTCTCTGCAGTGGTGGGACAGCAACAATTTGCTGCAAGGCAAGCCCTTTGCAGACCCAGTTCTGCAAGTGACCATTACCAAAGAAGCCTCCCTCTGGCCAAGGGGCACTCTCCACCCCATGACAGTTTAGGGTCTCTGGTCACTCCAACAGCAGAAGTTTCACATCAACTACCTTGAGCTTCTGACCATCCACCTAGCTCTCAAAGCCTTCTTTCAGAATACTCAGGGCAAGGTGGTACGCAGCAAAACAGACAACATGGCCACCATGTGCTATCTGCAGAAACAGGGGGGCACTCACTTGCTGCAGCTGTCAGCACTAGCGCTAGACATTCGGCATTGGGCAACTCGCCATCAGATACACTCCTAGCGGAGTACCTCCTGGGAGTGGACGACTTTGCAGATCTGCTCAGCAGGACACATCAACAAGTTCCCTAGTGGGAACTCCATCCACAAACCCTACTGCACTACTTTCAACAATGGAGGTTTCCGCGAATAGATCTATTGGCCACTCATGAAAACGCAAAATGCCTTCACCTCCAGATTTTCACACCCACACTAAATGGGCAATACCTTATGGATGAGCTAGACAGGAGTATTTGCCTACCCTTTTCCTCCCCTCCCACTTATTCAATATGAGGTGAGAAAGCTACAGGAAACATCCTTCACCCTGATCCTGGTAGCACCCACATGGGCCAGACAACCATTGTTCTCAGCCCTACTTGAGATGTCTGCTACCCACATAAAAGGCTACCCAGCAGGCCGGAGATTCTCACCCAGGAACAGGGCAAAATCAGACATACTGACCCCAAACAACTTAATCTACCAATTTGGCACCTGAGGTCTTAGAATTTGGTTATCCATGTCTTCCACAAGAATGTATGGATATTTTAAGGGAAGCGCACAGACCTACTTCTAGGGCTTGTTACGCAGCAAAGTAAAAGAGATTTGTCTACTATTGTAGCTCCAATAATATAGACTCTCTTAAACTGCATTACAAAACATTTTATTTGCTCCACCTAAAGAGGAGTATGCATATATTTGCATCCACGTACATCTTGCAGCCATTGCCACATAAATGCAAAATGGAGTGAATTCTTCTCTATTCAGAGTTTTCATCTTCAAAGTCTTTATGGAAAGCTTTAAAAGAGTAATTCGGCCCGGGTGACACATGACACTGTATGGAACCTCAAGATCGTCAACTGTTAAGGAGCTCCCTGGGCTAGGGATCGCCACTGGCGTAAATCCAGAGGGTAAAAAAATCCGCCCCCAGTGAGAAAGCAAAGAGAAAAGAACCACCATCCTCTGCTCCCGCACACTGCATCCCCCACTGCCCGCCCGAGATCTGACCCCGCTCAGAGGTGTATGAGAAGCCAAAAGTCTGTCCTGCAGGCAGGTCATGCTTGATTTCTGCGCCCAAACTGACCCCATCCAGGAGGGTATGCTGCAGCCCTGCTAACGAGCACTTCATAGCCCGCCCGAGATCCGACGCTGCTCGCCGGTGTATGTGAAGAGGTGTCTATTCAGCAGAGAAGCTGAAAGTGAGTCCTGGGCACTACGCTCCCCACCCTGCAGCTATATGTCGTTCCTTGCTCCTGACTGGGAAACACACCCGTCCATACTGCAGCCGCTAGTGCCTCGCACCACGCTAGACGGCGACCCGGTGCACCACACCCCGTCACCCACCTGGGGAACCCATTCTCACTGCTATAACTTGACTGCATCAGTTATAATTGCAGCTGAAGCCCATTGTGTTTGGCCTGCAACAGCTCCTCACCACCCCCGGAGCCCCCCATACAGAATTTGCTGCTCCTTCACGACTTTGGCTATCGTTTTTGATGCACTTATTTGAGGGTACTACTTTCTTTGATGCTTGTGAGAGGAAGAATTGGTGGGCACTTCTGTTGGTTGTCTTCAGCCATCTACTCGTATCTGTTTGGCATTCCTGAACCCAAGGCACAAAAGCAGCATTACCAATCTACGTTGTTGTGCTCCTCGTCGGAGTTCAGGCCTTCTTCGCTGGGGGAGGCTTCTCCCTAAATTTGAAAATGTGCCTGTTGTGATTTTCTCCTGGCCAATCATTAGCACAGATAACCCAAGACCTCGGAATTCTAAAGTGAATGAACTCTCATAGTGTACAGCTATGTCTTTAAAGTTCTTGTGTGGTAGGCATAAGCTTGGTCACCTGTCTACAGCAACTACAGGTAAAACTACCACCTTCGTAATGATAAAGAGGGACTTTTCCAATCTTCTCACTATTGCCTCACACGTGGCCTGTCTGAGGTTGACACTTCATTGGATGCACTAGGAACAGAAAAGTTGTCTATCAACATGGTGTCCTCATCTTCAGTTCCTTGCCAGGCGAGTTCTGCTGCTGTCAGACCTATGAAGACCAAACAAACCGAACTATTTTTTTTTTTTTTTAAATCTTTTTATTTAAGAACATAAATCAAATAAAATAAAACAATAACTCAAATACAGTTGAGCAGACTTAAAGAGGAACAGAGGATATTCTCACATTTGACATACAAATATTTGATGCAATGATGTTACAATATTGAATTACGAAGACAAAATTTGGGGATGTCTACCCTGGGGCCAAATCCGGAGAGCTTCAATCTATAGCGAATCGCCAGCATCCTCCAGGGGGGGGGGCGTGCTCGTATGGGGCGCATATCCCACCTCTATATTCATTCCAGGGGGTCCAGATCTTTGTCCACTTGCCGGGGCATCCTCTACTCTCATACACCGTTCTCTCCGCCTGCATGCACCAGTCCATATCACATGCCCAGTCAGAACATTCCAAGGCCACCCTCCCCCCCTCCATGTACGCGCTATGTTGCGTTTAGCAACCATACAGCCCAGAGAGACCCATAGACGTTCAAGCCGAGTCAGGTCCGTCAGATCCCAGACATTCAAAAGGCAGAGTTTCGGGTTTGACTCAATCTCTCTGGCACACACTAAGGACATCTCCAAGAAGATCCTATTCCAGTACCTCTGGAGCGAGGGGCAGTCCCACCAGTGATGTAAATAGGTGCCTACCAGCCCACAGCCACGCGGACATAGCGGGACTGGAGTCTGCCCATTTTGACCAAAACGGAACTCGTATAGTACACTCTATGCAGCAATTTTAGTTGGATCAGTTTGAACCGAGAGCGGGTTGCAACCTCGCGGGGTGAGGCGAGAGCTTCCCGCCATTCCTCGTCATCCATCTCCCCCACGTCAGCTGTTCCACTTGGCCCGGAGCTTGCCAAGAAGGTCGGGTGAGTTATTAAGGATTTTACGGTAGGTTAGGGAAATGGCCTTCTCTGGGAGGTACTCGTCCAGGAGTCTATCCTCCAGAGGGGAGGACACCGGCAGGTCTGCCCCTTTGGAGAGGGCTTTAGAAATCGCACTGCGCACTTGTAAATAGCGAAAGACCTCATTCTGATGCAAACCAAACCTCTGCTGTAGTTCACCAAATGTCACCAATTTACCCTCTGACCACAGGTCGCCTAGCTTGGACAGGCCTATCAAGTCCCACTTATCAAAACCCGGCTGCCGCCAGAGGAGGCCCAGACGATAAGAGTCGAACAACGGAGTCACACCTGTTAGCATTCCTTTCCACCCGAGGGCCGTGTTGGCTGAATGCCAGATCGAGATCGTCGTCGCCGTCGGAGTGAGTTTCGGTGCTAATTTCTCCCCCCCATAAAGTGCCCTCAAATATGTACCGGGTTGCATGTTGTAGCGGTCCATCTGATACGCTGGATCAGTATGAGGCCGGTGTGCCCATTGATTAAGGACAATCAATTGTGAGGCCCAGTAGTAGGATCTGATAGCTGGTAGGGCTATGCCACCGTCATACCAGCTCTGGGTCAACTTGGCAAGCGCGATGCGGGGCGTCCCATTGTTCCATAATAGACTGCGAACCTCTGAGTCTATGGAGGCAAAATATTGGGGCGGTACCGGGTGCAGCGTGTTCTGTAACGCATAAAGAAAACGAGGGAGCGCCATCATTTTGTATAGGGCCGCCCGTCCCAGTAGCGGAAGAGTCTGCCAGTGTCGTACATCAGCTTTAAGTCGTTGGAGTGGGGGCAGCAAGTTTTTATGATAAAAGGTTACTACGTTCATTGTGATATAAATACCTAAGTACCGGAAACCCTCGGTGACCACCTGGGCCCGACAGCCCGGCGGGAGCCTCGGGGGAAGCCCACTCAGGATGAAAATTAAAGATTTATCCCAATTGATGGTATATCCCAGTATTTTTGAAAGAGGGTAAATATACGGAGAGTGTAATGAATCGAGGATCGAGGCTCGGCCAAGTAAAGTAGGATATCGTCCGCATATAGGGACACTCTGTCCTCCCACTCCGGTGTCCACCGGAGTCCACGGATCATGGGGTCCCCCCGCAACCAGACCGCCAAAGGTTCTATCGCTAACACGAATAACAGAGGGGACAAGGGGCACCCCTGCCTCGTGCCCCGTCCCAACTCAAAGACTGCCGATCTGCTGCCATTCACCGCCACTCTCGCCAAAGGTTTGGTGTAAAGAAGATGCACCCAAGTCCTAAAGCGCTCTCCAAACCCATATCGTTCCAACGCGGCAAAAAGGAAGGGCCACTCCAGCAGATCAAACGCCATTTTGGCGTCCAAAGACATGATGACCGCATCCTCCTGTATAAAGGCCGCACGTCCCAGTACTCCAAACAAACGGCGTAAGTTTAATGCTGTGTTTTTCGTGGGCATGAATCCGTTTTGATCCGGGTGGATCAATTTTGGCAGAAGGGGAGAAAGACGCAAGGACAGGATTTTAGCCAGAATTTTAGCCTCGGGGTCAAGAAGAGAGATGGGCCTATAGGAGGAGCATTGATCCAGAGGCTTACCCTGCTTGTGGATCACTACAATACTGGCCAGCCGCTGCGCCGCCGGGAGTCCGCCCTCCACCACACTCGCGTTATACATGCGCAGCAAGTAGGGAGAAATGTGTGATGCCACACTTTTGTACAATTCGACCGGGAGTCCGCTAGGGCCCATGGCCTTTCCTGACTGCAATGAGGAGATGGCTTTGGAAACCTCCTCCACCGTCAATACTGCGTCCAGATCACTGCTCTCTTGGGCATCCAGGCTCGGCAGTGGCAGCGTAGCCAACAACTCTGCTGCCTCCTGTTGAGTAGACACGGATCCGGGGAGTAAACCTGTTGGAAGTGGGAGGCAAACGTTTCCGCAATACCAGGTCCATCAAAGTGTCGAGTTCCATCCCCATCGACGACCTCCGCCACCCATCTGTTTGCCAGGTCCCTCTTATCTAGCCAGGCCAACAACTTGCTGGCCTTGTCTCCGATATCGTACAGCCGATGCTGCGAGGCTTTGTAATACGCCATGGCAGCCTCGTCTGCAACGTCTCTATATTCTTTTTGCTTGACCGCTAGTTTATGCGAGTTGTCTGGCGAGGCATCGGAAATCAGATCGCGCTCCAGGACCACAATCTCTTCCTCCAAGGCCTCGAGTTGACGACGTTTTCCCTTCTTGTGCCCTGCTACCGCCGCCACCCCGCAACCTCGCACCACCGTTTTAAAAGCCTCCCAGAGAGTGACATCTGACTGGACCGACCCATCATTTTCAGCAAAGTATTGCATGGTGGCCTTCGTTAATTTGGCGCGTATTTCAGGAACTCGAAGGTACCAGGGACTGAGGACCATTTCGCGACTGCCGAGTGGGGGCGCGCCACCATAGCACGCCACAACCGGCGAGTGATCAGAGATCCCTCTGGGAAGAAAGGCCACGTCATCAACCCAAGGGATCCGGTCGGCCCCGCAGAAAAGATAGTCAATGCGGGAGAGACTACCATGTACACCCGAGTGAAAAGTGTATTTTTGCTCAGCCGGGTGGGAGACCCGCCACACATCAACCATGCCCAAAGCCCTCAAAAATTCAAACCACAACTTCCCAGCTGACTCAGTCATACGGGGGGGGAACGGTCCAACGACCCATCCATAGTTGCGTTGCAGTCTGCACCCACAAGCGTGTCACCTTCAGGCAACCTCAACAGGTGCTCACCCAGATCACTCAAAGTGGCAGAGTGGAGCCTAGGGGGATGTACAGGGATGTGATGTTCATGGGCCTTCCCTCCCATATCCCGGCAACAGAAACAAACCGCCCCAAAGGGTCTCGAATCACTTTGGAAACTTTGAAAGGGAAAGTGCCACGCATCAAGACACCCACCCCTCTTGAGCCCCGCGTATAGCCTGCATGGGCGATAAGCCTATAGCCCCATCTATTGAGCGCACAATAATTGGAACCCTGGATATGGGTCTCTTGAAGTAGCACCAGGTCGGGGCTTGCCTTTTCAAGTACTGCAGAACTACTCCCCTCTTTATTCGGTCCCCCAGTCCGTTAACGTTCCAGGAAAGAATTTTAAAGCGGCCCCTGAGGGGACCCATCGGATCAGGTGTACTCATACTGCTTAAAATTGCCCAACCCACCTACCTCCCCGCCCGAAGGAACCCGGCCACCTCCCCAGGAATACCCCCGGGCAAGGACCCCTGCCGCACTGCAGGGTAGCTCTCAGCACCCACAATTGTTGTTTGCGCCATCATATCAGAGCTTCTAGCATATATTGTGTCAAAAGCAACCAGAAGCACATTGCTGCTCAAAAAGAAATGAAAACAAATAAGAACGCAACAAACAAATCCCAACAATTACAAAACAGTACCCCCTCCCTGCCTCCCTGCAAAGTGGACTTGAAACTGCCCACCCCCAAAATTGCAGAGTGCCTGTGTACCCAAAACTAGACTTATTGTGTGAAGGGGAACGCTACTCAGCCAGGACATCCCACGGCCAAATATCCTTGAACAACTCCCTCCCATAGAGCCAAACAACCCGCATGATGTAAGATATACTGTCATATCAAACTCCCTGATACCCTCAACTACCATGACAACGGATCTAACCCCCACCCCCCGTCCAACCCGTAGCCCTCAGACATGCAAGAGATAATCAAGGCACAACCACATCGGCCAGTCCCAGAGGAAGTCTCCACACCACACTGCAGGTCCCCGGCCTCAGCCAGCAAATGTCTCAGAGGAGAGTCTTGTTGTCTCGCGGCCACACCTGCCAAGTTCTGCATGACCTCAACCACCTCACCGATCGATGATTCCTGGACTGCTCCTTGTCTACCTATTCGTCGCCTGATTGGGGTCCAGCAGCTGGAGAGGAGCGTCTCTGCGAGTCGTCTGCCCGCCATCTCTCCAGCCAATCCCAGGTGTCCTCAGGAGACAGGAAAAACCATGCTTTGCCACCCGCTTGCACTCGGAGCTTAGCCGGAAACAGCATGGCATACTTCAAGTTGTGACTCCGAAGCGCCCTTTTCACTTCCAGAAAGGACCGGCGCTGCAGCTGCACCCTGTGAGTAAAGTCCGGGAAGAAGGTAATTGTCGAATTTTCCCACTTGAGTGGTGGAGCGGTTCTTGCCGTTTGCAGGATAGCGTCCCTATCTCGAAAGTTGAAGATTCTGGCGAGGATGGGGCGCGGCTGGGCCCCCGGCTTAGGCGGGCCTCCAGGAACCCTGTGCGCGCGTTCCACCGAGAAGAACTGTGAGAGAGAGCGAGGTTGCAGATGCTTTTGGATCAGGTCCTCTACAAACAAGTCCACCGCTTGCCCCTCTGAGCGCTCCGGGACCCCAAGAATGCGGACATTATTGCGACGTGCTCGCCCTTCATACTCTTCTAGCTTGGAGGTCAGGTCCAGCGTTTGGTTCTGGAGGCGTGTGACCGTCACTTCTAATTCCTTCTGGGACTGTTGAAGGGTGGATATGGAGTCTTCATTGGTTTTGACCCTGTCTCCCATATTTCGCAAATCGGCTCTAATCAGCGTCATTTCGGTGGCCACTGTGTCAATTTTGACTTCTAGTGACGTACGGACACCCTGGATGGCCGCCATGACATCAGCCAGGGTCAGCGCTTCTTCCTCGGAGTGCTGTTTCGAGTTCGGCGAGCCCTTGTGCCCCTCTGTCCCTTCCGATCTAGTATGGGCGTACTTCGCCAGTCTGGCAGCCGGAGGCTGCTTGGCCCCTTGGCCGCGGCCATCACGTCGGTGCAATCACCAGTTATATCCGTCAGTAGGGGAGTTCAGTTAGCCCAGCGTTTCTGGCAGCCCCCGGAGCACCAACCCCTCTCGTGTGAGGTCCACCGCAAGTTGCAGCCAGGAGAGACTGTCACTTAGAGAGCTTGTGGGTGAGGAGAGCAGCCCCACAGTTCCACCAGCACCAATAGATTGCTGCACTGGGTTTTGCCAGGTCCGGCGGTTCGCTTCACCTCAGCGCACACATCCAACGATCGTTAGCGCGGCTCCACGACCAATTCCCAAGCTGGCGGGCGCGCTGATGCTAAAGATATGCCCCCTTCGTGAGCCAGGAGAGCGTCCCCGGAAGCGGTGGGACCCCAGCCCGCCTACCTCCGCTTGCGGTGGCTGCTGCTCATATGCTTAAAGTGTCTGTGCGCTCTTTCTGTCAGCAATACGCCCCTTGCAGAAACCCTACAAGAACCGGCGGTCACGGCCGAGGCCACCAAGGCAGTTCCTCAAAGGAGCCGGTGCGTGTGCTTAGGTGAGCTGTCTCTTTAAGAGATTACCGGAGTATCGGCCGTCCTGTGAGCGCTATTGCTGCCGGGATTATAATGCCCAAGCGTACCTCCTGCCGCCGATGCGGCCCTCTCCAACCACCTCGATGGCTTGCTGCCCGGGTCACAATCCGCCGCCGGTAAGTGCTTCACAGCCGCACCGCCGGAGATCAAGCAGTGAATCTGATGCCGGTGCGACCAGTCTCCAGGTCCCCGCGGTCAGGAGCGGAGCAGAACGCCGTGCGACGCCACCGCCGGCACCCCCCCTCCGTGACGACTCAGAACAGCGGGCCAAGCACCACCAGCTCCCGGTCTTCTATTCCGGACCGGAGGGCAGCAACGGGATCAGCGGGCTCAGGGGATCAAAGCGCCGCGGGCGGGATCATTCCTACGGATGTTTAAAGCGGATTAGTGGGAGTTCTACTACGTTGTCAGCCGGAGCACTACATCCGCGCGGCCATCTTGGGTGTTGGCAAGCCACGCCCCTCCCGAACTATTTTGGCCACATATCCTACTGCCTACTGTAACCTTCCTTTATATATCCTGCCACGATGCATTGTTTTTACCTACCCCATATGCACCACATGTAATCAATGCTATGCATCCATAACTCCTGACTATACTGTCCACATACCCATTATGTCTCCTGTATTCTCCATTTATATATTCTCACTACGTATTTTGTATTTCTCTATGTATATTATCACCATGTCATTTGTATCATCTTTTATTTCACCCTTATGCACCCCTTGTAATTGATGCTAGGCCACCATAACTACCTCCCGGCTATATTGCCCACATATCCTACTATCCATTGTATTCTGCTGTTAATGTTGTCACTACGTATTTTGTACTCCTCTATGTAGCCATGTGCACCTCATGTGATTGCTACTGTACTAACTCTGTAAAGCGCTGTGATACCTATGGGTCAAGTTTGCGCTATACAAAACTCTATGAATAAATAAATAAAACCTTGCTGTAGTACTCACAAGATTCATGGATCCGCCCATCGAGCCCTTGCATTCCAGTCCTTCACAATTTCTTTCCTGGAAAATAGCTTTCCTTATAGCCATTATCTCGCTAGGACGCATAAGTGAGCTACAAGCCCTCACTTTAAAACAAACTTTTATACAGGTTTATGCGAATAGGTTTGTCATCCGAACTGGTCCTAAATTTCTTTCCAAAGCAGTCTCTCCTTTCCACCTCAATCAAGAAATTGAACTGCCAGTTTTTTCACTTCATTCAGAGTCCGTAGCTAGAAGTGCTCTTCATATTCTATACGTCAAAAGAGTCTTAATGTACTACCTTGACACAACCAAACCTTTTCATAAAACTCAACAGCTGTTTGTCACTTTTGATAAACCTCATAAAGGGCACAGTGTATCAAAAGCTGGCATAGCTAAATTGATCATTAAATGTATCCAAACATGTTATCATACAGCCAAGAAGGTCCTGCCCACTCCCCCTAAACCACACTCTGCGACAAAGAAGGGAGCAACCATGGCATTTCTAGGGAATATTCTCATAGCTAACATTTGCAAAGCAGCTACATGGTCAACTTCACACACTTTTACCAAGCATTACTGGGTGGATATTATCACCTCTCGACAGGCTCGAGTTGGCCAACCAGTACTAAGAACTCTGTGTCAGACATCTGCATCCTCCATTGAATAGCCACCACGTTAGGGTAATACTGCTTTACAGTTTATGCAGAGCATATATTTTCTGCAGCCACACACGCTGCAAACTGAATATGTTACTTACCCTGTAAGCATTGGTTCGTAGTTTGTAGTGCTGTAGATTCACTTGTGCTTCCCCTCCTCCCCGGAGTCAGTGTCTTGTTTGCACATTTCTGTAACATTTGGCATTCACCTTATTTTTATACACCATTTGCTTGGTTATCACATTCTTGCTATTAACCACTCCATACTTACCCTCCTGCTATGAGGAAAACACTCTCCCCATGGAGACATCTTACTTTAACTCCTAACCATATTTGGGGGTTGTTCCTCTCCCTTTCATACTATAGAAACATAATTACTCCTGCACTTGGTGAGAGCAAATTTATAACCTTTTCCATACTGGAACAGGATCAGAGACGAGTTCATGAACACCCAAAATGTGAAAATGTATGGGTGATAACCTCACCGGAATGTACGTCCACCCCCCACTCCATCTAGTGAATCTACTCTCTCCAACGTTTTTGTGAGTAAAGAAAAGACTTGATACAGAAGCGATGAATGGATAGAACTGGTAAAGCTACCTCCTCTCAGATTTTTATCTGGCATTTAGGAATCTAGGAACATGTTGTGGAGCAGCCCATGCATAGGAGACCTAATTTATTGAACTGAAGAGTCTTAATCAGTAAGAATACAGAATGTAGTTACTATGGTGAGTAACCTTTTTACTTTCCTGACCTGTCACAAAATATATATAAAATAAATAAATACAGTACTAAAAAAACGACAATCTTGTATTCCATGTTGCAAATGATCTTGGCTTTTTTCATTGTTACTTGCGGAAAGGGTAGTGCTGGTTGATTAACGTATTGTTTCTCATTCTGCTGCAGTGTTTTCCTCATATGGAAGGATCGACTCGTGACAGGCACTTGCCAAGGAGGTGACATTCGAAGTACTCTTATAGAGTCAAACCACATGTTGGAAAACTTGTGTTTTTAGACCACAAGCAACCAGCGGGAAGGCTTTGAGGTGGACTCTAGATTTTGGAATCTAGTTGAAGGTCCCCCAGTTCTGTTTTTTAAGGACACAAGACATCATATATTTTTTAATTGTTATTTTTTTGAGTGGTACCAGATTGTTAATGTTTTCCGCTTTCCTACATTTAAGTTTGAGCATCATCAAGTTCTCAGGCCTACAATGGTGATGTAATGGGGCAACTTTAAAGAGGACTGGTGCTGAATCCAAGCAGTGGCTGTGAGACAGTGTAAGACAGCTGTGAATGTACTGCAGGTTTCACTGTACAAATAGCATGAAGGTTCGTATGTGAAATCACAATGCGCTGTGTTGCAAACCTTCGAGTGCCGGTCATGTCAATCTTTCTAGCACAACAAACTGCTTGTGTTCGTCATTCTCCACGTCCCAATACAAATACTTGCATAGTAAAGAAAATAATGCTACCCTTTCCTTGATGGTGATCAAGAAGGAAAGATAGTTGCTACAGCACAATATTCAGCCGGACAGACCTGTTTCTTTGCACTTTCCTACCGCTGTTTAAATGTTGTCATAAGTTTCTTAAACATTATTGTTACGACGGCATAACCTAGAAGGCAAAGCCTGTCATCACATGACACACTCATGACACACATGACACATCATGTAACACTCCTTGACAACAAGCTTAAAGGCATAATTAACAAAGAGCCTGTCATCTACAATGAGATACATATGCCTAGAGAAAGAATATACCGAAGGTTGATTTATACATAAAATCCTCAAAAGAAATTGCTTTAGTGCCATAAATTTAAAAAAAAATAGGTTCACATGTAATCATGGGCACAGGTAAATCTATTCAGCTTCTTTTTATATAGTCGTTGTTACTCTCATTTTAGAAGTGTAGGAGTAAATGTTAAGTTGGTCATATGCACACTTTCCCTAAACAAATGTCATTTTGCACGACAATAGGCCTTAACCTGTGTCTTTTAAGTGTGCCCTTTTCCTCACACAGTCAGTCTCTACACAACATAGGCCACTGTGAGCAGTGTCCTGGTATCAGGAACCTACTACAGCATGAGAAATGTTCTGATCTAGCAGTCGGGAACCAGGTGTGTGCAAGCTTAATTTTGTAAAAGAGCAGAAATGGATAGTTCAACCGTGGGGCCCAGTTCTCAGATATGTGTGAATACCTGAGTTCAGTATAGGTGTGCAAGACAGGGTATTTAGAAGTATGAATTCCAACCCTTTCACGTGACCTGGAGAGCAGGATTTAGCTTTTCTAAGCGCTACGTACTGATGCAGAAATAACACTGTGGTTGCTGCATTGCTTTGCTTAGAGGTAAGGAATGTGGATGTTCCAGAAAGTGACCATGCAAAATAGTTAGCAGCACAAACCTCCAGGCTTGTAGGTATTTTCAGACTTTGACAGGTTGTTATCTACCCTGAATATACATAGAAAGTACTATTGCCAAGGTGGATTCTTGGGTAGAAATGGGGAGCTGCACCCCATATTGAATGGGCTTTTTCCATTGGGAATAAAGTTTTCCCTCGTGAAGAAAAGAAATCACCCTTGAGTCAAATTTCAGCCTGTGGAATATTTACACGAGTAGTTCTGAGAATCGTTAAGGGTTGTAGATTCTCATGAGTATCTGAGGTATTTCTAATAAATTCCTTAAGTCATAAGATTATGCCTCGTGGAGGCGTAATCTTAAGGGAGTAAAATTTTCACTTTTTCTTGACAGTTTTATGTCAGGACACATAGGCAAGTGGTATGAATTTTATGAAAAGATGAGAGTTAAAGGTGAAACTGTTACTGTTTAAATCGCAGAATGTGTTTATTTTTCCAGTCAAAAAACTGTTTCTCAAAAGTATTTTGTGGTGTAATAGACAATTACTTCTGAGTTTTTGTAATTACATTTGTTTTTTTAATCGAGATTGTATTATCTTAATTTTAATATAATGCTAATTAAAGAAGCAAAAACGTTTAACTAAATAATCTTTATGTATGTGCAACTCGTGCCACTTATGTGCCATAGAACGTGAAATACATGGGTACTAACTGCAGAGTATTTGCACGTACAGTTGTTGCAATGTTCGTGTGGTGTTGGGGTACAAAATGTCATCCTAATCTTTGGTGGGGTATTATTTTGGTTATTTTCTATTTTAGACTTTTTTTTTTATTTACAGATGCTACATAATGCACTGAATGTAATCAATGTTTGGTTACCCCCTTTATTGCTCTTCTTACTATTAAAAACAATAAAAAGTGTAACAGACGTCACTTGAGAGAGAAACTCCTACCAATCCTGCAAAAAAGCCAATATTTGCTTTGCTGAGTTGTATTTTTTTTTACTGTTTAGTGCAATTCCACAAGTAATATAAAGAGCCAAATGATTTTGTTGTTGTCTTTTTATAAATACTTTGTGAAAGGAAAACGTAACACTCCTATATGTGTTGCAATATTTATTTTTTCATGGTGTTTATATCAATAACATTTGTGCTGTGGAAGCCAGATATAACAAAGTGCTAGCAAGCAACAATTGGATTTCAGTTTGTCTAATAAACATTTCTGAATTCATGTTTTTTTAGAGTATTCTTTTCGGAGTAGGAAAATGGAAAACATTCGACTAAAGCAATTAACTGAGTTTATCTGACTGCCTTTTGAATTCAGTATAACCCTACAGAGTTTACAGAGATCATATACCTTCAATATGTAATAAATACTGGAAGGTGAACAATGCACTGTACCCATGGTTTCTTACATTCAAAGTTTTTATCACACAAAGAATTTCCTCTATGCAACCTTGTAACATGGTTCCACCTAAATATTTTCTCCTATTAGCAATAATACTGGAGGTTTCAGACTGAGAAGCTCCACTTTTCTTAATAGGTAAATGAAATTGAAGGGGTTGTTACATGAATAACCATCTTCAGTGTATTTACAGAGGATCATCAAACGAGGGTAATGGGCGTAGATATGGTATAGGCTCTAAGCTCACAGTAAATTCTTTGGTATGGTCCACAACAGTCGTTTACCTACCTGGTAAGTAACACCTAAAAACTGCAAAAAAAGCAATTTGATGAGAATCCAACACAATACTGTATAAGGTTTTTTTAATTTTTTGAAGCCACACATCATTCTGATTGCTTGATTTTGGACTGCTCTAACTTGTTCAAATTACATTCCATTATATTCAGACATAGGGCAGGGGTAAGAGAGGAGGGTTAGGGAGGCAACCTGGTCCCAAGATGGCCTCTGTCTTGTGAGTGCCTGCTCAAGCTGTCTTTGCCGTAAACCTGATCTCTGATCAGGAAGGAAAGATAGTTGCTATAGCACGATATAGAGAATGGGTGAATGCAGAAAGCCCAGCAGAGCAACGCAGTTGGCTTGGATGACAGTGGTGAACACGCACCGGAGAGGGGGTGTTTGAGGGCAGGTTGAACCAGAGAGTCACTGTTCTCTCTGTGGCGGTGGGAAACCCAGCTATTACGGGTTTACAGTGGCCGCACTGGGATTAAGGGTCCCTAGGAAACGCTTCCAGTGAAGGTGAGCTCTGTCTTGGCAGTGTGGAGGCATTGAAGGCCCTCCATCTCACAGTGCATATGGTAGTATGATTTCTATCAAGAAGTACCAGGAACACTTTGCACATGGACGGATGAGAGTGTGAAAGAAGGCAAAGGAGGAATTATTCACCCTAGGGAGCCAAGCACTCAAGGGGAACCTGGTGCTATCAAGCACACGCATCAGAAAGCCAGTCATGCATAAAGTTTAAACATAGCTGGATGGCCTCAGAGGTCGACTGTTGAGTGAGAAGCAGAGGACTGAAAAGGTAGAGAACAAGGTAAAGGTCTTTGAGACCCCAACAGCATCTACAATATTCTGAGGTACAAGATATGATGTTTGTAAGTATAATGCTATTGACGCCATGGTAAAACTGGATGAGAAGATGGAAATGTTAAAAGATGCTAGATAGAGTGAAAGAACATGGGCGGGCCACCTGAGATTGCAGGTGAAGCCCACCATGAATGGTTGATGGGGGCTTTTGTGACCTTCTGGCGATTCAGGATTGAACCAATTCTTTGGTGGTCTGAAAGATGTACAGGTTACCTGTGACGAGCAGTGAAGAGATGCCAAAAATAAGCTGAACTGTAATGGTTTTACAATTTCAAGACTGGAGCCACCTGGTGCAGCATATGGTGATACAGAAGAGAGCTGTAATGGCTAGCACCACAGGGTGTGTGCGCGCAGGCACTCTGGTTGAAAAAAGGACCTTACTGGAGATGACGAAGGAAATGGCAGAGGATAGACTTGTTTTCTAATTCATATGTGGCTGAAAAATCAGCAAATGTTTGGGGTGGCGCCAGTGTAGTTAGCAAGGGCCTTTCTTGAAGGGTGACATCTAGATGCTGGGTTGCTTTGATAAGTTTGTTGTGTTCCTCAGTGGGGGCAGCCCTGGGAGACTGAGTGGTTCGGAAATTGAGGATGGAGGAGGTAAGGCTGGAAGATGTACTCTGGGGAAAGAGGTGAAACGTGGTGTTGCAGTGGTTTGATGATTGGCTAATGTTGCTGTTTTTTGTTTTTGTTGTCTCTGCACTTTCCCTGCCCTTACTCCAAGGATCCTTATGACGCAACCGTGTTCTAGGACTGGGATCTTGGTGTTCATGTGGGATGGCCATTGGTTTTTGGTATGGGGTTGATCCCACTGTGTTTTCTCTGGTAAACCACTGAGGGTTGATATTGTAATAAAGATAATTTAAACCTGATATACAAATGAACAGTTAAATATCTGGAAATGATTACCACATACATAAATAGCATGAAGCACCAGGTCTGCAATAATGAAGACAAATTTGTTATACGAATGATAATGAGTGGCTTTGGCGACTGCAGTTCCTTGGACAAGCATACGGCTTCATTGATTACAAAACCGGGTTTCTCCACGGCAAAGCCAGGGGGTTTTGGGTGAACATGTTAACAGCTTTGTATCCTGGAATGTTGCAGGTCTAGCCAACAAGTTCTCTGATCCATCGTGGATTGCATTTGTGAAGCAATTTTGTGTGATATGTCTGCAGGAAACATGGCTGTTGGATTGTAGTTTATACTTAGAGGGTTACAAGTCTTTTTTCGTCCCGGCATCCCCCTCTCCGGCAGGCAGACCAAAGGGTCGTCTTGCAATTTATATCTCCCTAGCTGTGGAATGCAAGATAGAGGTCCTGCCCACATTGAGCTCAAGTATACAGTCATTGGTACTAAGTAAGGGGTCGAGCAAACTGGGTCTCATCAACTTTTACAATTCACCATCATGTTCTAATGGTGGGTGTAATATCACCATGTTAGGTTCTTTCATAAGGCAACACTGTAACGCTGCTCTCCAAAACCTTATGATTGCTGGGGACTTCAACATCCACACATGTGGAGATTACAGGGTAGTAATGTTAGCAGATCTTGGTTGTCCACGGGTGAGGGGAATTCACTTTGAACACTCTCCACAGGGGGACATGCTGAATGACATTCTTCACAAATTTGATTTAATGTCTCTTTTATCATCATGTGACCCCTGTAGCAAGGCTGTTGTCCCTTCATTTAAAGGGAGAGGTGGTGGTTCACTTATAGATTTCATACTAATTTCATCGTCTGTACAAGCTTTATTTGCGGGATTTACAATACAAGCAAGTGACCATAACCCTCTGTGCGTCGAACTCCTTGGTCTCTTACTGTTGCCCAAAAGTGGAGTTGGGCATATGGGGTCAGTAAGACCTACAGATGGTAGAAGACGGTTAAAGTGGTCACAGATCTCCCCAGACGTATTTCACAAGTCAGTGAAAGACGCATGTGCTAGCGAGCTAGCTCTGTGTACTTCACCGCATACAACCCCGGGGGAAGTCATAAGTGCTTTTAACACCATCTCTGCTACAATAGGCGATCTTTTAAGTATTCCGGCCCGACACCCAGTAATTCAGACCCCTAGATGATTTGACTCCTCATGTTCTTTGGCGGCAAGAAAGTTGCGGGAAGCCTTGAATAGTAGCCCAAGAAATCAGACTTCGGTTAGATCGTGTCGAAGAGACTACAAATAGGCACTGGCCAACCGTAAGTCCGCTTTGAAGGTAGAGGCATGGAGGGGGTTAATAGAGGCCAGTACATTGAGGAATAGCTCTAGATTTTGGAGCATCATCAACAGTCCCTTTCTAAATCATGAAGATGGTAGTGCAGTAGGCGCACATATTACAGAGGACGAGTGGGTGCTCCATTTCGAAACGATGTTCGAGAGCCACGTCGAGCTTAACTGCCTGCCAACTTGTGAGGCAGTCACCTCTAACCTGGTCTTTAGTATAGAAGAGATCGATGAGGGCATTGTCGGGCTGACAAGTAATAAAGCCCCAGGACCTGACGGTATTCCCCCGGATCTGTTTAAATCAGACCCAACTCTTTGGGCTCCGGTCCTTGCTGCAGTAGCCAATGCTGCAGCAAGGACTGGATGCCCTGCGTCCTGGGATACCTCGACTATAGTGCCAGTTTTTAAAAAGGGTGATCGAGATAGCACACACTGCTATAGACCAATCTCGCTGTTGGACTCGGTGGTTAAGGTGGTGGGCCGAGTGCTCCTAGAAAGGCTGACTAGCTGGGCAGTGAACACTCCTCGTTATCAGATGTTCAGTATGGGTTCCGCCCAGGCCGGTCAACGGTGGCCCAGTGTCTTAACCTAACCATGATTCTCAACAAATACACGGTTGCCCGTTCTGGCACCATTTATTTAGCATTCATGGACCTGTCCTCCGCGTTTGATCGCGTGAATAGGATCAAGCTTTGGGAGTCCATGATAGATATCGGGGTAGACAGGAACATTGTTTATTTTTTAGAAGATCTTCATCATGCAACTAAGGCCCATGTCCGATTTTCGCAGGATTTAAGAGTCTCACGTAACTTCGACATAAGGAGAGGTGTACGCCAGGGGTGTATTTTAGCACCCTTTTTGTTTAATTTATATATTAATGACCTAGATAAAGCCCTTTTGTTAACGGGGGTAGATTAGCCGCATGTCGGCCGACGTGGTCTCCCAGTCCTCTATACGCGGATGACGCAGTCCTTATATCAAGGACCGCTAGGGGGCTACAAACCCTGCTTGACGCATTCTCTGCCTTTATGTCGGATCGTGATCTATCCATTAATGACTCTAAATCCTATGTTATGCAGGTGGGTACCTGCCCAAACAAATCCTTTCAATTCAGGGTAGGTTCTGATAAAGTACCCCGCACTGATGTCTGCTCGTACTTGGGGGTCGTAATGGATGAGCAGATGAAATGGGGCCCTTTAAAACAAAGAAAGAGGGGAGACCTGGTGCGGGTAAATGCGGCTATCTTTAATTTCGCCTTGAAGTTAGGAAAGAGACCTATCGCGGCGCTTTTAAAGATCTATCAGGCTAAGAGTGTTGCGACAGCTTCTTATGGTAGCGAGATATGGGGGCATGTTACTACAGATGACCTTCAAGTAGCCGAGAACGCATTCCTGAAACGTTTACTAGGCGTTCCCCGGGGCATGTCCAACATAGTGGTACATGAAGAACTGGGGGTGCCTTACTTAAGTGATACATTGGCCCTCCGTCCCTTAACCTTCTGGTTAAAAATTTGGTCGAGTGAGGAATCTTCACTGAGTCAACTGATTTTAAAAGAGTGTATGACCCTTGACCATGCCCTCCACATACCATGGCTCAGATATATTAAGAGCAATTTTGTAAGGTTAGGTAGAGCTGATCTGTATACTAACCCTGAATCAGTAACTAAAAAGGATGCGGGGTTAATAAGGGAGGCTTTTAGTAGTTTAAGGAAACTTGAGAGGGAAGAGTTGGAGTTGAGGACACCCAGCGTCCGCAAATTCCTAATGCTGAAAACAACCCCATCAGCTGAGCCTTATCTCTTGGGGCTTCTAAGCATTTATGAACGTTTTTTACTAATTAGGTTTCGCCTGGACCTTTTCCATCTCTTGCTGGCCACACCAAGGGGGTGTAGGAGAGGGCAGCTGTTACACCCTGTGCCAGCGACGGTGAGTCTCCACAGGATCTGCTACATTTGATATTATTTTGTAAATTTTATGAAGTCTTGCGGAAGACCTTCATTGACACGATTTTAAAGAGGATGAACTTTATACAGGCCCCTCCAGCTCTCATTTATTTACAACTGTTGCACGAAAAGTGCATTTTTTTTGTTCTTAGTTATCTGAAATCTGCTATGAAGGCCAGGGCATGCCTTGATTAAATGTTAGCAACGGTCAGGGTCAATGTTTACTCTCATGACACAGACATTTCAGATAAGGTCTCGGGACCCATTCTCTCGACTGTTTAAAATTTTTAATCGAGTGTCAAGCGTATATGTATTCAATTTTGTACCTTAGGTTTTGAATTAACATGGACTATTGTGGATTGTAATTTATTTGTGATTAATTGTGTCATTATTCTTATGAAATTTTTATGTTTTTATAACTTTTATTGTTTTATATGTTGAAACCGAATAAAGTTGATTAATTGATTACAAAACCCAATGTGCTGACTACCTAGGTTGGCTCAGGAGGATCCCCAAGGTCATGAGCCAGAACCCAAGATCAGTTTGGCAAAATCTCTGTTCTATTGGCATTATTGATTCATGAGCATCAATTGCCATCATGCTTTGTTTCTCCTCAACTGGTCTATGTTTTTGGCAGAGAATGCACAAAGGGAAGAATTACATGAGCGTTGAGTTTAAGCTCCCAGGTTTCAGGCAGGATTCAAGCACACCAGTAAGCAATGTGAGAACCTCCATATGGCTGCTCAGGAGAAAACTTTGGGTATCAGCCCTCCTTTGAGCCCCGTTTGCTAGTACCATCTAAGAAGCCTAAAGTTTCCAGATATCTACAAGTCTATGGTTTAGATGTGTGAACTATAAAATAAATTGAAACATGCTGGTTTCCTACATGCATATATCATGCAAACTATACATTACACTTTACATTTGCTCCCAGCACTCTCAATGTGAACTCTAAAGACAGCTGTCTTCTTGCATGCAACGCGGCTCCTAGCCTTGTAGTTCGGTAAGCGTTGGCCACCCCAGATGCACACATACATCATGTTATATTCATGGCTCTTCTTCCAGTATCTGCACATTAGACACAATCCCTGGCACCATCAATGCACACATTACAGTTCCCAGTCATATAGTCAACCAGGTGTTTGACAAAAACAGCGGCACATCCACATCAAGATATACTTGTACTTCTCACTACACCAAGAGCATGTTAGATGCAAGTCTTCATGCTTTTTAAGCCTTGTTATGGGTAGGAACATATTAATCAAACAGCAATACCATACCACTGTGCGCACAACATGGCTCCAAACCACACGGGCACGATTATGACTGATGTGGGAATATCACACAAAAATTACAAGACTGCCCATGAGAAATAAGGAATAAATGACAAAAGTGATGAACCTTGTACCACTTCCCGCACGGTGTGTGTCATTTTCACCTTGTTTCCCCCCAAGGTGAAATGGTTACTGCTGAAAATATAATATCTCATCACTCATAATTTCAGTTCAGCTAGTTATCAGCAGAATAGGATTAAAGAATGATCCTGCCTGAGGCCCATTTGCTATCTCAACAGCACATATATATCCTCTCACAAATATGTCTAACAACCATCCAGGAAAAATTAATGTAAACTTACCACATTCATGTGCACATACTCTGCATCACAACCACATAATAGCAGTTATACCTCTTGACATAGCAGATATCCAAAGCTGAGCCATGGTCAACCGTACCCTCCATCATAATGAAGCAAACAGCAGTGTCCTTCGGGGCACACACCCCAAGGCATGCTATGTTCTACAAAGATCCGTAACAGGAACCAACCAGCAGCTGAGCAATAGAATCTATCACTAAGCTAAACACTTGTCCTGTGGTTCTTAACCTTTTGACTTCTGTGGTTCCCCTCTGAATCATTACTGAAATCTGAGGCCCCCCACTGAGTAATGTTTGGAAGTCGGGGACCCCCAGCCTAAGCAATTTTTAAAATTTGAACCTCAAAACAATACACTGAAATACAAAAGCAAGTATACACCAAACAAGTGCTCAAATATTTGATTTAATTCACAATCAAATATAGAAAACGTTTTCAAATTTTCAATTTTGCTTCTTAATTTGTATATACTTTAGAAATGTTAATTTATTAAGTTTAATAATATTTCATTTTGTAAGACAGTCGTGAACCCCTGAGTTCGCCTTGCGGGTTCCCAGGGGTACTCAGACCATAGGCTGCACAAGTCTGATCTAACCTTGCCAGTCACTATCTAATATATGTCATCTCTAATAGGTGTAAAACGCAATTGAATACAAAGTTAATGGACCACTTTGACTTTAATGAGCACCCCAAAACTGTAAGTATAGCCCATACACTGAAACTGGTACTACACCATACAAAACCGGTACTACACCGCCCCCTACGCACTCCTCCCACTCTCCAAAGCCCTACTTAACCCACAGAATCAACATCATCCCCTACACCACACAGTTTATTTTTTCCCTCTCAGATGACTCTGTCACAACCAAGACAAACTTCAAACAATGCATGACCAGCGTGGCCAAATGGATGAAAGAAAACTGCCTCAGTCTCCACACCTACAAAATTGAAGCGCTGATCTTTGGGAATAAGAGTTCACATTGGAACTCCTACTAATGACCCACCGATCATGGACCCACACCCACCCACCCCAACCAACCACCCTAGGAACCTAGGCCTCGATCCTGGACACCAACTTCATCATGAAGTTCCAGGTCAACGCCTTCACCTCCTCATGCTTCCACATTCTCTGAATGTTACATAAAAACTTCAAGTAAGTCCCACTGGACACCACACTTACCATCTTGCAGGCCCTAATCACAAGCAGATTAGACTATGGCAACACACTCTACGCCAGCATCCCAACCCATATTCTTCACAGACCTCAAACCATCCAAAACGCCACAGCCAGACTTGTCCTCGACCTTCTGCGTCGCACCCACACCACACCACTCCTCAGTGTTCTCCACTGGCTCCTCATCCAGAAGCGCTGCCAGTTCAAACTCCTCACACACGCATTTAAGTCACTACACAACACGGGCCCGCATATCTCAATCACTGGCTTCACTTCCACCAACCCACCAGACAACTTCGCTCAGCATCACTCTCACTCGCACACACCCCGCATCCACAGAAGCAGAACGGGAGGTTGATCATTCTCCTACCAAGCCGCCAAATCCTGGGGCGACTCCCCCATCATTACCTCCTTGTTGTAGGAAAGTGCCCCTTTTTGCATGCTTACCCCCTAACTTGTTGCCAGACACCTGATGCCAACTTGACTGAGTGTGTGCTGGGACCCTGCTAACCAGGCCCCAGCACCAGTGTTCTTTCCCAAAAATGTACCTTGTACCCACAATTGGCACCACTCTAGGCCACATGTAAGTCCCTTGTAAAAGATACCCCTGGTACCAAGGGCCTTTTGACCAGAGAAGGCCTCTGAGGGCTGCAGCATGTATTGTGCCACCCTCCGAGACCCCTCACCAAAACACCCCCACCCTACCATTGCAGGCTGCGTGTTTTGGTGCAGACCTAATGGAAGAGTCAACATGGCACACATCCCTGTGTGCCATGCCCACCAACACTATCTGTGGCATGGGTAAGTCAACCCATACAGCCCTAAAGGCAGGTTGCACCATACCCAAGTGAGGGCATAGCTGCAAGAGCAATATGCCCCTACAGTGTCTGTGTTATTCACAAACATTGTAAGTACAGTGTAGTCATTTTGAATGCATGGGCTGGGAATTTGTCAACACCAACTCCACAGCTCCATGATGGCTTTACTGAAGTCTGGGAAGTTTGGTATCAAACTTCCCAGCACGTTAAACCCACACTGATGCCAGTGTGGGATTTAATGAAAAATCCTCCATAGAAAAGCATTGGGCTCCCGACACCTCCTGAGCACCTTGCACCTGGCAGCCCATGCGATGCTGGTGGGGTGGACTTGGTACCAACCCGGTACCCCTTTTTGCCCCTACCTTAACCCTAGGAGCTTGGCTCCCAAGTACGAGTGGCCTGCCCGTGAGCAGTCCCCAACCGAGGTGCCCCATCGGCTAACATTGGCACCCTGCACTCTGCATCCGGCCGCCCTAGTGCCTCTGGTGGTGCCCCTTGAGTGCCAACCTGAACCATGGGGAACCTTGGTTCTACCCCCCAAAACTCCAATCCTAAAACAGTTTACTTACCTGTAAACTTAACACTTAATTTTTCTCCATTGGACTGAATAGTGGGTTGTCTCTGAAAATTCTTGTAAGTGTTGATCTGTCTTGTATTGCAACAAAAAGTAACTTAGTGCCTTCAAAAGAGTCAACCTGTTTTCCAATGTCCTGTGTTGCTTAAACTGTGTTAGGAGTGTATTTCATGACAAAATAAAAAAGTAATCCAAAAGTACTCTAAAAGTAATCACAAGCGTTTTTGAACTTTTTACCAATCGTTTTCTCAACTGCAAAAGTAATCTATATGTTCCTACCAAACCAGTCCTCACTGTCTGTTCAAAAGTAACATTGTATGAAAGGTATAACTTACCTGCAACAAAATACCTTTTTATACAAACCATTGGTTTGGATTCAGTCTTCGAGTGTGTGACTTCATTTCTTGCCTGAGTATGTACAACAAATGCTTAACACTACCCTCCTGATAAGCCTCACTGCTCAACCACACTACCACAAAAGAGAGTACGGTATTATCTGCTTTAACCTCTGCTATACCTTTGGTGATCCACTGGACTCTGTGCACACTATACCTTACTTTGGTATAGTATATACAGAGCCAGCTTCTACATTGGTGGATCAGCGGTGGCGTCTACAACTTTGCATTTGTTCGACCACTTGATCAACACCTAATCACATGACTACAATCCCAAAATTGCCTTTAGCTCAACTCATTTTTTTGAATTGACAATTTTTTCCAAATTCTTAAAAATTAGGTTAGGGCCTTGGTTAAGTCCCTCTGTCATTTTCAAAAGTCTTAAACTCGCTGTAGTTCGGGGTAAAAGGGTGTCGAATTTGATTTTTTTCACCTCTTCTGAAAAGATCACAAACATGACTACAGTAATAGCTGACATAGAGAATAGGGGGGGTGAACTCGACATCAGTTAAGATCTCTGTGCAAACTAAAGAAAATACCCATGGGGTCTCGCCCTTACAAGGTCAAGCTCCAGGAGCTCTTGGCAGAGTACTCCAGGGAAGAGCCTCCCCTCAGACAGGGATGAAACCAGTGATGGGGAGGATCTCACCCAACCCCCACCACTAAATAGGGATAGCAGGGTCCCTGAGCCCCTGACTCCAAGGATAGTACTCACAGCACCTAGAACACACACAGGTGGGTCAGGTCTTGGTGAGATCACCGAGGACAGCCTCAGTGAAGAGTACATCCTTCTAGCAAGGTTGACCAAAAGGTTAGATCTAGAGTCCAGACTCCTGGCTCTAGAAAAAGAAAGATTAGAGATGGGCTTACCCCCATCCCTACCCCCCCATCAATGGTGGCAGAAATATCAAACCTAGGGTGAGAGATAGTTCTTATGACCCTAAAATCCCCAAAGGGATTGTCCCCAAATATGAGGAAGGTGATGACATCACCAAGTGGTTCACAGCCTTTGAGAGGGCTTGTGGAATAAGAAGAAGTCATACGGGGGGGCTTTACTGTGAGAACTGTTCTCTGGTAAATGCAGAGACAGACTACTGACCCTCACTGGGCCAGATGTCAAGTCCTATGACCTCATGAAGGGCACCCTGATTGAGGAGTATAGAATTAGATTCAGGGGGCTCACAAAACCCCAAGCCAATCCTGGGTTGACTTCATGGACTACTCAGTCAAAACACTAGATGGTTAGTTGACTGGAAGTGATGTTCATGACTATGCTGGGCCTTACAACCTCCTGATGAAAGAACACATGTTAAGTAATTGCACTAATGAAAAGTTGCACCAGTATCAAGAATTGGGAAAGAAGGCAAACCATTGGGTCAAGATAAGGGTGGCCAAAACCTCCACTGGGGCTGACCAAAAGAAAGGGGTTACAAAAACTTCCCAGGGGAAAGGGGTGATACCCCCAAAGTTAAAAACTAAGAGTCTTCTAAAGGCCCCGAAAAACCTGTTCAGGTGGGTGGGTCCCAGAAGTCTTCCCAGTCCATTGGTGGATATAAGGGTAAAACGTTTGATCCCATAAAGGCCTGGGGTCGTAACTGTAGGAAGGTTGGACACTACTGGAGATGCTGCCTGTCCAAACAAGAATGCCCCTAGTCTCCCTCCAGTTAGCATTGGTGTGGTAAATCTCCAGATGGGATCAACAGTGTGCCCAGAGCAAATCAGGCTTCACACTGAGGCTGTTCTAGTCTCTGAAGGGGAGAGAAAGTTAGCCACTTTGGTTATCTGGCTCCCTAACCTGACAAAGTGCTTGCAATACCCTTTAGTGAATGGGACTAGGATAGAAGCCTTGAGGGATACAGGTGCCAGGGCACTATGGTGAAAGATATACTGGTTTTCCCCACGCAATACCCGACTGGAAAAACCTATTCAGTCACCAACGCTGACAGTGTCCCTACTAACCATCACATGGCTATAGTGACATTACACTGGGGGGGGGGGGGAGTTACTGGCCTGAAACAGGTAGTGGTCTCTTCAAAACTCACAGCTGCCTGTCTGCTTAGAAATGACCTGGAGACCTCACCCTGAAACAGGTAGTGGTCTCTCCAAAACTCACAGCTGCCTGTCTGCTTGGAAACGACCTGGAGACCTCAGCATGGGCTGAGGTAGAGAGGAAGACACATGCAGTCATGCTGCAAATCCCTGAGATAGTGTGTGAGAAGACAAGAGCACAAACTCGAGCACAGGGTGAAAAAGGAGTGTTGGAGCACGAAAGTATGGCCCAACCTCCCAAGATGAAGAGTACGAAGACTGGGGGGCCAGCTTCTACACAGCAACCAGCTCCGGACCCCTCTCCTCAGGGAGAGGACTTGTCAGCCCAAGAGGGAACTGAGCCCATGGAACTTAGACTTTCCCAGGTTGAGCTCCTGGGCCCAGGGGGACCCTCTAGGGAACAATTGTGCCTTGGACAGCAAGTCTTTTGGGAGGAGGTATTCCTGTACTGTGAGGCCAGAGACCCCAAATCTGGTGCCGCTAGGAGAGTGGTAGTGCCTCAACTGTATAGGAAGTTCTTACTCACTTTGGCCCCTGACATCCCCCTAGCTGGGCACCTGGGCCAGACTAAAACTTGGGAAAGGCTTGTCAGCCATTTCTACTGGCCCCAGATGTCCCAGAAAGTGAAGGAGTTTGTCAGCTCCTGTGTCACCTGTCAAGTCAGTGGCAAAACAGGTGGACACCCAAAGGCCCCCTTAATTCCACTACCAGTGGTTGGGGTTCTCTTTGAAAGCGTTGGTGTGGTGTCTTCACCAGGGTAGTGTTTCCTAAGGAGGTGGTGTCAGACAGCGGTACCAACTTCATGTCTGCGTACCTGAAGCACATGTGGGATGAGTGTGAAGTGAATTACAAATTCACCACTCCTTACCACCTACAAACCAATGGCCTTGTTGAAAGGTTCAACAAGATATTGAAGGGCAGGATATTGAAGGGCAGATATTGAAGGGCTCCCTGAAAAACTCAAAAGGAGATGGGATGTCCTCTTGCCATGCCTGCTCTTCGCTTACAGGGATGTGCTTCAAAAGGGAGTAGGGTTTCCCCCCTTTGAGCTTCTGTTTGGCTATCCTGTGAGGGGACCACTTGCACTTGCAAAAGAAGGTTGGGGGAGGCCTCTCCATGAACCTAAACAAGATGTGGTAGATCTTCGTTCCAGGATGGCCGAGTACATGGAAAAGGCATCCAAAAACCAGCTAACAGCTTCAGAAGCTGTGGTATGACCAGAAAGCTGCACTGGTGGATTTCCAACCAATGCAGAAGGAGTGGGCTTTGGAGCCTGTGGCACCAAGAAAAAGAGTGAGACGTGGGCACCAGCAGGCACCCCAAGAGGGTACCACCTGAAACTGTACGGTGACAAGGATAATGTGCCCTTGCTGTTGGTCACTGATGAGGATCAGGAGACAGAGAGTGAACCTCTCCCTGAGCTCCTCTCTTACAGCCCCCAAGATGGGTCAGTTGATGGAGTTATCTATTCAGAAACCCTCACTGCCCAACAGCAGGCTGACTGCAGGCATGTCCTGCAACAGTATGCTGAGCTCTACTCCCTAATCCCTGGTCAGACCCACTGGTGTACCCATGATGTTGACACTGGGAACAGCTTGCTTGTCAAAACCAGAATCTACTGACAGTCTGACCAATATAAGGAGATCATCAATGCTGAGGTAAGCAAGATGCTGGAGTTAGGGGTGATTGAGCCCTCTGATTGTCCCTGGGCTAGCCCAGTGGGCTTAGTCCCCAAACCTCACCCCCAGGGTAGAAAAAGAGAGAGGAGGTTCTGTGTGGACTATAGAGGTCTCAATGCTATCACTAAGACAGATGCTCACCCCTCACCCAGGGCTGATGACTAATAATAACTAATAATAATAATAATATGCTTTATTGATTGGTTAAAAAAACCATTTATAATTTAAAACACGACTGGTTCGGACAATAAAAAATGCCAATAATAAATGTTAAAAACAGTGGGTTTTAAATTACTAAAGATTGGGGAGGTCATTATAGGCTAATAATGTTCTGCTGAAAGACCTCGCTCTGATTTTCTGATGTTGTAGTCTCTAATTCAGTTGTTGAGCCTTTTAACTCAGCCGCCATGCTAAGATGAGGAGGGTTTGGTTGCGGTTGTGGCTTCCAGTAGTTTTGACGCTTTGTGGACAATTTTCGTAAGCCCAATGTTCAACTTGGTGTTGTCAGGATTTAGAGCGGCCATTATTGCTTGGCGGCAAGATCGAACTCCCAACCTGATCCATTGGTCCCGCAATAATGACCGTCTGGCCATGAGCAATGCCGGGCATACACAAACGATGTGTTCCATTGCTTCAGAATGATAGCCACACAACCTGCATTCAGTACTGCAACCTGGCCGGCGCCATTCGGGAAGGTTCTTCAGAAAGGGCCAGTCACCCATCCTCAGGGCTAAAAACGTTTGTTTCCAATAAAGTGCGTATGTGCTTGATAGATAGGGCGGCTGAACACCCAGTTTAAAATTGGTGATTACGGCCCAAGCGTGTTTCCTTTTTGACAGTATTTCCCTGTCCGAGTGAAAGGACCACAGTCTAACAGTTTTTTAATCGCGATCTTTAACACCGGGTAGGTGGGATTTGTTTCCCAAAGGTCTTTTACTCCTAATAACTGTAAACTGCGATCCAGGAGTTGCCGATGCTTTTGGCTGGTCTGATTTTTGTATTTCCTGCCATAGTCGGGCCTCCAGGGAACCCTCCCGAGCACGGCGCAGTTTATGACACAGTTTTATAATTGCGCCTGCCTCTACTCCATGGTGGTCTTGTAGTCCCAGTTCAAGTCTCACTTGGGCTGGCGAGGTAGATCTTGGCAACCAAAAAGCTCGTTTAAAGATTTTGGTTGTTAGCTTGTTTATTAATGTACTAGTTGTGCCCTTAGTGATCTCGTGCCCATACGTCAAGGAATTGATCACCTTAGCCTTCATCACTTTCAGCATGGGAGTTAGGCTCGGGCCAAGTAGCTGTTTTGACAGTTTTGCTGCAGCAGCTTCTAACTACAGGGCTTTGGTTTTTAATGCTTCTTTATGCTTGATAAATGTACATCTGGTGACAAAAAAGATGCCCAAATATTTATAACTGGAAGTTGGTTCGAGCTTTGTGTCATTAAAATACCACCTTTCTGTTGACCTCTTTTGCTTCCCAAAGGATATTGTTTTGGTTTTTGACACGTTCAGTTCTAGGCAATTTCTTGTTGTGTATGGTTGATGGGCTGATAGATAGATTAGGGGCAGCCAAGTTTCTTAGTACATGATGGGCATTATCAGTTCACTTTTATGCCCTTTGGTATAAAAAATGCCCCTGCCACTTTCCAAAGGTTGGTGAATCAAGTCCTTGCTGGGTTGGAGAACTTTGGTGCCGCATATCTTGATGGCATTGGTGTCTTTAGATCCTCCTGGCAGGATCACATGATCCACCTGGGAAAGGTTTTACAGGCTCTGCAAACTGCAGGCCTCACTATCAAGGCATCTAAGTGCCAGATAGGGTAGGGCACTGTTGTTTACTTGGGCCACCTTGTGGGTGGAGTCCAAGTACAACCCTTGCAACCCACGATCCAAACCATTCTGGACTGGGAGGCTCCCACAACCCAGACCCAAGTCAGGTCCTTCCTTGGCCTGATTGGGTATTACAGGAGGTTTGTGAAGGGATATGGATCCATTGTGACCCCCTCACAGAACCTACCTCCAAGAAGATGCCATAGAAAGTGAACTGGTCAGTTGGCTGTCAAAAGGCTTTTGACACCCTGAAAGAGGCAATGTGCTCAGCACCTATTCTCAAGGCTCCAGACTACTCCAAGCAGTTCATTGTGCAGACTGATGCCTCTGAGATAGGGTTAGGAGCGGTCCTATCCCAGACCAATGGTGATGACCAGGACCAACCTGTTGCTTTTATAAGCAGGAGGCTACTCCCCAGGCAACAGCGTTGGAGTGCCATTGAGCGGGAGGCCTTTGCTGTGGTTTGGTCCCTGAAGAAGCTGAGACTCTACCTGTTTGGAACTCACTTCCTAATCCAAACTGACCACAGACGTCTCAGAGGGCTAATGCAAATGAAAGGCAAGAATCCCAAACTGTTGAGGTGGTCTATCTCCCTACAGGAAATGGACTTTACAGTGGAACACAGACCTGGGTCTGCCCATGCCAATGCAGATGGACTTTCCAAGTTCTTCCACTTGGATGATGAAGACTCTCTTGAGAAAGTATAGTCTCATCCCATTTCGTTTGGGGGGGAGCTGTGAAGGAAACTGCCCCCTTTTGCATGGTTACCCCCTAACTTTTTGCCAGATACCTGATGCCGACTTGACTGAGTGTGTGCTGGGATACTGCTAACCAGGCCCCAGCACCAGTGTTCTTTCCCAAAACTGTACCTTGTACCCACAATTGGCACCACTCTAGGCGACATGTGAGTCCCTTGTAAAAGGTACCCTTGGTAATCAAAAAATCACCAAGATCATCATCATTAAGGGAAACCAGAGATATGCATCTATGATATGTGAAGGCAAAAATTGCTTAGAAAAAGTAACTCACTATGGAAAACCGTCTGTGGTGGACTCTGAGCTATGCACATTTTCAGGCCAACCACATTGGAGAGGAGTTTGGATACACTAAGTGGGTTGTTGCGGTCAAATATTTTACCTTCAGACCTATTCCTCAACTGCTGAGAAAGCTTCTTCTGGTCAGTCCAGCTCCTCAAGGCAGGCTTATGGGCACCAGGGCCCATATTACAGTGCCCTGTGGCATTTGCACCTGCTTTGTGCAACCCTGGGACACTTTGGTATTACAGAAGGGGCTGCAGACACTTGTGTGGCCCCTTCTGTAATACAGATAGCCAGCGCTACATCTAAAGGAGATTTCCTCATTTTCATGGGGGCGTGGCCCCATGCTAATGAGGAAATCTCTTTACCTCTGCACCCGTGCCGTATTATGAACACAGATGGTAAAGAAGCTGTCAGGTGGCACACTGTCAGTGCGCCCCCTGATGACAGCCCTCTGTCCATTGGATCCCCCAGACATCCCCTTACATGTGGGTGCAGTCACTCACTGCACCCACCTACAAGGAGATCTCTCTACCCTCTTTAAAGTGCCCAAAGGCATCAAGAAGCTAATGAAGGTTAGTCCTGAATGAAGGGAGGTCAGCAGGAGAGGGATTTCAGATCATAATGACCTTGAAGCCTTCCTTTAGAGGGTGAAAAGCCAGGTTTTTAAGAACTTTCGGAATGGGGTATGAGCCTGGAGGCTAGTGATGAAGCGGGGAAGGGAGTTCTAGTGCTTGGCCGTGAAGCTTTAGCGCTTAATCTTTGAGCCTCAGTTCCTATAGCCACCCCGCAAGCAGGGTCGGGAAGACGGTATTGAAGGCTGCGGACAGATCCAAAAGGATCAATGCTGCAGCCTGCCCTGCATTAACCATGGTTCGAATGTTGTTAACTGCCGAAACCAGTGCAGTTTCGGTCCCAGGGTTGCTCCTGACCTCAAACTGTGAGGCATCCAGCAGTTCATGTTGATTCAGATATACCATTAACTGGGAGTTCAGGTGTTTTTCCAAGATTTTGGCAGGGGTGGGCAGCAGGGAGAACTGTGAAACACAGAGCGGCTTTGAAGCAGGTGCTCCGTATTTCACTTGAATGCGCTGCC
The DNA here is from genome assembly GCA_963921515.1 of Calotriton arnoldi. Classification (NCBI taxonomy): domain Eukaryota; kingdom Metazoa; phylum Chordata; class Amphibia; order Caudata; family Salamandridae; genus Calotriton; species Calotriton arnoldi. Next base: position 1,786,408 of record CAWUFW010002911.1, on the reverse strand, counting down.
CCCAAGGCAGCACAAATTCGCGGCTGCACTTAGGGCAGCGAATTCAACCAAACAGGCAGCATTTTCCATGTTTAAAAGTACACAGTGGCGTAAACAGGGAAAGTGCACCTTATACGTAACAGGAAAAAGAACAATTGATGGACTGAATGCTGAACAATGCAAACATTCACCCCCAATCACAAAGATAAGGGTTTAATCCATCGCTATTTTGCTCACCACACCACCCCAGTTTGGACCCAGCCATATGCAAATCAGTTTTGACCCTGCTCCTCATGGAAAGAGTCCAGCCTGAACTGCCAAGCCAGACCCACCCTGGACCAGAAACAAGCATCCTGGGACTGGTTTCAGGGTATCACCCCTCGTCTGGGCAAATGGGAGGGGCGTGGTGAGCAAAACAACGATGGATTAAACCCAGACCTGTGACTGGGAGGGGAATGTTTGCATTGATCAGCATTCCGTCCATCATCTGTTCTTTATGCTTTTGTCGCCCTAAGTGGGAAGGGTATGCCCAGATGTGGGTCCCGTGCTCACTGTGCTGCTGGATTCAAGCTAGCCCGAAACTGGTCCCAGGATTCTTGTTTCCATTCCAGGGAGGACCTGCCCTGGCAGCTCGAGCTGGACTGTTCCCATGAGGAGCAGGGTCAAGACAGATTTTTCATATGGCTGGGCCCAAACTGGGATTGCATGGTGAGGAAAAAAACGATGGATTGAATCCAAATCTGTTCTTTTTGCTTTTACACATAACAGGGGCCTGGGTCTATCACTGGCAAAGTCTCCTACAGTGTCTACTTCTCTTTAGTCAGCTGAATGCTCTGTCAATGGGTTTCTAGTTTTTGTGCACCCGAAGCAGATAAATAGAAGGCCAGCCACTTTACCCTTGGAGAGCAGTTCCTATCCCTGAGTGCCAGCAGGATTCAGGAGTCCTTGCATCATTGTGTGAGTCCTCTCCCTTCCAGCAGGAGCCACAAGTCAGGATTCTTCTTTCAGCAGGGCCGCCTTCTTCAGATGGAATCTTATCAGAACCAGGAATGTTTTGAGGAGGCTGGTGTTGGGGTGTGGGATGTATCCTTTGTGCTAGACACTGACTGGAGAAAATCTACCCCCAATCCTAACCATCTTCCACCTCAATTTGTAGCACTGCCTCTTTGTCTTACTGTAAAATTACCTAGGATCCCAATTTAACCAGGCAGGCATGTGTTCAGATTATTGACCACTCACCAACCAGACAAAGTCAAAACTGTTTTTTCTCCTACTGTAGCTGGAGCCTGAGGCCCAGATTTACATATGTTGTATGCAATGCAGGCAGCAAGTAAAGTTGATGCCCTGCATAGTGTGAACGGTAGAGAGCAGAACAGTCTATACCTACTAAAATGTGGCACTATTCTGCTGTCTTCCTGCGCTGGAGCACCTTTGGCTGTCATACGCCAGTGCAGTTACCATTGCACAATAGTGCTGGGGTGTCTGCACTGTGGGGACCATAGGTTTTATGCTAGAAGGGGTGTCTTCCAGTACAAAAAGTCTACTTTAAAGCGCCAATGTTTGTTTGTGTGTGCTGTACAATGCAACACAAATGGAAAGTGAAAACATATCTCTTCGTTACGCTTACATCGAGTCGCCAAAGGATTTTAGTGCAAATCCTTGTCTATTTTTTTTGTAGATTTGGATTTGCATGACGACGCATGGGTGGTTCATGGGAATGACCATGCACTACCTATGGCATGCTCCCATGATGCAAATGCAAGGCAGTGTATTGTACAGCTATGTGTTATCCTGGGTTACATTTCAGGACAAATCACGATGTGTGTTGGACTGTAAATTTCACCCCAACACTTTGTGTCAGATTTGTGTTAAAAAAAAGTAACACAATGCCAGTGCAAAGTGTGTGTAAATCCGGGCCTGAGTGTCTAAAAGGGTCCTGGGGATGAACAGGAGGAGCCCTCCCTAGCAAGTAAAAACTGCCCTTTGTTATGCAGACTGTTCCTGTCTACTCCTAGATAGCTCATGCCTGCTATGTGGTCAGCAGTTAACACCCACTGGCCTTTTCTGTGCTCAAAGGCAAGCTTGTGCTCAGAGGCAAGCCACTGACCTTCAGGGCGGTTAACTCTCCCAGTTAGGAATGTGTATTCCAGATCTGGAGCTGTGATGACTGGCATAACTGGGTTTAAGCCAGTTTTGGCTCAGACACCCTAAAGAACATTTTCACAAGTTAACTTTCCTGCTTAAATGATCAAAAACCCAATCTCACCATTAAGTCAGATTATAAAAACTAATGGAGGAAATAACCTTAAAATATTTTTCTGGCCCTTTTCCAAGCATTGGTGGAAAATAAAGATTTTAATCCCACCTGGGCCTTTTAGGTAAACATTTAGCCAGGCCTACCAGTGAAATAGCGTTTTAAGTTTTATTTCACTGAGTGTACACACTTACCCCAATATATAGTGTAATATATATATATATATATATATATATGTATATGTATATATATATATATATATATATATATATGTATTTTTAGTTTATACATATTAACACTCTGCCCTGTTGGTTTTCTATACACACTTTAGGGGTAACATGAATAAATAAAGGTAGGGTTTTCCTACATGGCAGAGCTTTAACCAGGTGCCACTGTAGTACATTTAAACTGCAGAGCAGCCAGTAAACAGTGGCGCTTCTGGCAGAAATATATTTTTAGCACATATATGGATCATGTGAATATACACTGCAGCCCACATATGGCATTTAACTTTCCAAGCCATATGTGTAGTTTAGGCACCATTTACAAAGGTTTTCTAGAGAAGTTAAAATAGGACAAATATTGAGTTCCAATGCACAGAACATGTTTTAGATTGGAAGCACAGGCACTTTATTATTGTTTATCAGTGTCAAAGTACACATAGTCCCAAGCCAGCAAAGATAGGGTCCAGAAAAAGGCAGGAAATCTGAGGTGACCCATGCAAAAAATGCATATTTGCAACACCTACTTATACTTTAAATAAGACCTCCATGCTTCCCTATAAGCAGTCACCCAACAGCCTGCAGTCACCACAAACCAAATTCTTCATACAACATATCTCGGTGCAGTGCCCAGAACAGTAGGGAGGGCAGGAGTGAAGAAGGACTGGACTAGGAAGACTAGAACTCTGAGAAATAAAGCTTAACAGTAGTTAGAACATTATCTCCTCTTCCATCTTCCCATTCCTGACATACATGAGGATTTACAAAGCAATAGAACTGTACACTGAAATACGAATCATAAGCTTGAATGCAATATGATTATTCAATACACAACTTTAGGAGTCGAAAGAGAAGCAACTCCACCACTCCAGTACCAAACCCCCACTACCTGAACCCAAGACATTTAGGTGTTAGTGAGGCACAAAAGGGTTGGAATGTGCCCGAATAGCAGTCTCGCATATCTCATGACGAAAAACACTATTACTCTTTGCCCAATACCTCTGATGGGTCAACCCTGAGCCACCCAGGGCTGAAAAAGCGTGAACTGTATCCATCATGACCCAATGATTCAAGGTAGCAGTGGAATCTTTCTTCCCCTTGCCAGCCAGTCCAAAAGTAACAAAAAGGCATTCCGAAACCCAAAATGTCATGGTCCTTCTTAAGTATATTAGCTGACCTTTTTTTAACATTCAAAGAGTAATGAGAAGCAATGAAGTTTACTGCTAAGCAATCAGACCAGTTTCCTATTCACATGTGGGTCTTTTCCAAGCCACCTGGCTATACCTGCTATAGTACACAGGATTTGGAACACCCTGTGGTTAAAATTGCAGAAAGTGCCCTTGGGCTCAATGGATGCATCTCCAGAGCACTCTGGGATCACAGAACGGCTATAGATGCACATGCGTCTCCATTTGTAATGTGGATTGCACAGTTGCAGATTTTGTGCTACTGCAATTCCAAAGGAGTAGGGGGGAGGGTTCTGAATTCAATGGAGATGTGGTCCTGTGCAAATGATGGAAGACACTTTACTCCTACACTCACCCCATACTACAGATGGAGCGCAGTGGCTAGTGAGCTTCTGAAAGGCGCACTGATTGTATTCCACATGTGAAGTAGCACAGACAGTGCACCCCTTGGAAATCTCAGAGACCCCCAAAGGCAGAAGCTCCCACACACACACTGCACCTGCCTACGGGGTGGGGGGGCGTGGGGTCTCAGCCCATTCTACAGCTTGCTGCCTGTCCTCAGCATTCAAAGACGAACCAGTGGTTTCAAACCATTGGTCTGCTTTTCAGTGCTGCACTGTCCCCAGCACAGGCGCTAGTTTGTGCCTGCACTTTGGACAGTGCTTTGTGACAATACATTTTATATATAATATGCAGCACTACCCCTATGGACACAGAGAGGGAATGTGTGCCATTCTAAGCAACATGATCTTGAGATGGCACCAAGATGCGGGAAAGATTTCAGCATCCTGCTCAGTCTCAGTAGGTGGCAGCCTGTAGTTGAAAAGAAGATATTCAGATATATCATATTGCTCTTTAATTGAGCAACTTTTTTTACCAGCTTCTGTGGCCTTCTAACCTTGCTTTAAAAAAGGTTTGTCACTTTTCCCAGAGAAAATTCGGGTCATTTGTTTGCGCTCTAAGTTTCTACAAAGGACCGGACATAAAACTTTAATAGAACATTATATATAAGTTTGCTATATTCATGTTTTAACATGCCTTTTCTGTCTTTGTTTACTTTAATTATCAGTCAGGGATCATTAGGCAGCTGTAGAACACATTTTAAATTGATTTCGTCTTATGTTTACTATTTAAATTATGTAGTGATAAGTTGGAAAAAATACCAGCTTTAGGTGATATTCCTAATTTTTGTACCTACCGGAACATAAAAATACTGCTGGTAAAAAAAGCATTGGCCAATTAATTTGAAGCTCCCATCAATGGAAATTGATGACGTTTTGCCAATAGTCTTTCCAACATCTCTTTACTGTTTTTTTTAGATATTCAAACGTTCAGATTACCTGACCATGATTGCACAGTTCTTATTTCTTGGAAACTTTGTCATTGTTTTAAATTTCCAGGAAATGGTAAAGGTTGGGGTGACTTTTTCTGATTGAGTTGTTAAAATAATTATGCCAACCCTCAATGGCATTATTGGTTTTTGCTCCTCCCTCTAAGCAGCTTGAGTAATAGTTCCACCATTCAATAGGAAAACGTGCTTTCCTTCAGTGACCCGACCTGCTTAGATGGCCAGTCTTCAAAGCAATTTACGAGTGGCGTCAATTTTTCTTCGTTTTTGGAAAAATACTACGTTTGTACAATTGACGTGTAGAAGTCACCCACACACTCATGCAGTTAGGGGCTTATTTATGAGCCCCTGTGTCACTTTTGCTCCGCCATTACGTCACTTTTTGTGACGCATCGGTGGTGTAAATAATGCGCCATGTTGCGCCATATTTACGAAGTGACGCATCTAGGCAGATGTGTCCCTTCGTAAACCCCTGTGTTACATTATACCTGTGTCAGGTATATTGTATGCAGGGTGGGCGTTCCCCCGCAAGAAAGGGTCGTAGGATTGGCGCAGTGAAATCTATAAGATTTCACTGCGCCACTTCTAGGACTCCAATGCATCAATATCTTACGCCTGCCTCATGGCAGGCTTAAGGGTGACGCAGGCCCTTTCACATGGGGTTTGCCCCATGTGAGATGAACATTGCTGGAGTTGCGTCACGCTTCCGACACAACTCCAGCAATGCGCCACTTATGCGTCGACAGATACGTCAGTAATACTGAAGTATCTGTCATTCCTTGCGACATGATGCGTCATACAGTAAATATGACGCATCCATCATGTCGCAAGGAGGGCGTATCTCTGTGCTTTTGTTTCCCTCACTGTACTGCCTATCTGTGCTTATTGTGCCCCCGCGTCTCCTTGCGCATACTTTTCCCGCCCCTGCGGCCCCGCCCCCCGATCCAGCCTCGCTCCCGCCCCCCTCGCCTACTAAATGGCGACCGCTGCGGGGGAGCGCGCGTGACTTCCCTGGCCTCTGGGTCCAAGGTAGCACTCTCCCTTTGCAGCTCCGCCTAACAACCGGACCGCCGCGTCAGAGCCCTCTCCCTGCAGGGTTCGAGCCGGCACCGTAACGTTCTGTGCATTTTTTGTCCTGTTGATCCCTAATGGTGCCTGACTGTTGCGTATCTCTGTGCTTTTGTTTCCCTCACTGTACTGCCTATCTGTGCTTATTGTGCCCCCGCGTCTCGTTGCGCATACTTTTCCCGCCGCTGCTGCCCCTGCGGCCCCGCCCCCCGATCCAGTCCCGCTCCCGCCTCCCCACCTCTGCTCCCGCCCCCCTCGCCTACTAAATGGCGACCAATGCGGGGGAGCGCGCGTGACTTCCCTGGCCTCTGGGTCCAAGGTAGCACTCTCCCTTTGCAGCTCCGCCTGACAGCCGGACCGCCGCGTCAGAGCCCTCTCCCTGCAGGGTTCGAGCCGGCACCGTAACGTTCTGTGCATTTTTTGTCCTGTTGATCCCTAATTGTGCCTGACTGTTGCGTATCTCTGTGCTTTTGTTTCCCTCAGTGTACTGCCTATCTGTGCTTATTGTGCCCCCGCGTCTCCTTGCGCATACTTTTCCCGCCGCTGCTGCCCCTGCAGCCCTGCCCCCGATCCAGCCCCGCTCCCGCCTCCCCACCTCTGCTCCCGCCCCCTCGCCTACTAAATGGCGACCGCTGTGCGGTCGCGCCGCTGGCGCGCCGAAGGCTCGCCTAAGGCAAGCCCGTCTGCGCCCGTCCGCGAGCCGTCCGCGACCAGCTCCAGGAAACCTGGTTCTCCTGGACCCCACCGCTACGACGCAGCCACACTCCACGCTCTCAACCACGGAGGCCAAGCCGACTGCGTAAGATCCTCGCCAACCACGACCCACGGGCAGTTCTCGTGCAGACACTGCCGAAGATCCTCCACCATCAACAAGGCGGCCGCCGAAGGGCCGCCTACTTGCACGGTCCACCGAAACCCTGATGTGCATCCTTCTCAACGTACGCTCCCTGCACCGACACGCCGTAGAGATCTGGGACCTGATAGACACCCTATCGCCCGACGTCGCATTCTTCACGGAAACCTGGACAACGCCACCTCCAGCCCCGACATCGCCACAGCCATCCCTGATGGCTACAAGATCCAGAGAAAGGACCGCCCACACCGCCCGGGAGGAGGACTCGCCATCGCACACAAGACCCCCCTCCGGCTCTCCACATCCAGCACGAGTGACCGATATAACACGGAACACCTCCATTTCCAGATCCAGACCAGCCCCAGGACCACGCTACGCGGCACCCTCATCTACAGACCGCCAGGACCCCGCGCCCAGCCCGCAACCACCATCGCCGAGCTCGCCGCACCCCACGCCATCACCTCCACGGACTACATTCTGCTCGGGGACCTGAACTTCCACCTCGAAAACATCCACGACCCCGACTCCACTACACTCCTCGAGAACCTCACCAACCTAGGACTGAAACAGCTCGTCAGCACTCCCCCCACAGAGCGGGTCACACCCTCGACCCCATCTTCGCGGGAGGATCGAACATCCGCTTCAGCCACACCACCCAGCCCCTCTGGACGGACCACCACTGCGTCCATTTCACATTCAACACCACCACCGCACCCAAGCCCGCCCGTGCCCGCCGCGACGGAACTGGGCTAAGGTCACTGAGGAACACCTGAACACCGCCCTCCTCCAAAAATCCCCCAGTGCCACGACCGACACCAACTCCGCAGCCAGGGAATTTTACCACTGGGTCTCCTGCTGCGCAGACAACCTGGCACCTCTCCGCCACCCCGCCAAACAACGCACGCTGAAGGCCGCCTGGTTCACCACAGAACTCCAAGCAGCCAGACGCTCCTGCAGACGCTTGGAGAAAACCTGGCGGAACCAGAAGACCATGGAAGCACGGAACAACCATGGGAGCGCCCTGAAGGAATACCACCAGCGTATAAGGGACACCAAACGGACCTTCATTAGAGACAAAGTCAAGACCAACGCATCCAACGTCAAGGAACTGTTCAACGTCATTCAGCAGTTCGCAAAACCCACTTGCGAAGCCACGGACATCACTCCCTCCCAGAAACTCTGCGACAAACTCCGCTCCTACTTCCACCTGAAGATCAAGGCCCTCTACGACAACTTCAGCGAGCCAGCAGAAGACAGCACCACACTACACACCACCGCCGAGAAGCCGACCATCACCTCCTGGGCCCCCGCGTCCATCAAGCTCATCACCTCAACCATGAAGAAGACGCACTCAGGAGCCCCAACGGACCCCTGCCCCCCTCACATCTTCCACAGGGCCGCCGCTGCCATCGCACCCGAACTAGGACGGACAATCAACTCCTCCCTCAGATCCGGCATCTGCCCAGATGACTGGAAGCGTGCGGAGGTGAAACCCCTCCCCAAAAAACCAACGGCCGACCCAACTGATCTGAAGAATTACCGGCCCATCTCTCTCCTCCCCTTCGCAACCAAAGTCACCGAAAGACTTGTGAACGCCCAGATGACCACCTTCATCGAAGAGAACTCCATCCTAGACGCCTCCCAGTCTGGCTTCCGCAGCAACCACAGCACCGAGACCGCACTCCTCGCCGCCACCGACGACATCCGCATGCTGCTAGACCAGGGACACACCGCAGCCCTCATCCTTTTAGACCTGTCCGCAGCCTTCGACACCGTCTCACATCGCACGCTAGCCGCCAGACTCCACAACGCAGGAATACAGGGATCCGCCCTCGACTGGATCCAATCTTTTCTCTCCGGCAGAACCCAGAGGATCAGACTCCCCCCTTTCCTCTCCGATCCCACTGTCATCAACTGCGGAGTACCCCAAGGATCATCACTCAGCCCGACGCTCTTCAACATATACATGGCCCCCATTGCCGCCATCGTCAGACAGCATGGGCTCAGCATCGTATCCTATGCCGACGACACCCAGCTTATCCTCTCCCTCACGAAGAACCCAGAAGACACCAGACTCTGCTCCCAGGAAGGAATGAGAAACGTGGCAGCCTGGATGAAGGACAGCTGCCTAAAACTCAACTCTGAGAAGACCGAGGTCCTCATCCTCGGACCCTGCACCTCCGCCTGGGACAGCACCTGGTGGCCCTCCGCCCTCGGGAGCCCACCCACCCCGACAGACCACGCTCGGAACCTCGGCATAATCCTCGACTCCTCCCTCTCCATGAACCGCCAGATCAACGCTGTCGCGTCCACCAGCTTCAACTGCCCCTTCATCCTCCGTAAGACCTTCAAATGGATCCCCCCCGACTGCAGAAAGACCGTCACCCACGCACTCATAACCAGCAGACTAGACTACGGCAACGCCCTCTACGCCGGAATCAACAAGACTCTTCTACACAAACTCTAGACCATCCAGAACGCCGCAGCCAGGCTCGTCCTAGGGACACCGCGCCACGAGCACATGACCCAACACCTCACGAAGCCTCCACTGGCTCCCGTCGAGAAGAGGGTCACCTTCAAACTCCTCACCCACGCCTACAAATCCCTCAACAACATCGGACCCAAATACCTCAACGACAGAGTATGTTTCCACGTACCCAAGAGGAACCTCCGCTCCGCCGACCTCGCCCTGGCAGAGGTCCCCAGCATCCGCAGACACAGAACCGGCGGGACAGCCTTCTCCTACATCGCAGCCAGGACCTGGAACGCGGTCCCTGTTAACATCAGACGCTCCCCGACCCTGCACACGTTCAGGAAAGACCTCAAGACCTGGCTTTTCGACTGATCCGGATCTGCTCCTTCCCCCTCCCCCAGCGCCTTGAGACCCTCACGGGTGAGTAGCGCGCTCTACAAACCCCTGATTGATTGAGAAGTGTAGCATCGCTGCTTTCACGCAGCGATGCGACCCTTCTCATAAATGAGGCCCTTAGTTTTTTGTGTTGATATTGAAATATAATATTTGACATATAATCCTCAGCTAAGGATGTTTTTTAATTTTTCGCCAATATGCCTGGGAAAAGTGGAAAAAGCATCCTTGAATTTGAGTGTTAGGATAAATATTTGTAATTATATTAATCATTTGTAATTCAAAATCAATTATGATTTTCCTAGGACTTTTAATTACTGTTTTAGATTTTATAATTGATCGACACTCAGTGTAAGTCGAAGGTTGTTAGTCAGGCAGTAAACTGTAAACTATTAGGATTATTGTATTGTTAATGTTTGCATGAATTATATAGATTTGGGTGAATGGATGGGGAGTTGATTTAAAAGTTCCATCCACCATCCAAATTTCAGTTTTCTCTAATGTTACTGTGTTATGCCTTGTACTAAAGATTAGTATTCATTTTGGAGGGTTCTGGCTATAACATAGAAGAAATGGTTCATGATTAAAGGATTCTAATACTTCAGGGGAAATGTTAATATCCGAGTAGGTTTGACGATTTACTCTTTGGGAATTACTCACTCATTTTATTTTATTGCACCATTCTTCTTAAACTTGTGATTGTGTGCATAGTACTGGCAACGTGCATGGTGATGTTCTGTGTTACCTTCCTCAAAACTGAGCCACAGGCTCATTGGAGGTGGCCACAAGTGACTTAATTTGCTGAACATTTTCCCTTCCTTCAATCTCCATTGCAGAAGCAGAGGGTTCTTAACTTATTTTATGCTGTCTGATCTATGGAAAAAATGTATGTTACTTTCTTGTTTAGGAAATAAACTGTATTTGTTATATTTAATTTTTGTTTATTGAAAATACATTCACCTTTTAAATTGGTAATTCTGCTTTTGTGGTCAGGTTTTTGTGGATTATTATTATTTTGTGTTTTCTTCAGGTGGTGCTGACGCGTTGTTTTACGTGTTTCTAAGGACAAAAGACATGTATATCACATTGTTGAATTCTAGTTACATGATTGAATTTATTTAAACGTATTCTATATGTTTACTTACACACTGAGATGTTTTAAGGCATGGACAAAGTGAGCAATTGCCGAGGGTCCCCATTTTCCAAGGAGCCCCGTAGGAAAGTGAACTTTCTCTCTATTTGATTATCTATGTATTCTACTCTCTAACTAAACCGGTCTAGTTCTCTGTCTGTCTCTATCTCTGACTTTATCTCTCTACCCCGTGGCATGTTTAACATTTTTGGGGTCCCAGGACAGACTTATTTCAACTGCTTTGAGTTTAATTATTAAATTTTAACGCATAATTTGGCATTGTTTGGCTTCACGGGGGCTTGAGTTAGCAAGATATTAGTAATAAAAAATGTGCTTACAGGGACCCCAAAATGTGTCTTGCACTAGGCCCCCAAAATCCTTAAGATGACTTTGATTATATATGAATAATAAAAAAGAAGACCTGAAGAAAGCCTTACTTCCCTTCATTCCTAATTCATCATTGTAGTTATCTTAATTTCACAAACAGCACCATATCCTCCCTGGTATTACTAGGAGATTATTAATTTAAATAGTGGCAGATCCGTTTGCCCACTTGACCTACATAATGAACTGTTTCTAATTACCACTGCATTGTGGGAGGTGCTACAGTCCTGAAGTGACAATGTCAAATGTGGATTTGTTGAGTCGACCACCTTTCTCACGTCTTTTCCTCAACTAATCTCATTTTTAATTTGAGGGAATGAAAAACGTGTTTAACCTACTGGATGATTTATTGTGCTTGTAGTTCTGCTACAAGCAAATGTCTTCAGATTTGCATCTTTGAATGTTTTTATAAGAGATTGTCTGAAGCATTTTTGAGATCCCCAGCATAGGCAAAGCTTTTCAATGATTGTAAATTTAATGAAGATACACACGATGGAGAACTAGAATTACAAGTAAAGACCTTTCTTTCCTGCTTTTCACTTTAACCTTAAGGTCTGGAACTTACATTGTGGCTGGAGGTTGGACCGTATGCGCTGCAGAGGGCAGGTTTCTTTAAAACTTTTAGGCTGTTTTCCTATTTCAGCTGTCTTTTAATGCTTGGTTTATGCTCCAAACGCTGACTTCAGGAATGTGGTGAAGAGGGACTGTGGATGACCACTTGAAAGATTTGCATCCAACAGAAACGACCACAAAAAGAGACACAACAGTCTATTTTAAATGCTGCAAATGAATACTAACAGCAGCTTCTATGCACTCCATGATTCAGCTGAATGACTTTGCCAAAGTTATGTACCTAATACTACTAGTGACATCGCCAAGCACTGAGCTGAACTTGCAAAGCTGATCATTGGTTCTTTTGAACATGGAAATAGTACCTGAGTTCCAGGGTGGACTAAAATTCCTAAGAAGCCTTGAGAGGCATGTCTGGAGAAGAAGGAAAGGTAAACAAATGTAGAATATGAAGATATCTGGTAACCCATTCTTGAGAATAATATTTGGATTAACTGGGGAAGGTTCTGAGTCCCCTCACTTCTCTATAGATTGCCCATACTGCGTTTCCCTTGTTTCTCTCCCAGTTTGTTTCCTTACCTCAGACGAGGAAAGTACCATAGCTTAGTCTAACTGTACAAAAACAAAAAATTATATATATAATAATCCCATACACTCACTGCACATACATCTACATGGTACATTTAAAGCTTGGGAGTGGGGGGAAAATAGCTACAGTTGAAAGGGAAGCGTCAGCCCAGCTCTCTGGGGAAAGATAACTTGGGGGCAAGTGGGCTATCCTTGTAACTACTATTTTGGGAAGAGAGACAAGCAGCACACATGGTAACAACCTTTTGTTGTCTCTCGCGTTGCTTCCAGGGGACCAATTTTTTTAAATAAATCCTCAGTGTTGCAGTCAGCAGGTACGTGGAAACACTAGGCTCAGCGATGAAGAAAGAGTGCCTTGAAGCAGACTTCATGACTCAGAAGTTGATTATGAAGGCACTTAGACTCTTCATTCTCACATCAAGAGGCCGCAATAAGACTTTGTCTCTTCCTCCCTGTTGGTAGATGATGACGAGAGCTTACCTGTCTACATCGACATACTTGGGATTGGGCTTTGCATTGGCACAAGTCACGATCTCCGCAAAACTCAGCACTTCATTCAGTGATCCTCAAGGCAGCAGCCAGGGAGCTGGGCTTTGCCTTCTTGATTTGGTGAGGCAGGCTCTCAGCATGCAGGGATTAGCCTCCTTTTCTTATTCAGTTAACAGTGAGGTAACCCCTTTCATCAGTCATATGAGTCTGGTCCTAGCTCCTGCGGAGGAAGCAATCTTCCTCCCTCTGATTTGCTCATTTCTGTGGCACAGTGTAGGCCTCCCATTGCAGATCAAAGGTGATTGCATGTTCCTGGCTCACAGGCTAGCTTGTAATCCCATGCACTGACATGAAAAGGGGCTGAAGCAGCCTCTCAGTACAGGTGCAGCATTTTAATTTTTGGGTGGATTCAAATGGGTTGCTCAAAGTTAAGTTTCGTCTCTCTATAACAAACATCCCATAATGTTCTGAGAGTCCTGCTTCCACAGTTATGTTAAATATACCATCATTTCATGGTCCGTGGTTCAATGCAGACAGTCCTTCATCCAATCGGACAGTTGTTGCTGGGCTTCAGTTTTCTTCTGCTGGAGATGACCTTAGGTGTAAGGAATGGCCATTCGCTTGGACCCAATCCTTTTAAAGGTGATGCTTTGGACCCAATTCTCTTAAAGGTGATGCTTTCATACAGGCCTTGGTTACAGCTGTACAAACTGTTGAGGCAAGCACAAAATATTCTTTACTGTTTCCATTGAGAGTTTGTAGCCAGTAGCCTGTGCAGTGATGGTGTTATTCAAAAGAATAACAGCCACCATAGCTTAAAAAAATATTATTAATCACTCCAACAATTTGTATAAATAACAATGTTTGAGGACAAATAACCAGAAAAATCAGTCCATAAGTCCAAGGTCATGTGATATATTTTCGTTGTCTTTATTGTGTTTACAAGCTTCCAACCAAGTACATGGTCATCAGTCGACATGTATTTCATCCCCAATGGGCCTTTTTCAAGGCATGTGACTGCAAACTGTATTCCTTATTCCTTTAGCAATAATTCATGAAGTAAGACGATATAGGTGCCGGAGTACGTGTTTCTTATGAGTAACCTTTCCTGTGGCCCATTCAACTGTTAGATTCTTTCTGACAACAAATGTAGTCATGTGTTTGTCCTCAATATTTTTCCAGTTCACAGTGAAGTGGTGTGACTGTTCAGCCACAGGCGATACAGGCATAAAGAGCTCTGATAAGCCATGTCCTGACCTCGGACTTATGGACTGATTTGTCTGGTTATTTGTCCTCAAATATTATTTATAGAAATTGTTGGAGTGCACTCGTATATTGTTTTAAGCTATACTAAATAAGGAGGTCATCTGCTAGGGGACTTAGGATGTGTGTCTTCAGAGATGGAAAACAAACCAGGTCATCCAGAAATGTTGTAATTGGGAGCAGGGCTACATAGGCTTTCCAGCAGGGGCGGCTCCTCCGATAAGGCGGAGGAGCGTCGCCCCACAGGAAAAAGAAAATGATAATAACAACATGCTATTATCATTTTATTTTTCAGTACTCCTTTGTAGGGGGGAGCAGGCTGGACTACCCACACAGTGGTGGGGGGAGTGCTGGGCACTCTCTAAGTACGCATGATGGTTTGGCCAGCCGTCTTGGGCCGGCCAAACGTCATGTGCACTTGGCATGTTCTCCACCGGGCTGTGTTGCACAGCCTGGGTGGAGAACATGTCCAGGCTCCCAGTCCCCAACTGAGTGCGAACCACGGTGCTCAGACCAATCACAACGATGCTATCAGCAACGTCGTGAATGGCTAGGGGAGTCTGGAAGCCTAGGTGCTTCCTCTTCCTGCTTCGACGGAAGAAGAAGAGGATGGAGGAGAAGCGGCGGCCGGCAGGTAAGTTTAATTTTTTTTTTTCCTTTTATTTTTTCAACCCCCCTCCCCTGTCCCACCACTACTGCCCCGTAGGAGCCACCACTGCTTTCCAGCTTCTGCGACCTTCAATCCTACAGCCTGTTTGTACTTTACTGACAGGTACAACTACGACTTATTTTGGAGGAAAGAGTCTCGGACTATCTAATGAAAGCTGAAACAGAATCAATATGTTTCTTTCTGGACCCAAGAGACCAAGCTCATAGGCCAGTTTTAACTGAAATTGCAAGTCCCAGAATACTAAATGGAGTTGGCAAAAACAAGACTTGCTGAAGGTGCCTCGATAGACATGGGACAACATGGTGGATATGGATTGCCCATTTTAGCTGCTGGCAGAGGGGCATCTTTGACAAGTAACTGATGCACCGAACTGTGATGAGGTCAATCTAGGGTGGTTTAATCGCCCAGGCCGCTGCATACATCTAGGCAGGGTGGAAGCGCATCCAAGTCAGGCAGGGAGGTGTTTGACTGAACGACAAATCGCTCTCTTCAAATCAGCACATAAATTTCTCGTTGATATTTTTCCATTCTGAGGAGAGGTCTTAAGAAGGGTTACCCCCAGCCAACCCAACAGGAGCATGGGATGTACTTCTGGGACTAACCCACCAAGCACAGATTTGACCTACCCCTCCATGTTACCAGGATACTTCCTTCCCAGTCCAGGGATTTCATTTAACAAATGAGTTTGTTGTGAGAGTTGCAGTCTGGACTGACATATCTGAAGACAAGGGATTATAAAAGGAAAGCGGGACCGGAAAACTGGTGCCCAGGTGACTCCGAGTCATCTGGTAACCCTATTCAAGCCTGTACAAAGCAAAGCTTCTGTGGGCTAGTGATGTATTGAGCAGCGAAAATAGCACCAAGATATACCCCAACCGGAAACCCACCTCCTTCCTCTTGCTATCAGTGAGGTCACTCTGGGGGCTTCAAGCAGCAAGCTTTGGAGAAACCCCTATCAACGGGCACCCAAGTTTGGGGTTTCACTAAAACTGCTACATGTGCACCCCAGCCCCGCTCACACAGACATGGGAATGCCCCACACCCACCACTTGTCTTTCAGGCTGCCTTGGAGATAGCGTTGGTCTTTTTAATCCTTCTGTAGGAACTACCCACACATACAGGGAGCAACCCAGGTGACAACAGTGAGGAGAACATATTGGCATAGGAACCCTCACTCCCACCTTTGCAAAAGGTTTGAGGATACACTCATGGTCACAAGAGTTAAGCTGAGATCTTGAGGAAATCTGTTTGAGCCAAAATAGCTGCATGGTTTCACAAAGCTACCTTTTAACCAGCTATTTGAACGCGTCATCTCTCCAAGTATCTTTCAAGAATGAAAAGAACTTAGGGTTGGTGAATGGGGCTGTGAAGGAAGTTTTACATGTAATACATAGGGTGTGGCTAGGTAAATAGTGAATTTTCTCTGGCATTTACCCAGCTGTCTTTAAATACAAAGCTCTTAAGTTATCCAGTTCTTTCTGTCAATAAACATGCAATCTAAAATAATTCCCTTGCCTTGTGGAATTTGTAATCCTGTATGACCGATTTTAAAAGCAGGACTACAAATCCCTAAATTCAAAGAAAACTTCTCCACTGGCTGAACCACTCGGGCATGGTACGGGGAGACTTGAGAACTCTAAATAGGAGAGACTATATATTATTTGGCTGATGGCCAAGCAAGCGGCAGCGAAACTTCACTATTTAACTGTCTAAGTAGCAATAGCAATAGCAATTTCCTAGAAAAATAGGCACATGCTTATTGACTTACGTTTTTATATCCGTATTTTACTTTTAACCATTTGATTTTCATTGTTTGTGTTTTATTTACGATTTAGTTAGTTTTACCCAAAGTTCAGGGCAATTTTCTGCTTTTCACGAGTTCTGAAACACCTGTTCCCTATAGTTGGAAATCTTTGATCTCCGATTTAGAGTACTCTCACTGTTTCCAGGGTGCCATTCACTGGCAGCTGTCACCGAAGCCTACTGAAGAGCTCCAGGCCCTGTCCTTGGCATCAAGCAGAGCGCCCCCCCCCCACCACCCCCCGGCCACGAACTCCGCGTTGAAACCCACAGACAAAGGTGAGCAACTCAGTCACGTCAATTGCAGCTGTGTGAAGCAAAGCTGTGACTGACACATGATACAAATCATTCGCAGTGGGTGCGCCCACCTGCGCCATTGGCCACCCTTTTGTCAGGCTTCCTGCAGCAATGGACGCAAGTGGAGCTGCTTAATGTAGGCTCCACCCTCACTATAGCATATATTTTCATTTACCTGTAACATATGTATATTCAACGTGTGCCATAATACGTTAATCCGTGTGTTGCGTTGGAATAGAATTTGGGCTACCCTGTCACTTTTAAGCATGTTAAGAAATCGAGGGGCATATTTACAAGCCCCTATCGCCACAGGAATGTCACTTTTTACAACGTTCCTGTGGCGATAGGAACTTTGCCTTATTTACAAGGCGGCGTTAACCCACTTAACATGGCTTAATGCCGCCTTGTAAATAAGGCCCCCTTTCATGCTAGACTGAGCGTGAAAGGGGTGGGCAATGGGTGTTGCGGTGGGCGTTTCGCCGCAACACCCATTGATTTTGACGCTGCCCCATATTTACAGGGTTGGCATAAATATGGGGTAGCGGAAAATTAAGACCAGGGAAAATCTGGTCTTAACATGATAAAACGAGGAGAAATGCTTTATTTCTCTGTGTTTTTGCTGTTTCTATGTGTGGTGCATTGTGCAGCACACATAGAAACAGCAAAACGCCATGAATAATTGTTTATGTGCAGCAAGTTGTCCCTTCCTGCACATAAATAATCATTAAAAAAATGACGATTTGCAACTTTAATGTGTGCTGCACAATGCAGCACACATAGGAGTTATAAATCACCATTTGTGATTGTTTATGTGCAAGAAGGGACACCTTCCAGCACATAAACAATCATTCCCCCCCAACGCAGGCACCTTTGCACTATGAGCAAGGGTGCCTGCCTTGGCGCTAAGCAGCTTAATTTAACGCCAGCACTAGGGGAAACGCAGGGGTGCACCGTGTCTTTGTAAATACGATGCATCCCTTCGTTTTACAGAAGGGCGGAGCGCGGCGTTAGCAAGTTTTGCTTAATGCCACGCTCCGTCATTCTGTTGTACATATGCCCCCACATGTAGTTGTACTGAAATGAATAATAATCAATGTAACCACATTTACTGAATATATTAACATTTAATAATAATCCTCTAATAAGTAAGGATTAGTAATATTGTAGTGTGCTTCCATTTTGTTTCTTGAGTTACCTTAGCTTGATGTTAGGCTTTAGCTGAGCATTGCTCATGTAAAGACTGTCAGTATGCCATTTTCCTTTTCTTTGCAGGTGCATTATCGGGTTCTTCGTTAGCTAGAGAAAGTGTATTGTTCTTTATTAGACTGATAGTGATGTCTGAAAAAGGAAAGCTGGCAACGGACGTGGAGGAATGATAGAGAAAGCAGTCTCCTGTACCCTGCGTACTAGAAAGATGCAACCTGATGTGCGCCTAATTGTATGAGGATGGGAACTTATAGGGTTTGCCGACTCCCAGCAAATCCCTTTATGGGATTGGCTCCCGAAGGTGGAAATGACATATGGATGTTCTGGAACCTTCAATTATGCTTTTAATTAGTGTTGCATAGTTGGTTAGGTCAGATATTTACCCTGACTCTGAAGAGAGCAGATCTCTCTGCTGGGTTTTCCCCGAGTGGAAAGCTTCATGCCAGACACTCTTTCGTTTCCTCTGAACTCCGACAGACAGCGCCCCACGAAAGTCACCTAGTTCACCACTGACCTCTGAGAATCCAGACGCACCTGCAGACATCTGGAGAAAGTATGGAGAAACAGCAAAACCCCGGAACCACGGACCAGCTACAAGAACGCCATGACAGAACACCACCAACACATCAGGTCCAGCAAAAGGAACTTCATCCAGGACAAGATCCTCGCCAACTCCAGCAACGCGAAGGGGCTCTTCAGCATCATACAGGAATTCACCAAACACCCCAGCGAAGCCTCAGACGTCACACCCTCCCAGGACCTCTGCAACAAACTCGGCTTCTACTTCCATCTCAAGATCAAGTCCCTCTACGACAACTTCAATGAACAGATACTAGACACCAAAGCAACACCTACCTCCAGCAACGCCAGCCAGCCTACCATCTCCGATTGGAACCCGGTCACTACAAAAGACACAGCCACGACCATGAAGAGCATTCAGTCAGGAGCCCCCATGGATCCGTGCCCGCCGCACATCTTCCACAGAGCTGCCGCCGCCATAGCACCCAAACTACGACGCACCATCAACTCCACCTTCGAAACCGGCACGTTCCCCGATGACTGGAAACACGCAGAAGTCAGGCCCCTCCTCAAGAAGCCCTCCGCAGACCAGAAGGACCTCAAAAACTACAGACCCATCTCTCCCCTCCCCTTCGCAGCCAAAGTCACTGAGAAGGTCATCAACATCCAACTCATGAACTTCATCGAAGCTAACTCCATCCTCGACTTCTCCCAATCCAGATTCCGCAGCAATCACAGCACCGAAACTGCCCTTCTAGCCGCCACAGACGACAACCGCACTCTCCTCGACCAGGGCCACATGGCGGCTTTCATCCTACTAGGCCTCTCTGCAGCCTTCGACACCATCTCCCACAGCACACCCACCGTCAGACTCCACGACGCCGGCATACAGGGAACCGTCCTCGACTGGATCCGCTCTTTCCTCACCACCCGAACCCAAAGAATCAGACTCTTGCCCTTCCTCTTCGAACCCCACAGAGATCAGCTGTGGAGTACCCCAAGGATCATCGCTCAGCCCCACGCTCTTCAACATCTACATGGCCCCCCTCGCTGCCATCGGCAGACAGCATGGACTCAGCATAGTTTCCTACGCTGACGACACCCAGCTCATCCTCTCCCTCACAAAGGAACCCAACACCACCAAACTCAGCTTCCAGGAAGGAATGAAAGACGTTGCATCCTGGATAAGCAGCAGCTGCCTGAAGCTCAACTCTGAGAAGACAGAAGTCCTCGTCCTCGGACCCACCCCCCGGCATGGGACAACACCTGGTGGCCCACCGCCCTCGGCAACCCCCTCACACCCACGGACCACGCCCGCAACCTCGGCATCATACTTGACTCCTCCCTCACCATGACCCGACAGATCAACGCTGTCTCCTCCATGTGCTTCAACACCCTCCGCAAGACCTTCAAATGGATCCACCCCCCGAATCCAGAAAGACCGTCACCCACGCACTCATAACCCGCAGATTGGACTACGGAAACGCCCTCTACGCTGGAATCAACATATCCCTGCTCCGAAAACTCCAGACCATCCAGAACATCGCAGCCAGACTCGTCCTTGGCATCCCGCGACAAGACCACATCACCCAGCACCTATGAGACCTCCACTGGCTCCCTGTCGAGAAGAGCTACTCACTCACGCCTACAAATCCCTCCACAACACCGGACCCCAATACCTCAACAAAAGAGTCTCCTTCTATGCACCCAAGAGAAGCCTCCGCTCCGCTGACCTCACCCTTGCCGAAACCCCCCGCATCCGCAGTGCCAGATCGGGTGGAAGAGCCTACTCATACATCGCGGCAAAGACCTGGAACCAACTCCCCCTCAGCATCAGACATTCACCCACTCTGCAAGCCTTCAGGAAGAGCCCCAAGACCTGGCTCTTTGGGTAAGACGGAGCTGCACGACCTCCCCCCCACCCCCCAGCACCTTGAGACCCTCACGGGTGAGTAGCGCGCTTCACAAATACCTCATTGATTGATTGATTGATTGATTGATACTAAGGTTCACATTATGCTGACACCTTCTCTTCTCCTTTAGAAATCCCCAATTCCTTTGAATTGCTTAATTTAGATAGCGCAAGTTCTTTCTGAAACACCTAATTTGGATATTTTGCGTTCTTTATATATTGGTTGTTATCATTTTGTATTTCATAATACATGAGAATTTTGAACGTATTGATATATTTCCTAAACCATTGCCAATTTCGCTGATTTGTCTAATACTTGGAAAATAAACCTTTACGGTTATTATCCTCTGTGTCATTATTATGGAGCCACATTAGTTTCATTGTGATTGAAATTATTACTGATTTCAGCTCCTTCTCAACGCTTCAAGTCGACAATCAAAGGTGGGGGATAATGTTTGATGATTTTACCAAGAGATTGAGATTTAAATATCCCACTCCATCACATGCGTGCAACTAGTGGCAGAGAATAAAGAGACTCATATTCTCTGAAAGCACAGAGAGCCTTCCTGCCTGGTAAAAGACCAAACCCCTCTTTTTTTAGGTCTAGCCTAGATAGCACATGCACTGTCTCTGCGAGACATGTTATTTCCATACAGCGGGTTTATAGCTTCCGTAGCTTACCATTTGTTAGCTTCAGAGTCGCTCTCATTTGGTTCGCTCACGTTTGTCACGGCATGTGGGCGTCATATCCTCTCCTAGTGTTTGGCCCTTCCCTGGAACATGGACCAAGTAGCTGATTCCTTCCACTCCTCCAATTTTTGGAGCTATTTTTTTCTTTGTGTTCAAGCACTCCATATGAGTGCTTGTGTTTTAAGTCCATCTCCCAAATTCCCATCCATGTAGCTTATATTTCCTCCCTTCCGCCCTCTCTTCCATGTTACTTCTTTTCCCTCCCACCCCTTTCCCTATACTTTACTCCACTGCACACTACACCACTCCACTGTATGCCACTGCACTCTGTACCACTCTTCTCTATGCCACTGCACTCTGTGCCACTCTATGCCACTGCACTTTAAGCCACTCTGCTCTGCACCACTCACACTACTTTGCATCACTCCACCCCACAGCACTTCATGCCACTACTGCAATCTAAGCACTCTACTTTATGCCCCTGCACTCTATGCCACTGCACTTTATGCCCCTCTTCTCTGTACCACTCTGCTCTATGCCACTGCACACTGCGCCACTGCACTCACTCTATTCAACTTCACTCTACGCCATTGTAGTCAATGACATTCTACTCTATGCCACTGCACTCTACACCACTGCACTCTACTGTGCACCACACTGCTCTACACCAGTGCATTCTGCGCCACTTTACTCTGCATCACTCTACACCACTGCACTTTATGCCACTGCACTATACGCCACTGTACTCTATACCACTCTACTCTACACCACTGCACTCTACTCTGCACCACTCTATGGTACAGCTCTCTCTGCATCACTATACTCTATGGCACTGCATTCTATGCCTCTGCACTCTACTCTGTACCACTCTATGCCACTCTACTCTGCACCACTCTACTCTATGCTACTACACCGTACCCTATTTTAGTCTACACCACTCTACTTCACTACACTCTATGCCCCTGCACTCTATTTCACTCTACTCTGCACCACTTAACTCTACGCCACTGCACTCTATGCCACTCTGCTCTTTTCTGCACCACCCTACCCCACTGCACTCTACTCTGCACCACTCTACATTAAAGCACTCTACGTCACTGCACTTTAAGCCACTACACTCTATAACATTCTACGCCACTGCACTCTACTCAGCACCACTGTACACTAGGCCACTGCACTCTATGCCACTGCACTCAGTGCTACTCTACACTGCACTTTACGCCCCTGCACTCTACTCTATGGAACTGCACTCTACTCCACTTTACGCCACACCACTCTACTCTAGAGCACTGCACTCTATGCTACTCTATTCTGCACCAATCTACACTGCACCACTGCACTCTGTGCCACTGTACTCTACATCACTCTATGCCACTGCATTTTATGCCACTACACTCTATGCCACTCTACTCTATGCCACTACACTCTAAGCCATTCAGCTCTTCTTTGCACCACTCTCCTTTATGCTACTGCCTCTGTCACTGCATTTTATGCCACTGCACCACTCTACTCTTTGCCACTGCAGTCTACTCTGCACTACTCTACGCCACTGCACTCTACTCTGCATAAATTTAATCTTCACCACTGCACTCTACTCTGCACTACTCTACTCTGTACCACTCCATTTTATGCCACTGCACTCTACGTCACTGTATTTTACACTGCACCACTCTACTCCACTGCACTTTACTCTGCACCACTCTACTCCACTCTGCACCACTCTACTCTACACCACTGCACTCCAAGTCACTGCAGTCTGCAACACTCTACTGAACTTCACGCCACTCTACGCTGCACCACACCACTGCACTCTACGACACACTTCTCTGCACCACTCTACTCTACCCACTCCACTCTACTCTACCCCACTGCACTTTTCTCTCCACCACTCTATGCTACTGCACTCTACAACACTCTATGACACTGAACTCTACTCTGTACCACTGAACTTTATGCCACTGCACTCTATGCCACTCAAATCTGCAACACTGTACTCTGACTCTGTGCCATTCTACTCTACACCACTGTATTCTACGCCACTGTAATCTACGTGGTACCACTCTCCCCTATGCCACTTCACTCTACATCACTGTATTTTACACTGCACCACTCTATGCCACTGCATTCTATGCCACTGTTCTCAATGCCAATGCACTCTGCACCACTGTATGCAACGACACCCTACACCACTTTACTCTACTCTACACCACTCTACTCTGTGTCACTGCACTCTATGCCACTCTACTCTCAACTAATCTACTTTACACCACTGCATGCTACTCTGCACCACTCTACACCACTGCACTCTACTCTGGACCACTCAACTGTATGCCACTGCACTCTACGCCACTCTTCACCACTCTACGCTACTTCACTGTACTCTACACCACTCTATGGCAGCCTACTTTACACCACTGCACTCTACCCTACACCACTGCACTCTATGCCACTCTGCTTTTCTCTGCACCACTCTACGCCACTGCACTCTACTCTACATCGCTCTACTCTACGCCACTGTGCTATATGCAACTGCACTGTACTGTACACCACTCTACTCCACTCTTCTCTGCACTATTCTACTCTACCCCACTGCATTCTATGCCACTCTACTCTACTTTGCACCACTCTATGCCACTACACTTTACACCACTCTACTCTACACCACTCTATGCCAGTGCACTCAATAGCACTGCACTCTGCTTCTCGCTGCAGCACTTTACGTCACTGCACTTTACGCCATTCTACACTACTCTACTCTAAAACATTCTACTCTATGCCACTGCGCTCTACTCTAGGCTACTGGACTCCATGCCACTGCACTCTGCGCTACTCTACTCTTCACCACTCAATGCCCCTACACTTTATGGCACCGCACTCTATGACACTCTTTTCTGCACCACTCTACTCCACCCCACTGCACTTTACGCCACACCACTTTACCCTAGGCCACCGCACTCTATACCACTCTACTCTACACTACTGTATGCCACTGCACTCCATGCCACTCTACTCTGCACCACTCTACCCACTGCACTCTATGCCAATGCACTCTATGCCATTCTACTCTCCAGTACTTCACTCTACGCCACTCTACTCTGCACCACCCCACGCCACTGCCCTTAACTCTACTGCACTTTATGCTTCTGCACTCTATGTCACTGCACTCTACCCTGAACCTCTCTACTCTAGGCCACTGCACTCTATGCCACTGCAATCTTTGCCACTCTACACAACTCTGCTTTAAGCCACTGCATTGTATGGCACTTAACTTTAAGTCACTGCACTCTACTCTGGACCATTGCAGTGTATATCACTGCATTCTATGCCAGTGTACTCTGCACCACTGAACTCTGTGCCACTGCACTCAACGCCACTCTACTCTGCCCCACTCTATGCCACTGCACTCTATACCACTCTATTCTGCACCACTCTACTCTACACCCCTGCATTCTATGAAACTCCACACCACTCTACACCATGCCACTCCATGCCACTCTACTCAACTCTACTCCATGCCAATCCACTCTAAGCCACGGCATCCTACACCAATCCTCTCAACGCCTCTCCACTCTATGCCACTCCACGCCACTCTACTCTATGCCACTTCACTCTACTATATGCCTCTCCAAGTCGCTCTATTCCATGCCACTCTACTCTGCTGTACGACATGGCAATAAGACTTTGCCAAAGCCAATAACTCATGTGTAAGCAAAACCTACTGGCTTTGCCAGTGCTTGATTTTTTATTAGGTCTTGCCTGTCAGACAGCGCAAGCTGTCTGTTGGTGAAAAGATCTATAGTCAGATTACAGTGGGCTTAGAGCCCAACCATGGCTTACCTTTGGTAGGCTTTATTTTCATTCTCATTTGCTTGCTTTTTATTTGTCAGCTTGTGTGGACCTTACCTCCTCTTCCTGTACTTGTCCCTCCCCTGGAGCATGTACGCATTACTTGTCCTTCCACTGTTCACTTCTGAAGCACTACTTTTTTCCTTTTGTTTGAGCACTCCAACAGAATGCATGTCTTTTCCAGCTGGGTTCATAATGTACGGCTCTTTCGCCCCTTCGCAGCGTCGCAGTGCTCTTTCGCATCCGCCTGCTTCTCCCTCACCCACGTTGCTTATCCTCTTTCTGCTTCCCTCCAACAGGTCCATGTTCCTCTCTCTAGACCCAGAGCTTCTCTTCCCCAGCTCTCCATGTTCCTCTCTCACACCCATGTTGCTTCTGCCACCCTCCATGTTGCTTCTGCCACCCCAATTTACTTTGCCCTGTAGTCCTTCTCTACCCAACCTCGCCCTCCATGTTGTTCCACTCCATCCGCGCCTCAAAAAAAAAGACAAAAAATACTTTCACAATTATTTTTTATTTATTAATCCAACTCAGATCAGTAAATCAAAAAAACAGAGCCTGCTTAGTTTGTGAGCATGAGTGTTTTGCGCACATACAAAATGAGGCACAATAAGTATACAAAACAGAGATGGATAGAATGCTTGAATTCATCTCAGCCACTGGTAATCACGCGGGCTATATCCCAAGTCATTGATATTCTGCTCATCATGTCACCTTAGTTTGGACCCAACTATAAGCAATCAGTCTTGACTCTGCTCTATTATGAACAGTTCAGCCCAAACTGCCAAGCTAGGTCCTCCCTGACCTGTAACAGACGGTGAGGCCATCCTCTTCCATACGATAACATTGGGTTACCTTATTTTATTTAATTAGTGCTAACTTTTGATTGGGAACAGATAGAAATGTCATGTTCCGTCTCAAAAGAATGGCAATTTAAAATCCTATTCAATGGTAAATTTGGATTTTAAGTCATCATTCTGAAAATACCACTTTTAGAAAGTTGGCATTTTCTTGTCCTAACTATTTGGTGCCTGCAGTCTGTGTCCTGGGTCACATGGCAGTGTGTAGTTGGCCTGTGTGTATCCCTCCCAAACAGTGAGACAAAAGGGGATTAGAGTGTTGGGAGGATGGGCCATCCTACCTGGATGGGTGGGTCAGAGCTATTCCCTGCCGATCTTAAATTTCAAAGGGCAGCCTCCAGCACTCTCACAAAGGTACTTGACACCAGCCTATTGTCACCCTAGACTACTTGGAGCCTGGGCAGCGGAAGTAAGGACATTTTCAGACCCAGATGTGGGGGATTACCTAGATTTTCTCCCGCTTCAAAGGCTGGCACCAAGTATAAATATTGGCCCCTCAGACCAACTCTCCAGTACACTCCTAGACCTGTGTAAAACTTTAGATGGGCTGCCTTGTGCCCCAGAGGACTGCCCTGCTGCTAGAAACCTGCCTGGACCCAGAGGAATGTCCTCCTGCTTGAGGCCTGTCTTGCTCAAGGAGAACTGGACCATCTCCTTTCCCTAAGAAGACCTGAGTGACTCCACAAGTCACTCCAGTTGGCTGACCTCCTGTTCTGAGCTACAGGAACACAGCAAGCTCCAGGGGCCACCATGCAACTGCCCAGCTGACCTTCTAAAACTAAACCTGCCTGGATCTGCCTGAGCCATGTTGGCTTTGGCTAGAGTAAGTCCCTAATCCCCAAGAGGTACTTCTCCTGGTCCTGGACCCTTGGCTAGCATCAGAGAGCACTCTTCTGCAAAGAAAGGTAAAATCCTGAAGTTTTAGGCTCTTTGTGGCCGCCAACGGGTATGTTTGTGAAGCCCCTGTGAACCAAACTCTTCGCGCTACAGTGGCAACCGGCAGCGCGAGATCCGCACTTTGCACTGCAAGACCATGGTGAGCAATGACAAGCTCCAGCAAAGACCGTCTGCGACACCAGACTAGATCTTCAGCTTACAGTGATGACAATATGCGACACAAAGCTTGCACTTCGCGCTACAGCGATGAGCATCTGAGACGCTCTACCTGCTCCTTGTGACATCCACTGCAATTCGGACTCTTCGTGCAAGTCTTTGAGACGGTAACTTTTTCAGGAGGACTAACCTGCTACCTGTATCTAGCCCGTGCTCCATTGTGGTCAGCCTGAACTTGTGACTTTTCCCCAGTCTAACACGATCAGATGACCGTGAGTGACGCTTTGTGCTTTTAGGCGCTATACTTACCTAGAACTTTCAAATTACATTTCTCTGGGTCTACTGACTGGATTTAATTCAATTTGGTGTCAAATTAATCATTAATTTGTTTCTCTAGTTTTCTAATTTGGTGTGGGATTTTCCTTGTGTTGTGTTCTCACTTTATTACTGTTTATGTGCTGTATAAATACTTCGCTTCTAAGTCTGAATGCTTTTGTGCCAAGGTATCAGAGGGTTAAGCACAGGTTAATTTAGTGTCTTTTGTGGATCACCCTGACAAGGATTGTTGTTGTTGCTTGAGAAGGTTTTACACCCCCCTCAACCAAAAACCCAACTTCCTACAGCAACCCATAGCTAGGCTATGTGGTCTGAGCTGCACACCATGTGCACCTTCTGTTACTAAGTGTGATTGTCATCAACTCATTGCTTGCGGAAGATTAACAGTGGTGGCAGAAACAGATTATATTGTCACTAAAGGTATTTTTACCTGTCAACTGTCAGGGAGTATTACCGACTGGCCTATCCTGTGTTTTTTAATTGGTTTATCAGTCCTATGCAAGCAGGAGGTCCTTCACTGAATCCATGTGGGACATGGATGAAGCCTACATATGTGTAACATGTGTGAGCTGTAGGTCAAACACTGTGTGTGTGCTCAGTGTGAATATGGCCACCTAGCAGACCAATTTGATTGCCTGCACTTGAGTAGTACAGAAGATGGAGGCTAAAGAGAACCCGGACAATGACAGGGCTCCTCCAAAGCATTCCGGAGATTCTTTATAGCGGGCAAGATGTGAGGGTAAGAGGCAGGGGTCCCTTTATGCGGAGGAGAAAATCCTGGCCACTTTATGCTCATTACTTCTTGGAAGTGTTACCTACAGTTTGACAGGTAGCTAAGTAAGGAAGCCTGACACTCTTTTGTGCTTTTGGTTTGGATCTCTTCGAACCAGAGACTACTAACTCAACCCCGCACTCCTGCTGATATTGTGGGACAAAGATAATGGCTTGCCAAGTTTTGGAGGAATGCAAAAAAAAATAAGGAACTGTCTGAAACCAGTAATAAACCTAGACTCTGGAATACACAAACTCTTTTTGCAAACATGCAATAATTATGGGCTAAAAAAACCTAGTCAAATGTGCCACGATTTCTCTTAGTGGAGACCAAGAAACTCTTCTGAGCTCCAGGGTTGGAGGTTGCCGGCTGCCAACTACCCAGTGTCAGGTTTCAGAACAGGAACTTGGAAATTAGGTAACCTGCTACGAAATGCTTGTATGAGCTTTACTTGAGGGAAGGAGCTGGCTAGCTGCTGGAGTAGCGTGCTGGTAGTACCCTTGCATGAAAGAGATGCTTCATGGAAAACGAAGACTCCGAGGAGCTAGGACAGGAAGAATAGGAAGCAGCCTGCTACCGCCCAGGGAAGTATCTGTATCGCCAGGCTGTCCGATGAGGCCTTGGCCCCCCCCATGGCATGCCCAGAAATAAGAGGTCTGATGGCTAAGCAGTCACAAAACTGCAATTGAAGCAAGCAGTATTCCCTAACAGAAGAAATAGCACTTGTGGACTGTGCTTAGAAGTATGCAACCGAATTTGGAAGTCTCATATGGCACTTTGAATTCTTCTAGAAGTCTCAGCAGAAGAAACCAAAATGCCATGGAAGAATTGGCGATAGACCAAGGTTGCTTGCTGCAATCCGAGGGTTACTTCGACCTCTATTGGGATCCATGCTGTGACCCTGGGGAGGCTGGTCCCTTTGTTTAGATGCAAGGTTTTTGTTTGGGTCCAAGTAACATTCCAGATTGAAGATTTATCCATGTGTGATTGAACTCATCAGATCACCACTTCTTCATCCATCAACAACCACACCACATTACCTTCTTCCATCAGAGGCTCATGCGTGCACATTGGAGACAGCAGCAGTGTTGCCCAGGCTAGAGCAGAGTAACCACTGTCCTTCTTGATGAGCCATATAGATGATACAAAATAACAGGTTCTTTTTGCAGAGGACTAAGACGATGAAAAGAAGGAACAGTGCGAAGAGGAGACAGTGTAGGGAGAACCTTTGATGTATCATGTTCTGTATGTCCGCTATCCTTTGGTATGGGTCAACGGGGACAGAAGCCAGGTCAACATAATGGTATTCACAATACATTTCCCCCTGGAATGGCAATGTGTCTGGATGACCAAAGTCTGCTGATACCTGATAAATGGAAACAGTCTAGTTCAGTACTGGCTGCTCCTGTTTGTACTAAATGAACAAGTTACTTACCTTCTGTAACTTCTTTTCTGGTAGAGACTATCTGACCGCAGACTCCTCACCTGTTGAATAATCTGTGCCACATAGGATCCAGAAACTTTTACATAGCTATTCTCACCATTGCCGACGGGTGGCGTCACACAGCATCGCATTGTGTGATGCTGCTCCGTCCCGTTCAGGTATCACATTGGGAGCAGTACAAATAGGCCACTTGCAGGCGTTAGTTTCTTTCCTTACTCTGTCCGTGCAAACAGATGTGGAGATTCAAGAAACCAGTAATAGATAGTGTGCAGAGTCGAAATATTAGCTTCTTATTAGCTATGTACTGTAAGAATTCATTCTACAGAATGGGGAGGTGGGATGGTAGGTGAGAAATCTGCAGTTAGATAGAATCTCTACCAGAAAAGATGTTACTGAAGTTAAGTAACATGTTCTTCTGATAGAGACCTCTAATCAATGCTGTCTTAATGCATGGGAACGCAGGGCAGTTGCCCGGGGGGCCCCACGAGCATAAGGGCCCCTTGCAGACCAGAATGTAGGCAGGGCCCAGTGCACTGCTTTGCCCGGGGTGCCTATAATGCTTTTAAGATGGCCCTGCTTCTAATTGCAGATTCCTCACCTTTTGAATAGATACCAAAGCAGTACCTCTCAGGTGGTGGTCTGTGGAATGGCTCAGACTAGTAAATCTTGCAGGACTGAACAGGCAAAATGACCATCCTGGTGAACCTGGCTATGCAGGCAGTAACGCTTTGTGAACGTGTGGGGAGACACCCATGAAACATCTTTGCAGATATCCAAGGCTGGCGCTCTAGTTGCGTGGTAGCAGACTTTGCGCTGGTGGAATGAGCATGCATGCCTTCTGGAGGTTGCCTCTTGGGTAGCCCATAAAATACATAGGCCATACCATCTAGATAAGATCCTCTCCTGCACTGCCTTGCCCTTTTTGCTCCAGAGAAACCGATAAACAGTTGTTCATCTTATCAGAATTCTCTGGTTCTCTTTTTAAACACTGCATCGCCTTGATCCTAAAGGACTTTCAGTCACTCTTCTTCCTTTGAGGGGTGAGGCAGTGTATAAAAGGATGACAAAGTGGTGGACTGTCCCACATGAAAGGGCATGACTACCTTGGGAAGGAATGCTGCCTTTGTGCAAAAGACCAACTTGTCTGGAGAGAAGGAGACATTAGGAGGCACCGCCGATAAGGCCTGAAGTTCACCCACTCGTCTTGGTGATGTTATGGCAATGAGTAACACTGTTTTAAGAGTATGGAACTGCTAAGGACAACCGCGCATAGCTCATAAGGCAAGCACATCCCGTAAGTGAAGACCAAGTTCAGATCCCATTGTGGTATTAAAAATGGACAGACGGGAACATGACGATCAACCCCTTCAAGAAACGCATCACAACAGGTGATTTGAAGAGAGACAGTTAGTTTGGTAAACGTAGAAAAGCTGAAAAAGCCCAAAATAACCTTTAATTGTGGCTACAGCAAGGACTTGCTGAGCCAATGATAAACTAAACAAGAGAAGCCTGTAAAGGTTGGATATGACAGGAGGACCATCATACGACAAACCTTTTGCAGCTTCCTGCATACAGAGTTTGGGTGGAATGACGCTTGCTAACAGGATAACACCAACTACTTCGAGAGGAAGATTGAAAGCCTTTAATTGTCTCTGCTCAATCTCCACACATGGAGGTGTAGGCTGCATAGGTTTGGGTGTAGAACCCAACCCCGTTGCTGTGACTGGAAGTCCTCTAGAAGAGGCAACCAAATTGGAGGATAGATGATCATTGCCAGAAGTTCTATGTACCACATTCTCCTCGCTCAGTCCGGAGTCACTAGGAGGACTTGGGCCCAGTCTTCCTCTTTTTCAGCACTTTGGGCAGGAGAGAGATAGATGGAAAATAGAGCAGGAGTTCCATGCCCCAATGCAGGCAAAAAGCATCTCCTAATGAATTCTGTATTGTGAACACCAACACGCTAAAGTCATGCGTTCCCTGAGGTGGCGTATAGATTGATACAGGGTTCTCTCCATTTTTGGACAACTTCTTGTACCACCTCCAAGTGTAATCACCATTCGTTATTCGCTAGGCAACATCAGCTATGCTTGTCTGCCCTGGCATTTAAAGATCCTGTCAGAAATTGTACAACCAGGGAGATACCTGGAGCATTCAACCATATCCAGAGGCATATAGTTTCTTGGCACAGGGCATACTACCCCACGCTGTCCTGTTTGTTGGAATACCATATAGCGATTGTGTTGTCTGTGAGCACCTGTACACCATTCCCCCTTGATGGTCAGGAGGAAAACCTTCAATGCCAAGCAAATCACTCTGACCTAAAGCAAGTTGATGTGGAAGCAAGTCTCCGCTGGAGATTAGCGTCCTCTGATCCCTAGCTGTCCCTGATGCCCTCTCCAATCCATCAACGATGCATGCGTCATGAACGTTATCTCTGGGTGTGGTAGGGAGAAGGGTCTGCCGTCAGTCCTATGGTGGTCGAGCAGTCACCACTGCTGGTCTTTTGCAGTCTCTTCTGACACCTGGATGGAACCTGAGAGATTTTCTTGGTACTGAGCCCACTGAGACTTTTGATTAATCTGCAGAGCCCGCATGTGCCACCTGGCATGGCCCACAAGCAGGATGCAGGAGGACAATAGGCCAAGAAGTCTCAAAGCTGACCTCAGTGAGACCCAGGCTGCAGGTTAAAACCTCAGGATCATAGCCCAAATTTCCTGGACTTGTTGAGGCAGAGAGATAGCTCGGTATAACAACATACCAGGATGGCTACAATAAAGGGGAGCCTTTGTGAAAGAGTCAGGTGCGACTTTGGCACGTTGATGGAGAAACTCAACAATGTCAACAGATCAGCCATCATCTGGTGATGGTTTGCGACTGTTTGAGGTAAGCCTGCCTTCAGTAGCCAATCTTCGAGGTATAGGAAGACTGGTATTCCCAACTCCTGATTTGGGCTGTGACCATCACCTTTGTGAATACCCAGGATGCACTGGCCAGGCCACAGGGAAGAATGGAGAACTAAAAGTGCTCCTCGCCTACCTGAAGCTGCAGGTAGCATTTGTGGGACTGTAGGATTGGAATGTGGAAGTATGCATACTGCAAGTCCAGCGCTAGCATCCAGTCACCAGGATCGAGGGCAGAAAGACATTGGGCCAGGCTAAGCATCTTGAACTTGTCTTGAAGAAGTTCAGAGGGCATAGGTCCAGAATTGGATGAAGGCCTCTGTCATTTTTTGGAACAAGAAAGTATTAATGTTGTGAATATAAGCAAATGACTGAAGGTATCCTGCAGTTATAAAGTGTTTTTAATGCCTCTTTGATACCCATTGTAACATGCGATGACTGCTTGCCAGTATGTGCTCACTCCGAGGTTGTTAAAAGATTGCCGAAAATGTTGTCGCCACTTGCACAGGAGTGATGGACTTGTGCAATACTGTGTGTTATAGTTTCTTGGGCTTGCTTACACCATCTGCTGTCTTTATTATTTTCTTTAACAAGCCATTTTGGACAGAGGTGCAGGATCAGGAATCCTCTGAAGCACTGGAACAAAAATGTCATTTTCATATGAGTGGAGTAACAAGTGCCCAGGTACATCTGCTGCACTAAGGGTTTATATGAATGTATGATAAGCCATGCAAGAGAGCACTTTGCAAAGGCAATTTTGTCATCAAGGAACAACAGCTTCCACGTGTTGCTATTGACCAGTATCTTAAAAACTTGTAATGAAGTCAGCTGCTCCCACAAGCTCGTTATTTGCAAGTTCCTTATACTGGTCTGTACATAGTCTCTAAACATGCTCTCTCCGGGTCAATGGATAATACTAATGGTGCAGCGTAAAATTGCCCGCCCTTTACATGACACAAATGCATCAACAGACACAAGACATGAATGTGCATTTGGCATATGTTTCTGAAAGAAGGACGAAGGGACTCAAGGGTTTCCAATAGAAAGCAGGTTTAATGGAGGTTAACAGAGAGCTGCCCAGGCCGGCAGCGTCGTCCGAAGCATGAGCAGCAACTGCCACACACAGAACATTTGTGGCATCCTGCTCGTGCCTGCACCCAACATTCCAGATGACATCCACCTCGAGCACATTCTACCAGCATCACCACACCTCCCCCTTTTTAATAAAACAATTCCAAAAGTACATACTCCCATTAAGTGGGGAGAACAATAAATGGCACAGAATAACAGAAGATAAAACTGTACAAGATTATTTACAAGTTTAAACATAAATCATGCGATAAAGACCAAACAGAAATGTAAAAGATGAAATCAAACATAATCACGTAATCTACTGGGTCTAACATGTACCCTGGTACTCTTTCTGTCAACTTTCTCAGCACCACCCACACCAGTAGAAACCCTGTCCACCTGGAAAACATCCTTGGTGGTATCAACCAACCCAGAGCGCACACAGGGATCTCTCGCTACGCGAGACGTATTCCACCAGTTACCATTGGACAATTTCACAGCATTTCTACGTACCTCAACAATCTGTTGAGGCTCCAAGAACTTGGAAAAACCTTTTCTGACAGAAACAGGATTTTTTACTCTGACCCAATCCCTAACATTCAGTCTATGTGTCTCTCTTCCAACAGTGGACTCACAGTTCTTTAAGCAAACTTCAGTAGACTTCTTATTTGCGGACTCCCACACACATTTCATATTGAAACCTTCATGAAAGGTCTTGACTATTCAAAACAGGTAAACCTGAGAAGAAGCCTTTCTTCTCCTCATAAGTTCAAATGGACTGATGTTGGTGGCAACATGAGGTGAAGTATGATAAGACCAAACTAAATCTCTTAAAGCTTGAATGACACAGGCCTTGGTTCTAACGGCTGCTTGTACACATTCCACAACAACTCTGTTGAATCGCTCCACCTTGCCATTACTCTGAGGGTGATAGAGTGGAGTTCTGATATGTTTAATACCACAAGTGTGCAAAAATAAGTTCATTTCTTGAGAAACAAATTGGACACCATTATCTGTTATTATTTCTTCAGGATAGCCTTCTCTGAGAAAAAATTTGTTTAAACAACCAATCACACTCTTAGAAGTGGGAACACTAGTTGCCTCGACTTCAACCCACCTGGACAGATGATCTACAAGGACAAGGAAATATCTCATATTAGAAGGTAGAATATGGAACGGTCCTAAAAAATCCATCCCTAAACTTTGCCAAGCTCTTCCAGGCAAAGATACAGGAGACTCACCCACCCTTTCCAAAACCAAGGTCTTATCACTAGCATTGCATCGTATACACTGCTTAATTAAATCATCAATCTGAGAATCCATTTTTGGCCACCAAAAATCAGTTCTGACCTTCCTTTTTGTAATGGTAGCACCTAAATATCCCAAATGTGCAGCTGAAATTACCTTATGCCGAAAACACTCATGTGGAACCAGCTTATCACCTCTGACTACCTTGCCACCCTCAACGGACAACTCATCACAGATCTTCCAATACGGTTGCAACTCTAACGAAATACTTTTTTCCTTGGGCCAACCCTTTTTAATCAAAGACATGACCTCAGTGAGAACAAGATCCTTCTCCACCTCAGCTACCCAAACATCTTCTTCAAAAGACAAACTACTTTGACTAATACAAGCCACAAAACGCTCTTCAATTTCTGTTTCCCAATCTTGTTCTTCCATATCTACAATGGGAAGTCTAGACAAACAATCTGCCCTACAGTTTTTTCCACCTGGAATATACTCTACAACCAAAGTGTATTCCAAAAGCTTAGCAGACAGTCTGGCCAAACGAGCAGTGGTGTGTTTCACCTTTCTACCAGACAAAATATCAACAAGCAGACGATGATCAGTTTTTAAAACAAAGGATCTACCCCACAAGTACTGTTTGAACTTTTCAACACTCCAAACACACGCCAGAAGTTCTTTTTCTATAACTGAGTACTTTCTTTCTACAGGATGTAACGTCCTTGAAGCAAAACCCACCGTGTGCTCTTTGCCTTCCACAAATTGTGAAAGCACTGCCCCCAGACCATATTCACACGCATCAACAGTAACCACAGTTTGTTTCCCTTCCACAAATGCTTGCAAAGCGGGGGCTTTAACGATGTGATCTTTGATGGCATTGAAACCTTTTTCACATTCCTCAGACCATAGAAAAGTTGCTCCCTTCTTCAACAATGCTCTGAAGCATTCAGTAGTCTTCGCAAAATCCTTCATAAACTTGGCATAAAACTCGCATAAGCCAAGAAAAGACATAAGCTGTTCTCTATTTTGTGGTGCCGGAGCTTCAACAATGCTTTTAACTAGACCTGGTCTGGGTTTTATTCCATGCTCTGAAATGATGTGGCCTAAATACTCTATTTCTTTAACTTTAAAGGTACATTTGTTTTTCTGGAAAGTTACACCTCTTTTATCTAGAGTGTTGAAAACCTTATTAATGGCAATATCATGTTCTACTTCAGTTTTTGAGAAAATGAGAATATCATCCTGGAATACCACTACATGGGGATTGTCTTGGAACATTTCAGTCATGAGTCTCTAAAAAACAGCAGCCGCCGAAGCTAACCCAAAAGGTAGGCGGCAAAACTGGAAGACGCCATCAGGAGTTACAAAAGCTGTGAGATGACGAGACTGGGGATCTAACTCCACCTGATGATAAGCGGCTTTGAGATCCAATTTGCTGTACCAACAAGAAGATCCAACTTTGGCAATCAAATCCTCAATACGAGGTAGAGGAAAGTTGTCGACCCAGGTAGCATTGTTTGAACTCCTCAAGTCGACACACATCCTCAAATCCCCAGACCTCTTCTTTGCGAGAACAATGGGTGAAAGCCATAAAGTTGCATCAACCTTCTCAATTATGCCTTGATCACAAAGAGCCTTCAAGTGTTTAGACAAGTCCTCCCTAATACTAAGAGGCACATTGCGCAATTTATGCTTGACAGGATTAGCATTGTCTTTTACCTTGATGGAATGTTGAAAATCAGACACCTTGCCTAAACGGTCTTGAAATACCTTCTCAAACTTATTCTCCCACATACTAGCTATGTCAGAGCTAGACAAGGAATTAATATCATTTTTGGGTAGACATGGCATGGGCTTCTTATCCATGAAAACCGGTTTCTCCAAACCCAGTTTTATAGTTAAGCCAAACTCAGCTTGGTGTAATAAACCAAGAACATTGATACCTTTTCTTGCCACACAAACTTTGCCTTTAATGACTTCTCCCAAAACACTGATGGAGGCCCAGAAATAACCCAGTAACTCGATTTTGCTACCTTCAAAAGCTACAGTAAGTACATCGGTTGGTAACAAACTTCTCTTCTCCCAAAACTTAAAATACTTTTCTTGTGACACAATGGTAATACGTGCTCCTGTATCTACTAAGAGCTGAATTTGAACTCCTTCGATTGTAACATCAACCTTAGGATCAACAATAAGAGATGTTTTTTGTTTCTCCTTATCTCTCACTACTACAATGTATTCTTGGTTGGTAACATCGTCATGACCCTCAGAATCATTCAAAACACATCTGACACTCTTCCTTTTAGCTCCTCTACAGACTCTTGCAAAGTGGCCCATTTTTCCACACTGTCCGCATTGTTGATCGACAGCCGGACTGTTCTTAAAGGACAACACATGCAGGGGTGAACCTCATCTAAAACAGCTAATTTTCTGATTGAAGGCCCTGTTTTGTTCAAAATTTCTCCCTCCTCGGAAGACATTTTGTTTCCTGGCATCATCATTCTTATTAACCAGTAACTTATTGGATACAACACCAGAAATAGTGGTATCAGACAAAGCAGTCTCCAATTGTTTAGCATCCTCCATGGAACACTCTATACTCTTTGCGATATCTACTGCTTTGTCTAGGGAGGGATCCTTACAAGTTAGCCACCTATCCTGAATTTTTTTACAATAGCATCTGGCTACAAGCTGATCTCTAATTAATTGCGAAGTAAAGTTTTCAAATTCACATTTGGCTGCCAAAAGTGTCAATACTTTCAGTGGGTTTTTGCATTCTGGTAAAGAATTTGTACCTGTGTTTCACAATGTTTTTGGTTTTGGTAAAATACTTATCCAGCTGAGCCACAGCCATTTCAAATTCATCAGGATCTTCACCCTCAGGAGGGTCATATGGCGGTAAATGGTCAAAAACATTTTGACCTTCAACCCCTAAATGTAGTAGATGAGATTCTTTCTCCTTTCAGATCTGAACCTTTGTCCCTCTATTGCGCCTAAATACGCTTTAAAAGACCTGAGCCATAATCTCCATTCTAACGGTGGATCTCCTGGTTTTTGTAGGAAAGGAGCAGGAGCTGTAACATTCTGCATGATAAAGAAGTACCTGAAAAGTAAAAAGATTAACAAGGAAAGAGGAGCACTGGAATAAGAAAGGAGGAAAAGAAGAAAATGAAACCGTAAAAAAAAAAATGGAGAGAGAGAGAAAAAAAAAAAATGTATAGATTGCTCTTTCGCTGTTTAACTCTTCTCTTTCTTTTTTTTGAAAGAGAAAAAAAAATTGTCTAATAGAGAACTTTGTCCTTCCTTTAACTTTTTGTCTCTTTTGAAACCACCAAAAACAGTAAATAGAGCAAACGTTTCTTCGTTTTCTTTTTTTTAAAGAAACACTGTAGTCCTCTATTTGTTTCCTTTGCCCCGACAATTGAAGATCAGGTGACCGGGATGTGCAGGAAATGGAAGCTGTGAAGAAGTCGGGTTGGAGGCAGCAGAGCTCTTCACCACACGGAGAGAAGAAATCAGCTCGAACACACACAGCGTTCCGCGTTGGAGGCAGCAGAGCTTTTCACCACACGGAGAGAAGAAATCAGCTCGAACACACACAGCGATTTGGTGCCGCACTTCGCAGACAGGTAAGATTGCCCAGATATAGCTACGCAAGCTTTGGAATCCAGGTCTCTTGAGATTAACAGCTGTTGGGTAACTGCACAGTGACTCTGTGGGAATAGAGAGCACAATTTACGATGCAGTGCGGTGAAAGTAGTGAACACCGTACCATAAACCGGACAGCAAAAGAAAACGGTATGACAAAGAGAGAGGACGCTCTCTGTACCTCCGGAAGTGTGTGTGTATGTGTATATATATATATATATATATATATATATATATATATATATATATATATATATATATATATATATATAAAAAAAATTTACTCACAGCTGCCGGCCGCAAAATAATCACCGCAAACCTTAAAGTTAGTGCAGGAAGCGGTTCGGTCCTCTGTCGCCACTGAAAGAAGGATGAAGGGACTCAAGAGTTTCCAATAGAAAGCAGGTTTTATGGAGGTTAACAGAGAGCTGTCCAGGCCGGCAGCGTCGTCGGAAGCATGAGCAGCAACTGCCACACACAGAACATTCGTGGCATCCTGCTCGTGCCTGCACCCAACATTCAAGATGACATCCACCTTGAGCACATTCTGCCAGCATCACCACAGTTTCTTGTGTGGTTTAACGAACTAATGTGTTTCACTTGACATCATTATTAAAGAGTGCATTCACTGTAGGATTAGAGAATTTACTTACCATGTCTGTTTATCAAAATTGAATGAATAATCAGTTAAAGTCTTGATGAAGTAAACCATCCTCATTTAGTAGAGAATGTACTCACTATAAAAATGAAATTCGACTTTCATAATATGTGCCTTGATACCTTAAACAACATTTACTGTTTAGATAATTGGATACAAACCATCCTCACCAATGTGGAAAGTGATTTTACTTAAAACGATAAGGAGGTTTATGTGATGAGTGCATTAATACTTCATATATTTGATTACAATTGCAGTTCTTAGACATACTGACGTGATTATTTTGAAGACTTACTGATCATTACATGTATTGTTAATCTAATGCACTAGAACTTACATTTCATGTGTGTTTAAACGTGCACACGCATATTAAATGTGCACCATTGAGTTAACTTGTCTTAAGTAGGCCTGTATTTCACCATGCTGCATAAAGCGGTTTTCCATTTTCTGCTAACGTGACATTTCTTGCAGGTATTTACGTGCATTGTTAGTTGTCGAATAGATACGTTACGGTACTAGAGATAGAGGACAGAGCCTAAGAAGAAGACCTTGACAAAAGAACATGGGGAACCAGAGTGTCAACTGAAAGGCTTATTCTGAAAGGCTTATATGAGCAAATGTTGTGAACTGATTTATTCATAAGAAGGAGATGTGGTTTTCATGTCCACTGTGAGACTTTCCTCCGATGTTTCAGTCTGTAACATGAGAAATGGACGAGAAAAATGGAACCCGAATGATCATACAAAGGGTGTGTTACCTAGGGGACTTTGTGTGTTATAATTTAGTGTTCACCTCGTTTGAGATTCAGATTCTCTCTTGGAGCCTTCCAGACCTGTCTCTGCAGATTCCATGCTGACATCCCTTCAGAGATCTCTCTCCTGAATGCTTAGAGCATTTTCCTTGAATTTTGAGAGGTTTAGAACTCTATGCGTATTTTTATTTATTGCTGAGTGGGGCTTAGGCCAAATTCTTACTCTCTGACCCATAGAAGACCCTGGTCCAAGCTTCTGAACTGCTGACATCTTCCTTACTTAATTTATTTCCTTGTTTTATTTCAATTTCCTTTATGGAAATTCCTGATTGAGAATCTTTAGATTTTTTAACCATCCTTTAGCAGGAACCCTACCTTAGGTAGTCTAGATTCATTCATGCATAGACAAAAGAACTTGCGACTTTTCTCTGAGCATCAAGTGTTACTATTAATCTTTTGTACTGCTGTGACTGAACTGCTTGTCTGCCTTATACTGGTCCACCTTAATTTCTTTCGCAGGCTAGGACTGCCTGTGGCTATTCTGTATTTCTATAGCATGGTTTTAACAGTTGTGTATCTGAACTTGATTTTGAATTTGTAATAAACCTTCTTAACCCTAGCCACCGATTCCTGGTCCTCATTGTGTAGCCATGTGGGTTGCACTGTTAATTGAAGTTGGTTGATGTTAATGCTAACTCCTGTCACCTCTCAGTCAGAGAAAAAGGTCCATCAGAGAACCCATGGTAAGCAAGTGGGCCCAGAAAATGCTGGATCAAAGCTGGTGTCACGTCAGATTGTTTTCCACTCATGTGAGGGCGATAGGGTGTCCTATCTAGAAATTGCCCCACCCAGTCCAAACCCCAAAAGCCCATGGTTCAGTCGAAGGATTGATGGAGTTGTACTGGTTTGCAAATGACTTGTGTGAGTATTAATAGGGTTGCATGTTGCAATTGCTTATGCTTAGAATGAAGTATTTTGAAATGGCTATGTGGTGTTGTGTGGAGATGACTTAAGTTGATTTGTAAATGCGGCGCTTAATGCAGAGAAATTGAAGTGGTTATCGGGTCCGTCGGGGCCTAAGATTCCGAAACAAGAGACGAAAAGTAAAACTTCAGTGTAGAAGTCACTGGGTGTAGTTGTCTGCTGTGTTGTGATGCTGATCGTGAGACATCGTTGACAGCATTTTAGAGATAGGGTCTTTATCATTGTGTGATTGTGAGATGTGTTTGGTATAGTTGATCTCAGTGCACAGGGAATAACTGTATCAATCCGAGTGAGATCCTGCGGTCGAGGGAATGTTAGCATAGGTTGGAAAGTGTTGTTCAGAATTATCTCTTGTGTGTATGAAAATCTTTAATTTCTTTAGAAGAGCAGACAAAGTTAGTTGTTGAAAAGTGCTTGCTTTGTTTTGCATAAATTGCTTAGAGAACATGCTTGTGAAATTTGTAAAGGAGCATGAGCTGCTGCAAGGAGTGAGATTGACTTCACAGTGCTCCGCGCTGGTATAGATCGGATGGTGTAGAGCAGCGGTGGTATTGGTAGAATATATCATAGAGAGCAGCGCTGGGATTGGTTGTGATCACTGAACAGAGAATTGTGGGTTAAAAATAATTTCCTGGTTTCAACGAAAAGTCTGGTCTGGTGGCTCAGTGGACTAATGCATCCACTGCAAGGGCCTGTGTTCAACCTCATGGTCACAGGCTCAAATCCCGGCAGGTCCACTCAGCCTTTCATCCATCTGAGGTCGATAAAATGAGTACCATTGAGTTGGGTAACAATAGACATCTGTTATTCAGCGCCAAGAGACCCCGACGGGGTAAACGTGCGCTTTACAAATACACGTGTTATGTTATTTGTGAATATTGCATACCGATTGAAAATGAAATTCTTTAAAGCATTGCACAGCCTAGTGAAGGGAGATGTGGCTGTACCTGTTAGAAAGGGTGAAGAGGCACCACCCGATGGTAGCCAAGTCATACTATGGTGATAGACGTGGGTCTTCACACATGTGTTTGGCTCGCACAATGACATAAGCTCACTGAGAAACATGGTGCATTAACATTTCCTAGTAATGGGACAATTAAGTTGAGAAAGATTGAGGGCCTCATTTATGAGGTTTTGCCGTAGTGCAGCGCCGGAGGCCTTCCTGCTGCGCTGCCCTACTGCAAAAGAAAAGGGCTGGGATGTGCCGTATCTACCAGATAAGGCGCATTCCTGTCCTTA
Source organism: Calotriton arnoldi (assembly GCA_963921515.1). NCBI lineage: Eukaryota > Metazoa > Chordata > Amphibia > Caudata > Salamandridae > Calotriton > Calotriton arnoldi. The sequence continues at coordinate 1,744,302 of CAWUFW010002911.1, read as the reverse complement.
TCCCCTGCTCCGGCACACAATGGGCTGCCATGCGCCAAAGCAGGCACCTTTGCACCATGGTGCAAGGATGCCTGCATTGCGGGGATGATTATTTTTGTGCAGGAAGGGAAACCTTTGTGCACAAAAATGGAAAGTGGCCACATTGATGGCAGTGTTGAGGATGGGTGTAAGAGATCTGCTGATTGGTAGGTGTCCTTTGGCAAAAATGTTCAGCTATGATGAGAAGGTGAGTTGCGAGGGTGACAGGGTCGAAGTTGCCGATTTTATTACAGAAAAAAATCGGAGACATTTTTGTATAGGAATTGTGAGAGGGGTGATGTTGCTGGAGGTGACTGGAGGCCCGGTGAACTCTTTGATGATAGCAAAGAGTACCTTGATGCTATTCATGCTGTCAATTATGCACTCTCCCAGGGCTGTGCGCTTGATGTCCCGGATTTGCTTAGGGCAGATTTGAAAGTGCTTTTGTTTGCAGTGTCTTGACCAGGGCCGGACTGGCCGTAGCGGGCACCGGGCGTTTCCCCGGTGGGCCACCAGGGTGGGGGCGTGTTTTAGGCCCCTGGGGGGCCGTTTTTGTTACCGGGGGCCGGCAATATCGGCCCCCTGTAACAGAATCAGCTGTAACCGGCCCTAGGACACAGCTCGGCCACACCCCCCTCCTCCCCCCAGGGGGGCCAGCCGAGCAGTGTGCCAGGGCCGGTTTCGGTTCCCAGTCCGGCCCTGGTCTGGACTCATTCTCCACTTACCCTCCAGTTGCTTGCAGTGGCATTTAATCAGCCTGAGCTACTATGTGTACGAGCTGGTATGTGATCAGGCTCCTGCCAGTGAGTTGTGCTTGAGAGGGGTCAGGTTGTCGATAGATGTGTTGATCCAGCTGTCGAAAATCTTGACTGCTTTTGGCAAGTTGCTGTGTGCCTGGGTTGGTGCAGGGAGAGGCTGTGGGTCCGGTCCTATTCCATGATGTTTTTCCAGCTGCAGCATGCAGATACAGTGATAGTGGGTCTGTGGTGGTGTGGGACACGAATGCTGAAACAGATGATGCCGTGGTCTCCATGCCACTGGAGTCAAACTAGCCTGGCTGCTGAGGGGTGTCACCCCGAAACCGGTCCCATGATGCTTGTTTCCAGTCCACGGAGGACCTGGCCTGGCAGTTCGGGCTAGACTGTTACCATAGGGAGCAGGGTCAAGACTGATTTGCATATGGCTGGGTTCATACTGGAATGGCATGGGGAGCAAAGAAACGATGGATTTAGGCCCAGACCTCTGTTCTGGGGTGAATGTATGACATTGTTCTGCATTCTGTCCATCAATTGTTCTTTTTGCAGTAGTGTGTCTGGGTCATATGCAATGGTTTGTCAATTGTGATGCTGCCGAAGGGAGGAGCAAATTGGGTCTAATAGGTGTTCGGCGGTGTGGGTGGGTCTGGCTGCGTGCTAGATGAGGCCGAACTTTCTGAGATTATCTAGGAGAGCTGTAGAGTTTGGGTTGGTGCGATCTTCCATGTGAAAATTCAGGTCTTCGAGGAGGGTGAAGGTGCTGGAGTCAATATTGAGGGAAGCGCTGAAGTCCGAGACGTTGTTGGCAAAGTTAGCGTGGATTCCGGATGGTCTGTAAACAAGGATTCCGCATAGGGAGAAGTTGCCTGTGATGCTCAGCTTGAACGTGAGGTGTTCCATGTAGCTGGTGGGTGTGTCTGTGGAGACAACGCAATTGATGGTATCTTTGAATGTGATTGCAACTCCTCCCCTAGGTTTCTGCCCATGGGGTTTCCTGGCAATCTTGTATCCAGTGGGGATGACTGTAGCAATGTCCGGGTTCGAGGTTGGGTTCAGCCATGGTCATCATGTCTCCATTAGGAAAAGCAGGCCTGGAGCATGGTCCTGCTTGAGTTCCCCTATTTCCATGGTGTATTTTGTGAGTGAGCAGGAGGAGCATGCAAGTGAGTGGCGGGGTGTGTCGGAGGTTGTTGATCTGTGTGAGTGGGTGGGGTGTGGGTGGTGTTAGTGTGGGAGAAGGGTGTGGGAGAGTGCATGTGAACTTGCAAAAAGCACAGGAGAAAACTTCCTCTATATTGTGTGGTGCAGTGTGGTAGCAGTGCAGTGAGCGGTGGTCGTGGTTTAGGATGTAGAGGAATGGAGTAGGGTAGCAGTGGGCTGGGGTGCGGCAGGGTTCCTGCCTCTGGGCGCAGTCCGGGTGCACAGGGTCTTGCATTTGTCATGCCCGCTGACCCTCCGTACTGCGCCCACCATTTAGTAGGTTCTGCAAGGCAGAAGGATCACAAGGAGCTGTGGGCACAGCAGAGAGGGTCCAGAAGGCAGGAAGCGGGAAAGGAACAAAGGCAGCATCGGCAACCCCAGACAAAAACCAGAAATAAGGAGAGCAAAAAGTGACCAAACAAATGGCAAAAAATTAAGAGAATCACTAAAAAGGGGCAAAAAAGCCTCAGGCACATGGCCGGGTGAGGAAGGGCCTTGGCTAGTTGGAGGGCCAGGTGCAGGTAAGCTCTACGGGGGGGCTAGGGCTGTACACCTGCCTAATGGCTGGTTCACACTGTGGCTGTTAATAAATAGGTCCTGGGAGGGGGGAGGATCACAGGGGGTAGTGAGAGGGGCAAAAAAGGGGTGCGGGAGAGCAGGGCCAGATAGCCGGAGACGGGAAAGGAACAGAGCCAGCAAGGGCAGAGCCAGACAGAAGTCTCAAATACTAAGAGCAAAAACAGACCAAACGAATGGCAAAAAAAATTGTAGAAAATCACAAATAAGTAGGAAAGAATAGCTCAACCGAGAGCAAAAGAGACAAAAATTAATCAAAAGCACAATAAGAAGCAAAAAAGAGGGCAGATCAGTGGGCAAAAATGACAGAAAACAGTGGTCAAAAACACAACAGAAGGCACAAAAGAGGGTACAACAGAGGGCAGAAGAGACAGAAAACAGTGGTCAAAAGCACAAGGAGAGGCACAACAGAGGGCAGATCAGTGGGCAAAAATGACAGAAAACAGTGGTCAAAAACACAACAGAAGGCACGAAAGAGGGTACAACAGAGGGCAAAAAAGACAGAAAACAGTGGTCAAAGACACAACAGGAGCATAAAAGAGAGCCAAAGAGAACACTTGGCAGGACACAAGAGTCCCAAGGATAGGGTGAAGTCTTAGAGAGAGAGAGCGATATAGAGACCGTCTGGAAGAGCACAGGAGTGGCTCAAGGTGGGAGCCTCATGTGCAGGAGCTGGGTCCAGAAGAGCCTTGCCTGGTTGGAGGCCCAGACGCAGGTAAGTCCTGGATGGGAGGAGGGGAGCGGGTAGGGCTGCGCACCTGCTTGGTGGCTGGCTTGCGCTGTAGCTGTGGGAGGGGCAGACTGGGGCTCCGGAGGCGGGTGAGCAGGGGAAATGAAAGGAACAGAGCCAGCAAGGGCAGAACCAGATAAAAGAAACAAATAAGGAGAACAAAAAGAGACTAAACAAATGGCATAAAAATGTAGAAAATCACAAATAAGGGGCACAAAAGAGTGCAGCAGAGAGCAAAAGAGACAACCTCTGGCACTGGAGCCGGGTCGGGAATAGTCTTGCCTGGTAGGGGGACCAGCCACAGTTAAGTCCTAGGGGTGGCTAGGGCTGTGCACCTGCTTAATCTGTTTAATCTACGCCTTCTTCCATCCTCCTTTGCATGGTAGCCAGGAGAGCACTGATATGGAGCTTGGGCTGGGCTTCAATGAGTGAAATCCGCAGGTAGAGTGAACGTGCCTACCACATTTTACAAATGTTACCTATTGTGGTTATCCTCTTCCCAAGGCTTATGGTGGCTTGTCCTGAGGATTGCATTTATGACTACAACTAAAAATGGGGCCAAAAGAGCAGAGATAACCTTTGATCAGTCCGTAACTACCAAGTTTGGCCCAGGAGCTGTAATAGACTTTGGAGCACCAAAGACCTCCTCCACCTCATCCTGGTTCTCCATTTCTACTACCCAAGGCACTGTGGCATGACCAGAGGCATGGCTGAAATGACCCACAATACAGGCTTTATACTTGCAATTGGTTACGTACCCATGGCAATAAAATGTAATAAGGTCTAAATATCGTTTATAACCAAGTTCAATCAATCAACCAGGTTACTTGTAAAGCGCGACTACTCACCCGTTAGGGTCTCAAGTTACTCCATTTGTACATTTTTGACTCCCAAAGGTTAGTGAATCGAGCATCCAACTACAGCTTTGAAGTTGCTTCATGCTGTCTGCACCATCTCTGCTTTATTTACCCCACCAACTTCAAGTACACAACCATCAATTCCCCAACAATCCCCCCTGGTCCACCTCAGATGTCTGAAGCGCATATTGTACATTCCCTTTCTATATTCGCAGTAAGCCCCTTTTTGCCTCCTGGAGAAACCTGTCATTCTCATCAAAGACACCCTTTGGTACAGCACTCTGACAGTACAAAGACAGTCCCTATGGCTTTCGCAAGCCAACTTTTGGGGGCAGCCATAGCGATGATCTTTGTTGAGGTTCCCAGCAGGTGTCCTAGCACAGACTGCTCGTGCACAGCTCCAGGTCTTGTCATGCAACCCTCTGGGTTACGCTAAAGATGACTTGTTGGAATCTTAAAACCAAGGGGTTACGACCTGACTCAGCCCTTTCCACCATCTCCAGATCTATCAACCTTGACCAGTTAGCCGCAACAAACAATATTTTGGTGGTCTATAATACTGACAAAAATGTCACAGCAACATAAATATCTAAGAGTACTCTACTGTAGATTGTGAATTAAAAAAAACCTCATTGAGTAGCCTAGCTCCCTCATTCTGCGCAGATATTGGCATGAGCGGCTGGATGATCACCCAATCCTCACAATCATCCCATTAATCAGGGGCTTGTGCGTCTCCAATTCACATACCAAATTAACCTGCAACAATTAAATCGGTGTCTCCCTTTAGGACACATCCCCTCCTACGCCTTCCAAGAGGGCGCACAGATCACTCAATGCCTGAAAGAAACATGTTCCATCCCTGTGTTATAAACATCAACCACTGCTACCGGGAGAAACAGTTTACGGGGATCACCTTATGGAGACACCAACTTACTAATTTCCCTTCCTGCAAGGTGATAACCAAGTAAATCCCTTTGTACATTTTTGACTCCCAAAGGATAGTGACTCAATCATCCAAGGCTTAATCTAGGTATTGTTTATGGGTTTGGGCTAGATACTGATTGTCAAGTAATAAAACAATCCCAGATCAGAGCAATATTTTTTTAAATTAGTAGCTCATTATTTACACATAGGAATTAAAAGGTGATTAAAATAATAATGAGCCAAATAAACTAGATGGATGACTCACCTTCTTGGATCAAAATACGTCTCTAAGTCTCCGCAGTCATACATATACTACTAGTAAACTACCATTGTGAATAGCAAACAATGGTTAACTTACACAAAAGTGCAAATTTACCTTTGCGAATCAGTCCCTCGTTGTTTTTAGTGCCTACGTGGTAAAATGCAATAAAATTTACCACTCAAAATAACGCTGGCACATATGGAAAATGTTCCCAGTTTGAAGGTTTGTATAATTTTGATGGTCTTCCTAAAAACTGGGGCCTCGTTTATCTTACTAACGCTTTGTTTATAGTATGAAGTCAATGGAGTTTAAAGTGTCAGACCAAATGTTCCAGTGTATCATGTAGTGATTAGGGATAGGGTTGCTTAAATGTCAGGATGTTGGATTAAGGTTGTGATTTGGGTTATGGCTAAATCTATGATCGGATTAGGGTAATTGAAAGTGTTGTTAGAGAGATCAGCCTCCTTGTATTTAGTGTAAGCATTGCTTTATAATTATCAATTTAATGTAAATGCACTGTTTTTCTTCATGGATTCTTTGTTATTACTTTTTAATAGATGCATTTCCGCATTTTTTATTCAATATCATATAGATCTGGGAAGATACATTCACAAACCTTCTAACGACCCCAGGCCTCAAAGTGTGCTAGGATGAACATTGCTTGTGCACACATGAGCACAGGTGGTAATCACAGAGAGTTTTCACGAGGCTGTGTGATAACACTGGGACCTAATGGTTATAGCTGGTAATATTTTTTCAACCTGTGTCTTACACTTGCTGAAACAACACCTAATAGGTCTGCTGAATACAGCAGCTGTATCTCCTACACTCTCCCCCAAACACCAGAGTTTCCCCACTGCTAGACAAGTCAGCCAAGTCCATAATTAACCCACTACAAGAACATCACTTAAGATATGAAGCACCAAACAAGAGGTAGGACTTCCCTCCAACTCACATCCAACCATGTGACAGACTCATCAAGAAATGTGACTTGGAGTAACTGAAAAACATCATGCGTCATGTCCAATTGGGTGCCGTTACATCTCATGAGGAAAATGATGGCCAACCTGGCTTGTCCAGGATTGCCCTTCCTATGATCTCCCACCCAACCTTCACTAGCACAACAAGCATATGCGAATTCTATTGACTTTGTCAATATTTTTGTACATGTTGTACAGCAGTTGAGCTCCTGTGCAACATGGCTTAAAGTTAAAAAAAAAAAAATGCTGGCCGTGTCTTAGCGCTTTTTAAAAAATTTTAATCCATGTTGCACAGCAGCTCAACGTTGACAAAGCCAATAGATTTTGCATAGATGAAACATATTGCCTTTGGCAATGCTTGTTGATCTGTGATAAAAGTGCTGCTTAGAGCTGCAGTGTTTTACTGACATGCTGGAGACCTTTACGTACAGTTGCTGGTTGTCAGTTTATCTACAGATTCGTGTTGCATTAGGCAACTAAATTCTACGGGATATTAACACTTTTCTGCTGCTTATTTACACATTTTCTGCCAATAATTTTTTACAAGATTTACTCGAAAAGCCATCTGTGCGATGTATTGTTCACTCTTCTGCAACAACATGGTGTATGTCACTGTAGACCCCTTCACAGCTCCACGGCTGGACTGGGAACAGAAAACAGTCCTGGCAATTCCACTCGACCGTTTTGGTGTTACTGACAGAAGTGACAGCCCGGGTGGGGGTGTATAGTTGCTGCTAGTGTCAAGCAAAACTGGCCCCAAGTAACAAAACCAGCCCTACGGTTCAAAAACCGCCCCCCACCATTCGGCCCACTCGTGAAAACGCCCGGTGCCCGCTAGGCCAGTCCAGTCCTGCATAGCTCCCCTGCACCTTGAAGAGTCACCAGGTGGCCACCAGCAACTCGGCCTCGTCCAAATCCTGGCCCGTGCTAACGGTGACAACTAGACAGGTGCATGGGAAATGGGGATGGGGTCGAAGAGAAATGGTGGTACAGGAGGCAAAAAAAAAAAGTAATTACAAAGAAAATGCCAAACATGTTACCTTTCACTTGTGCCACTGGGGTTCACAATTCCACATTATCGAGCTCTGACAGACACGAATAATAGAAGGCGAAGTGGAGTGGGGGCAAAGGTAGGGTGTGCTGGGGGGGAGCCTTAGAGCAGATTATTAAAGTGATTCATGAGAAATACAAGTCCTCGTAACTGTGGAGAAGAATGACTTGCAGATATGTCTCTTTGCAGATGTGCCTTAACGATCAGCAGGGTGCTGGTGTTCTGCCGCGGGGGGACTGCAGAGACATGCACTCAAATAGTGCATGTTGAAAAGGATAAAACCAAAAAAAGAGCCCTTGCACTGGAAGGAAACTGGAAGTTGTACTTTGGTCAAGGCTCCATGGCAGGACGAAGACTCGATTCGAAGCCCAGGAGGAAGACAGAGGCGAGGAGGAAGTGCTGACCAATAGTGAGCAAGGAAACAAGAGTAATGTGGGAGCCAGCCAATGGTAAGTGAAGTGACGTGGGAGCCAGCCAAAGGTAAATAAAGGTAAGTTATGGGCAGACTCTACGAGCCTATTAAATTTTTTTTTTTAATTCAAGAGATTTCGCAAACGCTGTGCAGGCGAAACCTAAAAATGAAAAGCCCAGGGGGGTCACCCTCGAGATCTGTTTTATCAATGGAAATGCACCAATCAAACATTTAAATAAAATATATTGAAGAGGATTAGAGTGGACACATGTTTTCAATTATATTTATGTAACACTTCAATCACCTTATGAGGTACCAAATTGTTTTCAGTGGACTGATAGCAGGGTACTCTGTACATTTTACACTATTAAGTGAGAGCTCAATGGGATGAATATTGACTTTGGTTCTCTACCCCAGTGAGAACCCTGCCACTACAGGTGCCTCCATACCCAGTGACTTGGTGTGTCTTCTTCACAGTCAATGCTCCCATCCTCCTTGGAAGACTGCTTCTGTCACATTGCAAAGAACTGATTCTTCAGAATGGGTGGCACAATGACACTGATCTACCATGATCTTGTAATCTCGTGCAAACGTTAGTGTAACTAGCAGCACTTACTTTGAGCAAGTAGTCACATGCCCTCCGCGAGCCCAAACTCCTCAAAGATTGTAAACCACGACACAGCTCCACCGTGCTGAAATAACTGAATTAGCTCTGTTCACACACTGCTTGGGACACAAGATTCTGCTGATGGTGTATTTTTTATAATTTGTGGATATACTGGAGAACAAGCAAGAAATTCTTTTGTGCACCTGGCTGACATCCACCTCGAACAGACTGCTAGACACACCCTAAACCTTGTGTTTACTTTAGATTTGAGACATCAGAAATAGCCGTCCCATCCAAATTCTACTTTGACCACCACTGACACCTCATCCAAAAGGCATAGACTGCAATGATGACACATGTTGAGCCACAGACATACAACATTTCCCTCCAGATTCTGGAAATCCTTCACCACTCTCTGAACATCATCACCGTGGGATGCTACATCATCAGGACCATTGAAACAGCATCCCTAGTCCGTTCTAAGGAACAAAGTCAGAAACCAAGTCAGTCAAAGAGTGGTTTGGGCTAAAAAGAGGCAACATAAATGGAAAAAGACACAACTAGGAAAGAGCCTGTAAAAACCCTTGACTACATGATCCAGCTAGCCTTACAGTATCGTTTGCGCGACAGGAAACCACAAACTATGCGAATGCTCCCAAAAAAAAAAAAGGCTCACTATGTGGTCCAAATATGTCAGATACAAACCATAACAACACACCTTATAAATTCTTATGTGAGGTGACACGTTAAGAAATAATCAAGAATACTCTTCAACCCTTCCAAAAACACTACGAAAACCTTCTCGCCGTCTTTCACTGTTAATATAAAGAATACATGTTACGATCTGAAAAAAATGGACACATTTCAACCTTCACCGTTTAGAGTCTCCCGAACGTAACGCCACTTCTTTTGCCTTATGGAGTGGGTCTTCAACTGGTCCTCAAAGTTGAGAGAAAAATCAAAACTTTAAACATGCTGCTGTAAACTTGTCGAGCACCCACCCTGACATCACAGCGGTAAACAATCACCTTCAACAATCATGGATCATAGAACTCTGTGCATAAATAACAGCTCCTCTACACAAGAATAAGATTGCAGACACCAATACTTATATGTTGTTAAAGTTATGTTTCTTTAATTTGTAACAGTATTTTAAATTAAATAAAAATAATTATTAGATAAAACAGACAGTTAATATATAAAGTGGAAGGAAAAAATAGGACTATTTAATATTTATAAATCATAATTTATTTTAAGATTATAGAAATTATTCAATATACATGTGTATGGTTTTTAGTTTTATAATTTTTGGGGGGTTGTAACGAGTCTTTAGGGTTCAGGGGTGGGTAGTGCTTAGTGGCAGAAAGGAGTTTTTAGGGTTAAGAGATGGGTTGCATTCATGTGTAGTAAAGTCTTTTTAAGGTTTGGAGATGGGTAGTATTTAGGGTTAGTAAGGGTTTTGTAAAGTTCAGGGATGGGTAATTTAAATATACATTATATTAAGTTTGAAAAAATTATTAAATTAGAAGTAATATTAATTTACATTTAAAATATTGTTAGAGTTTTCAAAATATACATATATAAGGGATACCACCTTACTGACGAAGGTAAGGTACTCAAAGGTAAGGTACTCGAAATGGTATGTCCGATGCACGGACTGTGATGGAATGACTCCTTCTCTAACAGTATTCGAAATAACAACGGACAGTCTCCAGTAAGACTACCAGGTAAGCGTCATACCAGAAAGGGGTACTACATCTGGTTTCACCAGTGTAAGGGTGGAACTTCTCTCCTCAAACCCTGAGACCTGGAAATCCACATTCTATTCAATTTCTCTGATGCATATATTCAGTATGGTTGTGTGACGGAACCACGCATGCGATTACCACGCATGCCAATTCCATGCGGTCAGAGCCACGCAAGTCTTAACCACCCATATGCCTTTACCACAAATGCCTTTACAATGAAATATGTGTTGTTAAGGCATGTATGGCAAAGACATATGCGTGGTTAAGACTTATCAGGTAAGTGTAAGTATCCCGCTCTGAGCCATAAAATGGCCCCCCAAGCCCTCACCCTGAAACCTAAAACCAGCCCCTTCCCCAAGCACTAAAAACTTTCCTGCCCCCCAAGCCCTAAAAACTACCCTGACCCCCCTCGCCGACCCCCGAAGCCCTAAAAACAACCCCGACCCCCAACCCGAAGCGTAAAAACTACCCTGATCCCCCCCGGGCCCTAAAAACTTCCCTGACCCCCAGCCCTGAAAACAACCCCGACAGCCCTGAAAACTACCCCCACTATCCGTAGCCCCAATTACCAGACCGCATCCTCTCCCGATCCTTCCTCTTCCTGTGCCCGCACATTCCCGCATCTAGACCATGCACTGCCTTAACCACACATAGCATATGTGTGGTTAAGGCAAGTGTGGTCGCGCTTGCGTGGTTCGGGCACGCGTGACTGAGGCAGCATTGTTCCAACTGTTTCCCATTCAGTATACCATACAATTATAATTACAGAAATGGATCTGGGTTAGAGGCACTGCCATATAGTGGTACCACTCATTCATATCAACTGGGATCCAATATATCAGACCCAGAACATCCCCACAGTTTTTCAAACATACTGGCTGCTTCTGTTTTTCAGCTTCGGCGAGGTTGCCAAACAAGGACATCACACTGCATGAACCTGAGGTCGAAATCATATGTGGATGATATCCAGCTACATACAAGGCTAGTTAACAACAGATTACCAGCTATAGATCACACGCTCCCTAAAACACGAACAACACTTGACGAAGTAAAGTCACCTACACTTGAACAGCATGGAGACTGAGATACTGGTAATTTGCACCCCTACACAGCACCTTCTCCATTCTCCAGGAAATCAGAAACTGGTGCAAACCCCACCTCTGCCCAAAGTCACAAACTAGGAGTCACTTTAACACAGAGAGATTCTTCACACAATACATCACAGGAGCCACTCAAAGTACCAACCACAAACTCATGATGCTGAAAAGAGCCTGTCTCTTCTTCAACTCAACGTCTAGGTCAAGCGAGCCAGGGCATTCATCCACTCATATCCGGACTATTGCTTTTTGTTAAATCTGTGTTCGAGCCCAAAGTAAGACATCGAAACACTGCAGAGAATACAAACCAAGCAGCCAGACTGCATGAGACTAAGGAAAGCAGACCACATGATTACAGCGCTGTCCACTGGTTGCCAATGGAGTAAATCATCCCTGAACACTACACTCATCTTCAAGATGTTTGGGGGTGGGCAGTCCAGAATCCCTGAATAAGATTGTCCCTTGACCACAACCCGAGAAAGAGCTCAGTGAGGCAAGCTATCAAACCAGATTAAATCTTAAACATAGGCGCAGAACAGTGGAGTTCTGGGCCTTTACCGCTCTAATATGTTAGGTCAAGCATTATCAACACAACCTGTCAGTATTTATGGAGCTTTCGAGACTCGTCTTTTGAAGGCAGCACCAATACTGCTCAACTAAGGCGTCTCCTGTAAGAAGAGTGAACCTTCCGTGAATCACCTGCAGACTGCAGAAACCACCATACTCGAGGTGACCAACCAGTGTTGTCACCTCATCTAACCAGAACCACCACAGCAGGTCCTACACCAAAATACTTTAGAGTGCCTCGAGACGGCAACAGGCCACTAGCCGGTGCTATATAAAATCCACATACACATTACAAGCTTGGTTGCGATCCTCATGCAAAGAAGTACCAACCCTCCTTTCTTATATCAGTAGGGTTAGCATTTTGTCTATGCTCTCTTGGAGTTCCCATGCATGACTCTTAATCATAATGAATATTCTGAGGCAAATGATAGTGAACACTTCCTTACTTGTGAGTTACTAAAATTATCATGAACTCCATTTACCACAAAGCATGAGGACCTTTTGATGGCATACCAGCAGTGGTCCGCCTCACAACCAGCTCAACAATGTCCTGGCACTGCCGCACCTACCACCAGTAGGCCTCAGGACTCTGCTTTCACTGACTGGCCCTTGCTCAAGGCACCTCCCCCATGCTGCGCCTGTCATCTTGCGTTTTTACAGCAGCGCAGCCGGGTCCTCCCTGCACACATCTCATCCGCGGCATTCATACTCCTATAGTTCCAGGTGAGGAGCACTTAATTTCCAGTGCTTAATTTGAGCCTGTGGTTTCCGGTGCTCGGCACCGGCACTTAAATGTCAGCACCAGCTCTAGTGACAGTGCACCACATGGTGGCGCTGTCTGTCAAATTTTGAGATAAGCACAACAGTATTTAATAAGTCAATATAAATTAAAAATGAATAACATCTATCCCTCACACCATTATTATAGCTTTGGGTGGTCTGGGATAGTTTAATTGTCACACTTCTAGCAGTCCGATGGTTAGTACCTGTATTGGTTCTGTCATTGGCAGCACTGGCAGGGGCAATGAGTGGTGCAGCCTGTAGTGGCCTCCTGAGAAGGGCCTAGGCACTTACTCTTTTTACAAATGAAGCATTGTTTATTTCATTTCTAAAAAAAATTCTTTCACAAACAATCTGTCATTAATTTTTTAGCTATGCACAACTGCAGTCCAATTCTACATCCACCCAATACCACCATCATCCACTATGGACCTTTAAGTCCACCCTGGTTATCTACTTCAAGGGGCAAAACAAAACCACCTTGTTTGACTCATTTGGAATAGGTTTGCCAGATATCATAATCTGCCAATCTGGGAGTGGACGGGGAGTCTAATTTCTATACATCTGTAATGTTGTATCTGAATACAAGTAATGCAACAATATCAATAGCCTTAGTCAACAAACCCATCTACTTCAGTGGAAAACCATTGCTCTTCGATATCAAATCATGTGTGTATATGCCCCGCTTTCTATTGTCATACTACAAGGGTTTTTTCCCCATAGGCCCCGTCTCACAAGTGGGGCATCGTTTTTTATTGGGAGAAGTGTGGTAATGCTGGGTGGTAGGAATTTTGGGGATCTCCACATTTTCTGGCCTTTCCCTTACAGAAAATGATCCCTGATCCTGTTACTCAAATTACTCCATAAACCCTCACATCATTTAAAAAAAAGAAATATATCAGTAAAGGGTCTACAGTCATACATAGCGGAGAGTTACTGTGTGTACACGTGCGAGTGCACAGAATGGAAATAGTGTACACTTGGGGCCAAGTCTACTCCATGTTAAACAATGTAAAGGCTTAGCACACTTGATGTGGGTTGCAGAAGCATGCTTCAGAGTAGGCTGTGGCATAAAGTCATAGCCTGTTGCAAACCATCTGTGAGAAAAGCCAAAGCTTCTTTTGACAATGGATTATTCACCAGGGGATGTCTAGGCCTGTGGCCATGTTAAATAGTTATAATACTATGTTATAGACAAGTTCTAAGTAATGAGGATGTTTATGAGGTGTGGATGATTATTTTCAGAACTTCACTGAAGATTTTAAGGCATTGCAGATTGTTGAATAATGTAGAATGTAGTGGTGATCCAGTTAGAGGTATTTGAACTCACACTGGGGTTGTAAGCATGGCTTTAAGGTTGTATGCTATGTGCTCATCGCAGGAGTGTGTAGTGTACGCTAGCAGACTACGTAGGGTTGTCCTTATGGCCTGGCAGAAGGTGTCATCAGTGGTAAATGCATACCTGTCACCCTCTTCACTTATGATTTCAGGTAATGTGATGTCTTTAAGTGGGTAGTCCTGTTCAGGTAAATAAAGTACAAGCTCTTTTTTAGAGGGTGTTCAAAGTTTAAAAATGGGTTGACCTTTTATCGTCTATGGGGGCATTGTGTTTGTTAGGTGGGTGTATACCAGTAAAAAGAAGGGAACATCCACAAAATGTGTGTTACTTGACAGATATGTTGTGTCTAATATGTGGTCAAAGGTTATGTCCAAAACCATTTGAGGAAAGCAAATTGGGCCGAGGTGTAGAGTGTTGAATTACTTTAAGTCTAGACACCCTATAGAACACTGTAACAATGACTAGATGATTTAATCAGTGATGTCATTTAACATGTCATGAGTGACGTAATATGTGAGGTTATAAGTAGTGCATGATGAGGCACAAGTTATTGTTAGTTCACTAAACTATAACTGCTGAATTTCGGAGGTTCTTCATTTTTACACTTTATTTCTTATGTCATTTCAACATGTAACTATAATATCACTTTAAACTTTGTTTTTTCAGAGAAAAGAAAATATATATACTGACAAAGGCGTTTGCTGAAACGCGTCTGTGTGCACGGAAGATCCAATAGAATACTCTCTCCCACGAGTGCTGGTCGTCTTCTTTTTTCAAGAGCGTTGGAGATAGATATATATCCTACTAACATCCATCACATACATATATCATGCCAAGAGCACTACCATTGGGTACCTTTAGTATCATATAGGCTCTCCTCATTCATATACCGGACAGGTTCAGGTATGCGGAAAAAGTGTCATGGGACTATTCACAAACTGCGTGTTGCTGTACGGTTAGTAGTACTGCAATAGTACTAATGTACTCTAAAATGATATTCACAAACCTGGAGGTGAACACCTTTGCCTTTCCTACCTTTTATGTGCAGAGATCTCCTCACATGTAGGTATACGTTTTTATCATTATATGTGGGAGGGATGTAGGGAGTAGCTGGAAAATGTGGAATACTTAGTAGCAGCGGTTAAGGAATGGCACGTGAGGGGTTTAGGAAGTTATACGCACCCAACCATAAAATGTAAGCCAATTGCCATTCACAAACTGCACTTCTATAGTTACTAAACCCAAATGGACCCAAAACAGTAGTGATTATACTCCAGCTCAGAGCTGGAGTAAGACCATCACCACACATGGCCAACTGTTGCTAATTCAAGAGCCTCCCATAGAAAATAATGGAGGCAGGGATTTAAAGTTAAAGCCCATAGGAACTAATGTTAAAATTAATTAACTTATTTAAACTTTTTAAAAATATAAATAAATGTAACGTTAGAAAATTTTAAATAAAACATAATTAATACTTTGCCATAAAATACCTTTCTTTTACATTTAAACATTAATGTAACTTTAATTATATTATATGCATACCTTTAAATCAATTTTACTATATAATAAATAAATACAAGTTTTATACTTTAGGTGGATATTTTATTAATTTAAATCCTAAGAAAAAAATGTAAATTAATATAATAAAATATTTAATAAAAAATTAAGTTTATGCTGTTTTTTTATTTTGTTCTACATCTAACATACATATTATATATTAATTTACATTAATATGCAACGTTACAATATTTTTACTATTTTCACTTAAAGTTCAATAAACTTTTACTTATTCATTACCATATGGAGAGCTCAGCCCCGGTCTGCCTACATGTGAAAAGTTACAAGTAGAAACTTTACACTTGTAAATTAGGCTCCACCCTCAGAATTCAGAGGGTGGGGTCATGTAACTTTTGAGTAACTTTACACTCCTAAATAAGGAAATTCAAAAGTAGTAAAGTTACTCATTAGTGTAAGAGTAAAAATACATGAGTAGATTTACTCAAGTGTAAGTTTACCTCTGTGAATAGCCCCCTCACTGTCTCAGAATGCTGGTCTAAAAGCTACATCAATCAGTCTATTGCCATTATGTCATTACCCATGTGTTGGGAGAACTAACAGGACGTCAGCAATAGTAATCAAGCATCTGTAATGAAGCATGTTCTTGTTAAACTGGGTCACACTGCGGCACGTTTATTGCCCAAACGTTTATTGCAATAAAATGCAGCCATTTTCCCAGCCCCCGCTTGACGAATTGCCCCAAAACTTTCCATTCACAATAATAATCACTGGCACACTTTTTGGGAAAATTTCGTGAAGATTTGTCAAACCTCGCCAAAGAAATAGCCAAGTCAAAAAAAAGATTTTCCTGGGGAAACATGGTCCTAACTAAAACTACCTACAGGCCAAGGACAGAGGAAGAAATAATGGCAGCACAGACATCACAACTCATGGTAATTAACTTTTTGAGAAGAGAACTTTCTGAGATAGAATGCCAGACTTTGAAATTAGGACTCTCCTTTTGCCCAGAAATGGGAATAGACTATGCACAGCTTAGAGTGGATCATTCTAAGTTTGCACGAAAATTAAAATTTTCCAAAGTGCACTGTCTGAAACAGCAAATGTCTATCAAAACCACTCATACAACAACCACACACCAGATCCAACCTTGTGATTAGGGATATAGAAACACTACACACAATGTACGACTTAGGTGCTACTGGGGAGGAAATAACACAAAGAGAGACATGGGACCATTATGACCCCATGTATCAAGGGAGCTCACACACATAAATGGCATTGAGACTGGGACCATATGTGACATGGAGTTTAGGATGCCCTCCAAATTCATCCCAGGATACCGAGAGACAACATTGATGTTTTTTGTGATGAGGTTGCCAATGACTTACTCTTTCTGAGCAGGGAAACCACTAGGAGACAGAACACGCACAAAGACCAATGGGAAGCAGTTATGGCTTTACAGAAGGACCCTGACCTGGTAATAAAACCCTCCGATAAAGGAGGTAATACAGTCCTCATGGAAAGGGAAGTTTATGTTAAGGAAGCCCATAAGCAACTTAAGAACACAGCATGTTACACCAAGGTAGACATGAATTATGTGAGGAATTTACAGGAGATGTATACGGATTTGGTACAGGGCTGGTACAACACCCAATTGTTGAACTGGGATGAATTGCAGTTCTTACAACATACCACAATTACCATTCCCATACTATATGTACTCCCAAAAGTACATAAAAGTATTACTAATCCTCCTGGCCATCCAATTATCTCATCCAAGAAATCCAAAAGACATCCATTTTATTGACCATTTTCAATTTCCCTCTGTGCGGGATCTAAGTTCCTATGTGAGGGACACCAAAGATTTCATACAGGAAATACCAAATCGTTTCTGGGGGAAGGAATGCTGAGGAGTGTGTTTGGATGTGGAAAGTCTCTACATGAGCATAAGACACCATGACGGTTTAAATGCATGTAAATATTTTCTGCGTGCAAGAAACAATGTGTTGGAACATATGCACGTGTGTTTGAAGATGATCGAAATCTGTTTACAGAAAAATGTTTTTGTGTTTGAAAAAGATCTGTACAAGCAAATACAGGGGCAGGCGATGGGCACCTGCTTCGCCCCCAGCTATGCCAACCTGACCATGGGCTGGTGGGAGGAACAGGTTCTCTGGGGCAGTGACCTTGTAAAATGGACTGAAAACATCAGTGTTTGGCTGAGATACATAGAGGACATCTTTTTTGTTTGGGACGGCAATGAGAATGACTTGAACACATTCATCACCAAATTAAATATTAATGATGTTAATTTGAAATTCACCATGCAATACAGTCAGGACATCATTGACTTCCTAGACATAAGATTAAGGATTACGGATGGGATTTTGCACAGCAAACGTTTTAGGAAATCGACAGCAGGGAACTCCATCCTGCACGCAGCTAACTGCCATCCTCCCAGCTTCCGTTGGAGTATCCCATACAGTGCATTTCTCAGAGTCAAAAGAAACTGTTGCTCTGAACAGTTACCAGGATACCAAGGCAGAAATGACTAGGAGACTTATTTCCAGAGACTACCCCCGGAAAGCACTCAAACTGGCTAGCAAAAGAGATGATTCAGTCTCTAGAGAACAAACCCTATTCCGCCCACCTCCAGCCAGTGGTGAACCTGGGGGTGAACCAATTTGTTTCATAACTAAGTTCACAAACCAGGCAGGAAGAGTAAGAAATAGCTTGAAGATAGAGATATGCTAGTACACAGCCATCTTAAACCCAAGAACTACAACTGGCTGGGACAAGGAAAGGCTTCAAATGCTGTGGACACTGTAAGGCCTGTAGACACAGCAGTAACATCCAAGAAGTTACCTTAGGGAGACTCAAAACATGGTGCATGCCCAGACCGATAGGCTGCACAACTTATTTTGTTGTCTATATCATCACCTGCTCCTGTAGGAAGTGGTATATTGGCTCTACCACTTTCCCAGTTCATAAACGAATACTTGAACATGAGGGCTATAACAAACAATGTCCAAAGTTATAGCACAACCAACATTTCCAGGAGAAACACCAGAGTGACTGAACGATGGCCACATTTTTCGGCATCGACACAGTACCTAAACACCAAACAGGAGGGAACAGACTCCTTGCACTACCCAGATTCAAATCTAGATTTATCCTGCATCGTGTTGACGCAGTATTTATGTTCGGCATTTGCTGATTATGGTCATGTGACCAAGACATCTTGAGGTTGAAACGTGTTATCCTCGTTTGCCACAATAAAACTGGATTACTGAACCGCTGTACCGGAGTGTCTGGATTTTCTTTACCGTACGTTGGTGAGAGACTTGTGTGTGTGTGTGTGTGTGTGTGTATATATATATATATATATATATATATATATATATATATATTCCACAAGCAATCCCACACAGCCTTCATTGTGTGAGCAAACAAGCCCTCCAGTCGGGAGTGAAGTGAAACAAATGTTGTTTATTCCAGCAGGTACCAGCAACACAGCATTACGCATTTCGACCGAATAACAACAGTCTTAATCATATGCAAAGTGAGGATCAGGTGCTCGGGAGTTTAAATGCTGTTGGATAACATGACAGTAAGGAAGGACTAACATGCTCGTATTTAATCAATGTCTTCATCATAGTGATGTTTGCGAATAGGTTTTAAACATGGAAGATCAGTTTCATATTTTAACATTTCCCTACTCTTATATATATTACAAAAAGCTCGTCCGACGCTTCGTGCATACGAAAAGACGAGAGTAGACCCAATTCTTGTGCCGATTTTCTTTATTCAATAATCACCATGTCGCCATGACGCGTTTCGGCCGATCGACGGCCTTGATCACATGTCAGCGCCTTAGGGCGGAGATTCCCCTTTTAAAGTGACTGTGCAAATTTTTAGCAGCAATAGACATGGAAAACATACATCAGTGTTTTCAACAATACCTGCTTAAATGCATTTGTGCCAGATATAATATCGGCATTCATTAAATACTAGGATAAAACAATATAAGATTCATAATGGCTAAAATACAGAGTAAAATACATGTTTAAATACATAAAATTTACTGTTTACCACTGTTTACCACTATTTGTTTGTATCCTAGCAAATATACCGTCCATTATATTGCTATTTCTAAAATAAAGTGGTCAGTGCAAAAACATACCTCCATTCCCTATGTGCAAGTCTAAAATAATATAATTATGTGCAAAATGTGCATTTATAGTGCCTGAATTCAGTGCAAAAAACAGCTAGCAGCAAACGAATAAATATATATATGTTGGCTAATGCCGTTATCTCTTTTGAGGTGCAATACCTTATCGCAACCATTGTAATTAATAGATTTTATATATTCTGCATTTGTCAAGAAAGCCTAAATTGGATGATAAATATCTGTTAATACCTGGTTGATTCCCACAAATGAGGATATATAATACATATGATATAAATATTATATAAAATCATTTCAACCCAATAAAATCAGATAAAAATAGGCTAAAAATAAAGCATTTATAACAATTTGTAACAATAAAAGTTCCTATTAGTAAAACTTGTTGCAAGTGGCTATTCCAATATATTGCAAAGTTACTGCCCTATTGTCCACCCTAATTTGTAAATATATATATAAATATATATAACTGCAATTCAATTCATAAACAGGGTAAAACATATAGGTGTAATTTGCCATATATAAGATTAACGCTATGCGATTTACAATTTTCAATTGATGATAGTATGTCCACATAAATATTCAGTTGTTTCTTTTGGTAATCTACAGGTAGGTGTGCAGAGACTTCTGTGTGTGTGTGTGTGTATAAATATATATATATATATATATATATATATATATATCCTACTGGCAGTCACCAGTAGGTAGTTAAGATTAGGACCTAGCTTCCATAGTAAAAAAACGGTTTTTATTTTGCCAATAACTTTGGCGCTATTTGACAAATCCTCATGAAATTTTCAAAACTAGTTTGCCACTCAATTCAGCTGCTGTCTTGAAAGATTCGGGGCGATCTGTCAGCTGGGGGCCTAGATAAAAGGGTGGTCCCAAACATGTTTTCACATGCAATTTCTGATTTGATGTAAATCCTTTCAGTAGTTTTAGAAATATTAACCAAAATCCAAATTTGTATATGCGGGGAAGTTGATCCTCCAAGGATCTAACAGTCCCCATGCTGAAATGTTATTGGCTGCCAACACTTTAACCAGTAAGTGTTGGCAGCAATCTTGGGACTTCAGCCAAATCCCACAAAAAATGTAAAAAAAAAAAAAAAAAAAAAAAGACAAGGGGCAAATTATGCTAAAAGAATGCAGGGGCCCATGCGCCCCCACCCGCAGCCCCGGGGACTGCCAATGCCGGCTCCTGCAGGAGGCAGGGAGCCGGTTGGGACCGTGGGGCCCTTGAGTGTCCCCCATCAGTCCCATTGCAAATTGGGTGCCCTGGAGGCACCCAGGAGACACGGCCCGGTCTCAGGGGATAGGGTCCCTGGGTCCGTAATTGGCATGGGAAGGGTGGCCGTGTAGCCTACCTCCCCCATGTGTTTATGGCCAGGGCCTGGGGGATGGGGTACCCTGGGCCAAAATTGGCACGGGGAGAGGGGCCGAGTGCCTCCCCTCCCCATTAAGTTATGGCTGGGCCTCGGGGAATGGGGTCCCTGGGGATGTATGTGGCCAGGGAGTGGGACCACGCAGCCCCCTCCCACTTTAATGAATGTATTTGACCCGGGTGGTGGTGGTCCCCGGTGCCCGGGAGGTCTATGTGGTCCCCCTCACAATTTTTAAAATAAAAGCCTGGGGAGATGGTGGTCCCCAGGGCCCGGGGATCTGCATGGTGCCCCCACATTCATATAAATATAAGCCCCGGGGAGGTGGTGGTCCAGCGGGATATACAAATGCCCATGGATGGGGTCCATGTGCACCTCCTCCTTTAATTTTAAAATGAATCTATATGCCCCCAGGACCTGGCCCACCTGGGGCCTTTTTCCTAAACAAGCGCGGGAGCCCACGCTTGTTTTTTCTTCATTTTTGCCATGACACACACACAGCCACTAACAGAACCACTGAGACACTCATGCACCCACTCACAGACCCACTCAGAGACTCAAGCACTCACTCATAGACCCAGTGAGACACCAATGCAGCCACTCCCAGGCCCACTCAGACAATCACACACATTGAGACACTCATGCACTCACTCACACACCCACTGAGACACTCATACACTTAGTCACACACTCACTCTAAAAGGTTACAGGTTACAGTTAGGAAATAAAATTAAAAAACCTTAGAAATTCACTTAAAAACAAAAGGTTACAGAGATTTTATAGTTATGAAGTAGAATTTTTAAAAACGTAGAAATTCACTTATTAAAACCAAAGGTTACAAGGATGTTATAGTTAGGCTCAGATTTCACTTGTACAAAACCAGTGAAACTCACCAGTTATAGTTACCTGAGCTAACTATAACTTACGCCCCACAATGCACTGCTTATGACCTTACATATGACATCACTCATGAAATGGTCAGTGACATCACTAATGACATCTCAAATAACATCACTGATGACATCATCCACAGAATCACTCAGACACCTACTCACATCCAATAGAACCTCTCGTACAGCGACTCCCACTGCAACAAAACCACTCACATACCCATTCACAGACCCATACCAATACTCACACAATCAATCACTCATCGATATAGCCACTCACCTCACACACCTAACTCACCCATACAGCCACTTATGCACCCACTCATTCACCAATAGAGCCACTCACACATGCAGTCATACAAACTCTTGCACACCCACTCATACACCCTTACAGACACTCACACACCCACTCAATCACCCATACAGAAACTCACAAAGCCACTCAGTCACCCATGCAGGTACTCACACTCACCCATATAGCCACTCACACACCCACTCATTCACCCTTACAGCCACTCACATGGACATTCACTGTACAATACAACCACTCACACCCATTCACTTACCTATATACTCACTCAAACAGCAACTCACTGACACATACAGCCACTCACACACCCACTACCTCACCCATACAGCCACGCAATCACCCATACAGCTACCCACACACCTATGCAACCACTCACACAGCAACTCACTCATCCATACAGCCACACACACCCAATCTCCAATACAGCCATTCACACAGCCACTCACTCACATAGCTACTCACTTCAGCCGCTCACTCATACAGCTACTCACATATCTACTAACACATCCATACAGCCACCCATACAGCCACTCAGACATCCACTCACACACTGTACAGAGTCGCACAGCCACTCAGATGAGATATGTTAGAAATAGTATGACTAATTACTAGTACAGAAAAAATAGTAATTTAACTTATGCTGTAGCTTAGTATATATCTTTAAGTCTCAGAAACATTTACAGAACACTTAAACTCATAGGATGATGTCATCATTGATGTCATTTGAGCCATAACAGCCACTCACAGAGACATTCACTCTCCAATACAGCCACTCACACCCACTCACTTATCTATACACATACTCAAACAGCTACTCACTCACCCATAGTCATCTCACACACCCACTCCCTCACCCATACAGCCACTCACACACTTATGCAGCCACTCACATATCCACTAACTCAGCCATACAGCCACTCACTCATTCTCCAATACAGCCTCTCACACAGCCACTCACTCACCCATACAGCTACTCACATATCCACTAACACATTGATACAGCCACTCACACACCGATATAGCCCCTCAGACATCCACTCACACAAGTGGTACAGACAGTCGCACAGCCACTCAGATGAGATATGTTAGAAATAGTAGGACTAATTACTAGTATAGAAAAAAATTGTAATTTAACTTATGCTGTAGATTAGTATATATCTTTAAGTCTCAGAAACGTTTACGAAACACTTACACTCACAGGGTGATGTCATCAGTGATGTCATTTGAGATGTCATGAGTGATGTCATTTGAGATGTCATGAGTGATGTCACTGACTATGTCATGAGTGATGTAATATTATTATTATTGAAACTTATAATGCGCACAGGTACCCCAATGGCTTTCCCGGTGCAGAGCAGGTAGGGAGGATGCTGTGAGCCGAATAAGCAGATTCAGAAAAGCAAGGTTTTCAGGCCCTTGAGAAAGGCAACTAGAGAGGGGCAGTTCCTCAAAGAATCTGGAAGAGAGTTCCATAGCTTTGGGCCTAGATCAGCAAAAGAACGTCCCTTCATACGAGACAAACGGAACCTAGGCAATGTAAACAAGGCTCGAAGTGAGCTCAGGGAATGAGAGGAATGATAAGGGAGTACCAGATCCTGAATGTAGTTAGGACCAGATCTGGCTTTCGCCTTGGACATATAGCATAGCACTTTGAATTCGATACGATTCGGCATCGTAAGCCGTGCAGCTCATGAAGAAGATTCGAGACTGAGGCAGATTTGAGCAACCGATAGAGAAGCCTAGCAGCGGCATTCTGCACTAGCTGCAGGAGACGGATAGTAACTTTGTCGGCTCCCAGATACAACACATTTCCATAATCTAGTCTGGAGATAAGGGCCTGGATCACCGTCCTTTGTGCAGAAATGGGTATCAGACAAATGATCCTTTTTTTGCCATTTGAGCACTGCAAACCATGTGTCCGCCACCTGGTCCATTTGAGACTTCATAGATAGTACACCATCCACAAAGAAGCTAAGGTTCTTGACCTTTGATGATGGTGTGGGCAAAGCATCTAGAGAAGCAGGCCAAAGTTGTGGTCCCCAGAGAGTAGAGAGCAGGGTTCTTGCCCAAAATCACGACCTCAGTTTTGTCCCCATTGAGCTTGAATGAGTTGTTATTCACCCAGGAGGAGATGCAACTCAAGCCCAAACTGTGGTCGGAAAAACCATGATTATGAGCAGATGAGAGAGTGAAGATGATCTGGGTGTCATCTGCATAAGAAAAAAGGGACAAGCCACTCTACCTCACCAGCCATAGGGCAGATGTAGATGTTTAACAACATAGGAGTCAGCACAGTGCCCTGCGGGAATCCAGAGGAAAGTGCTTGTGAGTTGGACCTGGCAGTGAAAGAAAAGACCTGAAAAAAACGGTCTTTAAGAAAAGATCGCAACCATTCCAGAGCTAAGCCATGAAGGCCAAGTGCCATCAATCTTTCCACCAGAATGGAATGAGACACTGTATCAAAGGACGCGCTATGGTCTAATAAAATGAGCGCTGCTGTTTCTCCCTCATCCAGGCACTGCCTTAGAAGCTCAGTTACCCCCAAAAGGTGGATTCAGTAGAATATCCAGTCCTAAAGCGAGACTGGGAAGGATGGAGAAAGTTCTGAGCTTCCACAAATGAGGTCAGCTGGCCAATAACATGTTTCTCCAGAATCTTGGAAAAAATGGGTAACATGGAAATAGGATGGAAATTTGAGAGATTGGTCGGGTCCAAATTCGCTTTTTTCAGAAGAGGAAGGACCATAGCATGTTTCCACTTTTGAGGAACAGAACCAAAAGTGAAGCATTAAGAAGATCCATAATCATTGATAACAGGTTAGGATCTAGCTGGCTGAGCATATGAGGTGGTAAAGGATCCAGCGTGGAGCCAGACTTGATAGACTGAAGGATCGATTTGAAAGAAAAAATTTCAAAAAGGGACCATGTACTAAGCTTTGATAACCAACTGACAGTGGTCCAAGAGCATTGACTAGCAATAAGAGAAAGGTTCTGAATGTCAGTAGTAATAACAGTATCATTCGATTGTGCTCCCTGTGTGTAGTCGCTGATCAATTGAGAGTGGATAATTGGCACTATTTGAGTAAAGAAGAGGGCAAGCTCCTTGCATTGAATTTGAGAAAGGGCAGTAAGAGGAGGCAAATTGCAGGGGTCAGATGATTCCCTGACCACTTTATAAAGCGTTTTAGAGAAGTTTTGAGTGCTTAGAATTTTACTTTAATACAAAGCAGCTCGAGCCCATAGTATTTTTTTTAATGCTGCTCTAAAGTTGATGTTGGTATCCTCCATGTAGGGCTTTCTCCAAAGCCTTTCTAGGACTTTGCATTGTTTCTTCTCAAGTTGTAACCGCTCATTAAACCAGGGTGCAGGTGTCTAAGAATGGCCTAAGCGTTTTCCCGTGGCCGGTAAGCTTTCTTCAACAGCCTCCATAAGCCAGCATTGAATCTGATCGTGGTATAAGACCGATAGTTGTTTTGTATCTGGCCTATTACAATGAAGTTATTTGTTAAAAGCAGTGAGATTCAACTTGGACCAGTTCCTTATTACAGCTGTAGAAGTGGGATGTAGAGGTGCATGGCCAGATGCAATTCTGATAGTGAAAGGCACAGCAAAATGATCGAACCAGAGTAATGGGCAATGAGGGGCGGTGACCAAGTCCGATAAGTTTGAAAAGACCAGGTCCAAACGGTGCCCTGCGACATGGGTGAGAGTAGAATTACACAGATTGAGGACCCCAAGATCCTCTATAAAAGTTGAACTCTGAGTACATTTGGGGTAATTCAGGTGGAGATTAAGATCACCCAGTAGTGTGAAGTTGGCTGATTTTAAAATATGTGGGGCTACTGAATCCGGAAAAGAGGCACACCAGGTTCCCGCATAAACATGGGATCGATACACCAGAGCACTTGATAATGTAAACTTAGGTATCAACAAAAGTGCAAAAAGCAACGCTTTGCAGGCAGGAACAGAAAAGTCTTCAATTCTACGCTGAAAATCATTTTTGAAGACAATAGCAAATCCTCCACCTGTTCTGTCTTGTCTCTCTCTCCTGATTATGGAGTAATTGGGGGGGAGAGACGCAATTACATCATTTGAGGATCCCTCACGTAGCCAGGTCTCTGTGAGAAACAGAGCATCAAAAATTTGAAAGATGTTGCTGATGTTTAGATAGGGACCGACAATTCATGCTGAAGAAGTGAAATTCTCTAGCAGAGTTAGATTTACCCAGTGGTATAGAGACAGGAACAGCCATTATGGTTGGAGTATCAGAGCTATTAACAAAAGGAGAAGGTGTGGCATCGTAAACATTACAGGTTAGTGACGTTGAACACGTAAAATTGCATCTACTGCAAATTAAAGGGCCCACCCCAGGAGCAAAAATCTGGCACTTAGAAGAATGAACTGTCCATAAAGCTTTAAGTTGGATTTCAGAATAAAATTGCCTATGTAGTATAGACGGACAAGGGATTGTGGCCTCTGGCCCCGGCCGCGTGCAGACAGGCTTGCCTTAGGTGTGCCTTTGGCGCACCCACCTCGCGCGTTCGCTCCCCGGCCATCTTAAATAGGGCCGTGGTGAAGGGGTGCTTTCCTACCGCCTAATGAAAAACATAAAAGGCCCAGACCCCCCCCCAAAACACACTTCATTCCCAACACAGTTCCCAAACAAATTAAAAACAATTATTATAAGAATTCGACAAATCAGTGTCAGAAAAAGTGCAGAAGATGCAAAGGAAGCGGTAGCAGTGCTCAAGCAACCCCTACCTAGCTGCTGCGTGTCCGCTCCCCGGCCATCAATATGTGAGGTCCTAAGCAGTGCATTTAGGGAGCATAAGTTATAGTTACCTCAGGTAACTATAGCTGTGGAATTTCACTGGTTTTGTACGAGTGAAATCTAAGCCTAAGTATAACGTCCCTGTAAAAGTTTGTTTTTTCAGTGAATTTCTAAGGTTTTTTTAAGTTCTGTTTCCTAACTATACCGCCCCTATAACCTTTGGTTTTTGAAGTGAAGTGTTCGCCTGTGTGGAGGTTCGGAGAGTGCTTTTTGGAAGGAATATATATATATATATATATATATATATATATATATATATATATATATATATATATATATATATATATATATATATATATATCCAAGAAAGAAGTGACTCAAACAGATAAATTCACCAAAGAACAAAAATATATTTCCACTACAACGTTTCAGCTTCCGCCTTCCTCAGGTAGTACAAGATGGTTTGCTCAGTGGCTGCACAGATGACACAGCTGAATTTTCAAAAAGCATCATGAGTGAAGATTCCATTTGGAATGTGGAATCAATGCAGTCCTGAGAACTCTTGAGATATGCAGTAATCAGATTGTATTATCAGTAATGTTCAGTCCATCTGGATGCAGTGATTTTAAACGGTACATCCAGAAGTTTTCTCTGGAGTCCAGTAGTTCTTCCTTTGAGACATGTTCCACGGGGAAAATCTTCAAATCTGATAGTAAATGATCCACAAGGTTAAAATGATTGGCTACAGGCTGGTCAATTTTCTTATTAATTATTGCCGATTTGTGGTTCCTGAATCGTGTACGGAGGTCATTCACTGTTTGGCCTACATATTGTTTTTTACAGCTTTGCCGTTGGCACTGAATCACATAAATAATGCATGTTGAGCGACATGTAAGATGCTGTCTTATTCCATAGGTCCTTCTTGTAACAGAACTAGTTACTGATGATGTTTGTAAAAGGTATTCACACGTGATGCACCTTTTAGAGTCACAGCAATGAACCCCTGCATTTGTTACAACTTGCTTGAGTTCAGCTCTCACAATAAGAGATCGTAAATTTGGAGCTCTGCGGTAAGCAATGACTGGCGGTTTTGGAAAAACCTTTTGCAATTTTTCACAAGTAGACAGTAAGGGAAATGTTTTTTGCATTATATTTCTGTAGTTGGGAGCTGATGGATGATAGTCAACCACAAATGGAGTTCTGTCACTTTTGTTTCTGCCGTTGGTATTCCAAATAAGTGCTTCTCTGGGTAACTGCAAAGACTTGTCAATTTGTTGCTGTATGATATGCAGAGGATAGCCTCGCCTTTTAAATAATGTAGCAAGCTCCTGTAGATGGTCTTTACAGGTTTCCTCATTGCTGCAGATGCGTCTTATTCTGAGTGCTTGGCTGTAGATGATGCTCAGTTTAGTGTGGTGTGGGTGACATGAAGTCCAGTTTAGATACAAATGAGCATCTGTAGGCTTGTGGTACAGATCAGTTGTAATTTTCTGTTCATGAATGGTGAGTAGCACATCCAGAAAAGGGAGATGATGCTTCTGTTTAGTATTGCTGCTGGTAAATTTGATGGTAGGATGGATATTGTTGATATAAGCTGTAAATTGTTCCAATGCTCTACTTCCTGCATTCCATATTATAAATATGTCATCAATGTATCTTAGCCATACCAGTGGTTTGATGCTATAAGTAGCAAGTATACAGTTCTCTAGTTTGCCCATGAAGATATTTGCATAGGATGGAGCCATCCGAGTGCCCATGGAAGTCCCTTGTATCTGCAGATAGTGTTTACCATTGAATGTAAAATTGTTGGATTTAAGGATAACTCTTGCAAAGTTGGTAAGCACATTTGTTGATGGCTTTTTCACAGTTCTTTTATTAAGAGCTTCAGATAATGCCATAAGCCCATCCTCATGTGGTATATTGGTGTATAATGATGTAACATCAAATGTAGCCAGAAGAGTATCATCATCAAATGTGTAGGTTTGGTTTAATTTTTCAATAATCTGAAGGAAGTGACTGGTATCTTTAACAAATGATGGAAGTTCCTGTACAATGGGCTGGAGGTGCAGGTCGACAAATAAAGATAGTCTCTCAGTGGCTGTGTCATTGCCAGAGATGATGGGACGGCCAGGATTGTTCATTTTGTGAATTTTGGGAAGCATATAAAATCTCCCAGGTCTTGGTTTGGGATGAACAAGTATATCTGCTGTTGTTTCATCAATGAGGTTTAAGCTCCTGTACCTTACAACCATGTTCTTAATTTCTTTGTTTAAGTCTTCTGTGGGATCAGTTTCTAAAGGTTTGTAAGTGTTGGTATCCATTAGTTGTCTCATTCCTTCCTCAATATAATCACTTACTTTCAAGGCAACCACTGCACCACCTTTGTCTGCCGGTTTTATAATGACATCCATTCTCTGTTGAAGGAGGTGGAGAGCTTTTCTCTCTTCTCGGGTAATGTTATCAAAAATCCTCTTAGGTGTTGATTCCTTGATGAGTTTGTTGATGGATAAAATGTATGTATCAAGAACAGGATTTCTACCACATTGAGGAGTCCATGATTTGGGATGGCGGAACTTCTTAAATGGATCTGGAAGGTAGCTTGGCAGACCAACATTAGAATTATTGTAAAAGTATTCTGCAAGTCTGCATCTTCTCTCGAAGGTTTTAGGTCTCTCATCATGTTGGCCATATTATGGTCCTTCGGTACAGGACAGAAATAAAGGCCTTTGCTCAAGAGGTTCAATTCACCTGGTGATAGGAGCCCTCCAGTCAAGTCAATAACTGGGTCGGATGTCTGGAAGGGTTGTAGCTGGCTGATGCTATGCAGCTTCTTTTGTCTTATAAATCTTCTGTTTTTTTTATGCTGTTTACTCACAGGGCTTACACTGACAAGAAAATCTCCAAAAACAGAATGATTTAGAAAGTGTATATATACCCCCATATACAGATTTTTTCAAACCAATTTTATTGATTTTAAAAGTACAGTATACACAATGCAATCATTACAGTATGATGATACAGTCAATCAGGGAACAGTTTCCCATTGGGCCAGCGTATCATAGACAGTAATGAAAATTTCGACAGGAGACATTGGTTCCTTTTTTTTAACATCATCAACAAGCAACTCAATTAACAAGCGTAACTATCAGGGCACTAACATTTCTATTCGTCAACATCCATGCATCATGAGTGAAAGATATGTGTGGCACAAGTTGGAAAGCCATTATATCGACACTACACTTGCAGACAGTGGACATAGACATAGTATTCCAGCACCAGGTTAGACGATGCCCAAAGGGGAAAGGAACGATGGGGGAGAACTCCAAGCATGGTTCAAGGAGAGAGAGGGCACGCAATCATACTTCCCTCTCGGGTCCCCCTCCCCGGACTCCTCAGAGAGGACCTGTAATTCATGCACAAGGACATCCCACTCTAGAATAATGGGAACCCTGTTCAAGCCTCTGACCTACGCAACGTTCCAGATTTGGCCATACTCCACTTCAGCGTTGCAGCGTTGCAGCAAACCTATGTGGCATAACAGGGAGACGTGCATCCTTCCATTGCATGGCAATGGCTTGCTTAGTTGTAATTAGGGCCAAGTCTGTAAATCGATTTGTGACACCTCCCCGTCTCTTATGCCGGTATAGCCCGAGCAACCCCACCTCCATAGTTCATAGATTATCCCTTCCTGTGACCACCGCCAAGGCGTCTAAGACTGCCCCCCTGTAATAGCTGCGCATCTGGACAATTCCAAAACATGTGTGCCATGTCTGCAGCTCTGGAACCACATCTAGGGCACGCAAACTAACTCCCTTATATTCTTTGTAAGTGCATGGGAGTGAGATAGGCTCTGTGTAAAATGTTGTGTTGAATGTATTGGAATTTCCATTACAGGAAAGTTACCGTCCCACTCTGTCCCACTCTTTTGGTGTCATGTCGCGGCCAATGTCCCGCTCCCAGTGTAGTCTTGTGTATTGCATCAAGTCTTGTGGGGTGGATGCCATTGCAAGTGTGAGTCACGTGATTAGGTGCGACCATCGTCCATCACATGGAGCACATATATCAGCGGATGAGTGTCTGGTTCCGTGTACTTGATGTGCCAATGCCGCTGTAATTCAGCCAGCAGTGTTTGATGTGCCAGGAAATGGCCCAGTGGAATGCCACGGTCCTCGCATAATTGTTCACTGGGCACAAGGGCACCGTTTTGGAACAGAGCGCCTAGTGTATCCACCCCCTCCGTTTCCCAGAGCTCCATCCCCTCCATCCCAATCAGGTCCCTGAAAGTCGTAGGGACCCGACGCGGATCTCTCGCGTGTATGGCGTCAGGGTCAGAGTTAAATGGAGGCTCCTGATATAGCTGGCATATGCTAAGGCCAGTAGCTTATTAGGGTGGGGGGAGTTTACCGGACGGTAACAACAACTCGTGTATCTCTTGAGTGGCTCGGTCCAGTGTGGGTGAGCCCAGTTCAACCAGATGACGACCTGCCAACCAGCGCGATGACGACTGCAACTGTGCCCACCAGGCACTAGTGTTCGAAATTGGGGGCTCCTAAGTACCCATAAATATATATTTGCTATGCTTGGGGCACAAGGGGCCTCCCATGCTGGTCCAATTGAGTTGTTTGTATGTAGAACCATTGAACATAAAAAAGTTTTCAATTTATACTAACAACATACTGGTGAATAAATCTAAATAGAACATAGTCAGCAAAAAGCTAAAGGACCTCCTTCACTATCTTAACCAATTCTCTTCAAGAAATGTTAGTATATAATGTATCTACATTACATCTAGCGTTACTAGACTATCAGTTGCAAAATTAAATGCAAGGTTCTCAATTTTTTTGATCATATCTGATTTATCTTTAATATATGATTTCAATGAACCAACAATTGGTCTCAAACAGATATCTGTATATTTATTTAACACTCATGTATTTTAGGCAAATCTAGACTACTGCTAGCCTAATATCCATACTTTTCAAAAACGAAAAATCATGTTGGTATACATCTTCTTTCTATAGCTTCTGGTACACTATTATTTTTTTTTTCTTCTCAGTTTGTTTCACACATGCCTCAGAAACCTTTCTATAATGTACCAGAAATTAAGCATGCACTCTCCTTTGGAAATATAATTGGACATTATCACGATCACAATCCTACATCCTGTTAGGAATAAGCAAGGGATCCTGGGTTTGAGGATGGCTAATAGAATACTAGCGACAGTGGCAGCCCAGTCTTTTCAGCTGGAGCACCATAAAAGCAGACCAGCCTGGGTCAAGAGTGGGACTTCTGGGTCAAGACAGACCGCAGGCAGTAGTATTTAAACAACATGAAGGAGTTAGTAAGCTGCCTGGCAACTTTCTGTGTTGGTTTGTGTTAGAAATGGGGTCTCTAGTTGGCAGTGGTTTGCACCCTGTCCAAGTAGGGACCCTCCCTCTTGTCAGGGTAAGGGATCACACAGCTAAGATAACCCCTGCTCACTCCCCCTTGGTAGCTTGGCACAAGCAGTCAGGCTTATCTCAGAGGCAATGTGTAAAGTATTTGTGTACACACACACACACACACACACACACAGACACAGACACACACTGAAAGCACTACAAAACCAGTTTAGAAAATAGCCAATATTTATCTGAATAAAACAAGATCACAATGACAAAAATTCAACATACACAAGTCAAACTATCACTTTTAAAAGATTAAGCAAGTTTAGTCCATAGATATCAATGGGTGTGCTTGTTTTAGGACTAAGTACCTGAGATTTATCAAAAATCAAAGACAATGCGAGGGGCACGGGAGGTGAAGCGTCAAAAAAGCAGGTGATGCGTACAGCTATAGGGGAAGTGAGGTGTCGGTTCCATACTGCTAGGCAGGAGAGGTGATGCATTGGTTTCTTACTGTGCAGGGGAGGTCAAGCGATGTTTTGCGGACACGATGCGTCGGTTCCTTACTGCTGTGCGGTGTGGGTGAAGAAATCAGCACCTAGAGACGATGCGTTGGAAAATCCAGTCACGCTGCATCGGTTCCACAGCGATGAAGCAGGCGCTGCGTCTGAGTCAGAGCGGTGAGTCGCGGACTTCGGTGATGCGGTGCCTCGAAACCCACGCATTGGCAGTTCTTTTGACATGCTGCGACAGAAAGCTGGGGCTTGCGTTGTAAGCCGCTGTCATTGCGTCAGACGGGAGCCATGCTCCGGGGCTGGCAGAAGCGATTTATTTTATTTTATTTATTTTTTTAGAGTTTTATATAGCGCGAACTAGACCCGAGACATCAGGTATCAGAGCGCTTTACATGAGCACCAATCGAGTTTTGCGGTGATGCGTCGAGTTTTGCAGCGATGCGTCGGTTCGGAGTGACGCTGGAAGTCGATGTGTGGATCTTCTCCTTTAAATCGCCAGAATTCACTTCCAAGGGCCCAGTAACTGGATTTGACACCACTTGGCAATTCAGGACTCTCAGCAGAAGAGCCCAGCTACTGGCAGGTGAAGTCTTTGATGGCCCTGAGACTTCTTAACAGGAGGCAAGCTCAACTCAAGCCCTTGGATAACCTTGGAAGCAGGATACAGAAAGCAAAGTCCAGTCCTTTCATTCCAAGGACAGAAGAAGCAAGCCAACACAGCAAAGCAAACAGCAAAGTGGTAGTCCCTCCTGACAGCTTATCCAGCTCTTCTTCCTGGCAGAATGTCCTTAGTCCTGAAGTGTTCTGAAGATAGGGGGTCACAAGTCCAGTACTTATACTCATTTTAGTCTTTGAAGTAGACAAACTTCAAAGGACAGAGCAGTCTTTGTAGTGCACAAGACCCTGCCTTTCCCTGCCCTGGCTCCAGACACACTTCAGGGGGGGTGGAGACAGCTTTGTGTAAGGACAGGCACAGCCCTATTCAGGTGTCAGTGTCAACTCCTCCCACCACTCTAGCTCAGGAAGACCCATCAGCCTGGTGATGGGCAATCAGGATATGCAGGGCACACCTCAGCTCCCTTTGTGTCTGTCTAGAGTGAATGCACAAACAGCCCA
Source organism: Calotriton arnoldi (assembly GCA_963921515.1). Classification (NCBI taxonomy): domain Eukaryota; kingdom Metazoa; phylum Chordata; class Amphibia; order Caudata; family Salamandridae; genus Calotriton; species Calotriton arnoldi. Next base: position 1,710,329 of record CAWUFW010002911.1, on the reverse strand, counting down.
ACCATCATCCTAACCCAGACATGTATTCAGCAGACAGGCAGAGGTTAAAGCAAGAAAATGTCAACTTTCTAAAAGTGGCATTTTCAGACCTGCAATTTAAAAACCAACTTTACTAAAAGATGCATTTTTATATTGTGAGTCCAGAGACCCCAAATTCCAATTGTCTATCAGCTCCCAATTGGAAGATATACTTGTAAGGGGTTACAAGGCAGCTCTAATGCTAACCTATGAGAGAGATAGGTGATGTAATCCAAAGAAGTCCAGAGGTAGCCATGAAGTAGGTTGTAGGTAAGAGGTTTATTAAGCTTAGTTACAGGATGGTAAGTAGAATAATAAGTTCAGCAGTTGAGCCCAACCAGGAGCAGCATCCTTGCTGCTAAGCCCACACACTCCAACTGTCGCTCTCTCAACTCCACCAGGCACTCCAGCATTCCACTACCTCATCAGACATTCTAACATTCCACACACACCACATTCATACTGGCTGAGCAGCAGGGAACAGGATAGCTAAGGGAAAGGATACAAAGCAACAATACACGTTAAAACAGGAAGTACACATCTTTGGATATCATCAATACAAAAGGGACATACACAATTTACAAATAACAATTGCAAATTTTAAAGAAATAAATACCAAATCCCTAGACATTACACCACTGTAATATTATGCAGGACTGGGAGAATGGAGGACACCGCTGAGGTGTAACTCCCTCACCACTCATCCCCTTCTGCACACCACACATAGAACACCCGACAGAACAAAATGTCTCAGGTAAAACACAGCACAGGGTACACGACCCTTGAATGCACACCTAGGTAAAATAACAGTACAGGGTACACGACCCCTCAACACACCCCTAGGCAAAACACAGCACAGGGTTCACGACCCTTGAATGCACACCTATGTAAAATACCAGTACAGGGTACACAACCCCTCAACACACCCCTAGGCAAAACACAGCACAGGGTACACAACCCTTCAGCGCACACCTAGGTAAAATAACAGTACAGGGTAAATGACCCCTCAACACACCCCTAGGCAAAACATAGCACAGGGTACACGACCCTTCAACGCACACCTTGGTAAAACAACAGAACAGGGTACACGACCCCTTAACACACCCCTAGGCAAAACACAGCACAGGGTACACGACCCCTCAACGCAACAGATTTCCACAAAGGCAAAGCCACACACTTTATAAGACCAGACACCCAAGCATCGCACAATACACATAGGCTAGAAATTAATGATAGCCTCACTAGATCAGCACAACATAGGCAGAACCACACCCAGTAAGAATATGGCGTACAAGATAGCAAACTAAGCACTGCACGCCATAGCACCTGGCATAAGCAACAACACACCCAGCAAGAACATGGCATACTTGGCAGCAAACTCAGCAAAATTGAGCATGGCGTATATCACCCATGGCAGCAAAATTGAACAAGGCACATAACTACATAGTATCGCTTTGTTCGCCCTAAGTTGGCGGGGGTATGCCCAGACGTGGGTCCCTTGCTCACTTTGCCACTGGATTCAAGCAAGCCTGGCTGATGACGGCTGGAATGCCAGAAACCGGTCCTAGGATGCTTGTTTCCGGTCCAGGGAAGACATGGCTTGGCAGTTCGGGCTGGACTGTTCCCATGAGGCACAGGGTCAGACTGATTTGCATATGGCCATGTCTGAACTGGGGTGGTGGAGTGAGCTAAAGAATGATGATGGATTAAACCCAGATCAGTTGACTGGGGGTGAGTGTTTGATTGGCTCAAACGTTCCGTCCATCATCCCCCTTTTGTATCGCCTCACTAGATCAGCACAACATAGGCAGAACCACACCCAGTAAGAATATGGCGTACAAGATAGCAAACTAAGCACTGCACGCCATAGCACCTGGCATAAGCAACAACACACCCAGCAAGAACATGGCATACTTGGCAGCAAACTCAGCAAAATTGAGCATGGCGTATATCACCCATGGCAGCAAAATTGAACAAGGCACATAACTACATAATAGCGAGCAAGCAACATGCATGGCACACAGTAGCACATTGATCGATAACCAGCACATCATGGGACCTAAAAAGATGAGAAAGGAAGACAACTAGCAACTTGGCAGAGCAAATAAAAACTTATATGCATGCTAAACACCAGCATCACCAAAGGCAACACAATAGAAGTGAAAAACATTCAACAGTTCTCAATATCATAGTTCCATATTATCTCTGATGCAACTCTGATGAGCGATATCTCTCCCGACCCATTGCAAAAATAGCACCAGAAAGACCTCACTGGGACTTTGACACCCACTCGCAGTTAAGTAATTCCAGATGGCCACAGCACTTCAGTCTTCCAATAGTATAGCGATCTGCACAAAAGCAGGGCAATGCACTCATGTTCCCAGTCCGTTGCAGCGTAGAGCCCGGCGATGCACGCTGTACTCTCTCGCCGATCACAACGCTAGTTTCTCTCATGACTTCAACATCCAAAACCACAAGAGCGCCAAAACGCCGTTGTCAAAGAATGTGGCAACTCCGACAAAACAATCTTCGCCGCAGACATTTCCGGTGCCCGCTGCAGCTGCCGCTAACAGCAGCCTGAACGACAACCTGGGGCAGCAAAGATGGCGGCACACAGGGGTGGACAGCAACAGTTGGCTCACGGCGGGTGCGTTCTACCCCAACATCGCGTGACAGCACAACATTGCGGGACAGCTCGCGGTCAACTGTGGCAGACGATAACTGCGTAAGAGCTTCACACAGCACCAACGAGTATGGTAAGGTGTGCGCATGCTTGAAGTTGCTCTTAAGAACAAATCCTCCTGTGTGACGTGCCCAAACCTCTGAGGCGCAGGGAAACTTGCAAGTGCAGGCGAATGCCACAGCTCGGGCCCTCCTGAGCTGGCAGTTACTCGCTAGAGGCCGGAGCAAACAGTGAGCCATTGTACTAAGACTCACAGTTCGAACGCAGACTTTCTTCTTTTTTTTTTTTAAATGTTCGCACTTACAATTAAATTGACGGTCTTGTAGATCTCAGAAAGAGTCCTCCAGTGTGACGTGACTTGTGCCTTCCTGTTTCCTTGTTCATGTCCAGAAAGTGTTATGCCCATAGCTCTGTGTTGCTTTGTCAGAGACACACTTGCTGCCAGATAATGGCAATTAGGTGCTGCCGATCCCCTAAATTAAGTGCAGAGAGTTAGCCAAATCAGTTACACGCCGTCACTTCCTTTTGAAATAGAGGCTGCCAGTACTCCAAATAGACTTCATAAAGATGCCATGAATCCCTCGATGTGAAGAAGGTCAAACACCCCAGGCAGGCTGTCCAGGTGGTAAAGGACACTGGTGGGGCTAGCGAGGGCGTTCTTTTTCTTCTAGCTTCAAGCTTCTTTACCTCAAGTTTCCTCAGTAGTAGTACAGTTCATTTTTCAAGACACATAGGTTTTCTTCCAAATTGCCGCCATTGATGTAATCCAAAAGAAGTTCCTAGGTAGCCATGTGGTAGGTGGTAGGTAAGAGGTTCATTAACCTTAGTTACAGGATGGTAAGTAGGATAATAAGTTCAGCAGTTGAGCCCCATCAGGAGCAGCATCCTTGCTGCTCAGCCCACACACTCCAACTGTCTCTCTCTCAACTCCACCAGGCACTCCACTACCTCATCAGACATTCTTAACATTCCACACACACTTCACATTCATACTGGCTGAGCAGCAGGAACAGGTAGCTAAGAGAAAGGATGCGAAGCAATAATACACGTTACAACAATAGGCCTTGCTGCAGTGAAAAAGAAAATTAGAAGCATTTCACTACAAGGACATGTAAAACACAGCAGTACATGTCCTACCTTCTAAATACTCTGCACCCTGCCCATGGGGCTACCTTGGGCTTACCTTAGGGGTGCCTTACATGTAATAAAAGAGAAGGTTTGGGCCTGCTAAGTGGATGCACTTGCCAGGTCGAAATGGCAGTTTAAAACTGCACCCAGAGACACTGCAGTGGCAGGCCTGAGACATGTTTGCAGGGTGACTCATGTGGGTGGCACAATAAGTGCTGCAGGCCACTTGTAGCATTTGATTTACAGGCTCTAGACACACATGATGCACTGTACTAGGGACTTACTAGTAAAACAAATATGCCAATCATGGAGAAACCAATTACCATTATATTGCACACAGGGAGAACTTGCAATTTAGCACTGGTCATCATAAGGAACCAGCCCAGAATCCTAAAACCAGCAAAAACAAAAAGCACCACACAGTCGAAAACAGGAGGTCTGAAGCAAAAAGGCAGAGGAAATCATGCTAAAAGGTTCCAGGCCTAACACTTTGGCTGTCTGCTTGTCTTTAGTTCGCTCACCTCTTCCCGTTCTCCACCTTTGTTATTACAAGCTTCTCTCCCGCTTAGCTTAGGTTCACTGTGGCCCGTCTTTACGAAATCAGTGAGTATACCTGCCTACTGTTTACTCATTATGATTTTTTTGTCCTTTTTAACAGAACTAAAATGTTGCATGTACTTTCCATAATTAGTGAATCATTCTATTACGGGAGAATGTCTGTGCATACCTGTCCTGTAACTAGAGACTTAACATCTAAGACAGCCATGCTAAGGGAGACCTGGGGCCGTATTATACAAGTGCTCCGGGGGCGCAACCGGCGTTTGCTCCTGCTATGTGCACCCCCGGGGCACTTTGGTATTACAGAAGGGGCCGCACATGCTTGTGCGGCCCCTTCTATAATACCGATAGCGCTGGCACACATAAAGCGTGCTATCTTCAGAGGGCGCTCCTTCATTTGCACAGGAGCGTGCCCCATGCAAATGAGGGAATCCCTTTGCCTCTGTGTCATATTACAGACGTGGGCGCAGAGTCAAAGAAGCTCTCGGGAGGCGCACTGACAGTGCACCACATAAAAAGTGGCGCATTGTCAGTGAGCCCCCTGATGGCGGCTCTCTGGAGGGGGGATAGGAGGTCCCATGGACCCCCCCAGACACTCACCTCACCCGCCTGCAAGGGGATCTCTATTCCCCCTTCAAAGTGCAAGCAGGTTGCTGCCTGCACTGTGAAGTCACGGAGCGGCTTCAAAGTAGCCACTCCCTTTCTCACATGAATGTGCTGCCCCCAAAGCAGCGTGAGTTAGTGGCTGCCTAGGGGGCAGCGCATTCATCATAATACAGCGCATTTTCCTTCATTGCGCCAGGCGCACCTTTTAAAAGGTGCGCCAAGCGCAATGAAGGAAAATGCGCCACATTTATAATATGGCCCCTCGTGTGCTGTCTCTCTCTCTCTCTCTCTCAAATCCATTCCCATTTTCCTCTGGATTTTGACTTTGTCTGGTATGTCCTCCTTGGTATGGACAGAGACACATTCTGGGGAGTGAGGACTGGCATCAGAACTCATCAAATAAAATTTGCAAAACCTGACATATCCTTCATCAGTATTTTATTGTGATATATGTGTTTTTTTATAAGGCATTTTACTACAAGGTGTCACTACATGTTTGATAGTACTTAGACTTTGGTAGATGTTTAGCCACCTTCAGTTTAGTGTTAGTTCATGTTTAGTCACATGCAGTATATGCCTCTTCTCTGTTTACAAGATATTGCAAAAACATTTTTGGGGGTTTATTGGCATTTGTCTAATTCACAAGACAACATCATCATGGGGAGGGGAGTGGGGGAAAGCAGAGAGGGTAAAGGGGTTACTGGGCTGGAATGACGACAGGAAAAACAATCAGGAAACAAGCCATGGTTGCACAATCCAAAAAAAGAGGGGGGTACAAATGTCCGGTGAGACACTTTTGTAGCACAGCCCCGAGAAGTCAAAGCTAGGGTGTTATAGATACATAGAAAGGATTACAAAGCCCAACGTAAGAGAGATATTGAAATTGCAAATGAAAACACTAGAAAAGATATATTAACCGCTGATTAGTGTCTAATTATGGTGCAACAGACAGAGTATGAATGCAATCGACATTCACCTATTCCCAGTAGGGTGAACCTCTCCCCAGGTCATCAGGATAAAGGTACAAAAAAAGTTTGATATCATGCAAGTGGTAGTGTGAGGAGTTCCCAAGAAGCTCGCGACTGCCTGTGCGCCCATGCCAGATTGACCATGTTAGATCGTAGATGCTTTAGGAACTGAGCAGTGAGGGCGATGGGGACAATATGGAAAAGGTAGAGGAATTTGGGGAGGATGTCCATCTTCTCAATTGCGAAACGGCTAGCGAGGGTGAGCAGCAGTTTGGACCACTTTGGGATTCTGTCCTCCAGCCCGGCCATGGCGCAGACACAGTTTGTGCCATAGCTCTTCAGGATCACGAAACAGCCATATGCTAATGTACCGCACCGGTTCGTCCACCCACTTCTGGAGATACGTGGTGTCTGTGAGTGGAAAAAGTATGGATTTGCCTCAATTCACTTGTATACCAGAATAGCCACCAAACCTTACCACCTCGCATGTCAGCGGGGCAAGGTTGGCACTAGGGTGGCATGCATATAAGGTGATATCGTCTGGGTACATCGAGACTACCAGACCTCTAGTAGTAAAGCCGATGCCCCTGTCCGAGTGACATTGCCGGAGCCTCGCTGCCAGAGGCTCCATCGCTATAGTGAAAAGTAGCGGTGACATCGGTCACCCCTGCCTTGTGCTCTGCATCACTGGGAAGAGGGTCAGAACTGAGCCCATTAAGGCGCACTCGGGCAGTGGAAAGTGTATATAGGAGGTGTATCTGTTTGATGAAACATGAGCTGAGGCCGCACCATGCCAGATAGTCAAACGCTTTGGTAGCATCAAGTAAAGTGGCTTCAGCAGGGACCCGGGGGTCAAGGCGGTGCATGATTGCGAAGATGGTGCGGAGGTTGTGAGACGTAGAGCGACCGGGGATAAAGCCTGATTGATCAGGTCTTACAATCATGGGCAGGAGGGGCAATAGACTATTAGCCAGCACCTTGGCGAATATTTTATTATCAATGTAAATGAGTGAGCGGGGTCTGTACAAACCACAGCGGTCCACTGGTTTGAGTAGCGTGACAACTGCCTCCCGCAACAATGGTGGCAAAGAGCCCGTATTTAGGGAGTCCTGGTACATTTTCAGGAGGTGTGGGGCCAGTAGGAAAGCAAACTCCATGTAAAAAGTGGTGGTGAACCCATCAAGTCCAGGCACTTTGTCACCAGGGAGGGTGCTAATAACTTGTTCGATCTCCTCCTTAGTGATGGGGGAGTCTAGATATTCACGGTGAGCTCGGTCGAGCCAGAGCAGTTGTATGGTGTTGAGGTACTTGGACAGCTGGGACAAGCCGAGAATCAGAGTGGCAGTGTAGAGTTGGGCATAGTAGGATATAACATGCAGATGCTCTGGTGTGGAGGACACAGGATTGGACTCGGAATCGAGTAACTCTGTTACATAGCTTGAGGCGCGCGGCCTCCAAAGCAAGTCCGCAAGTATTTTACCCGACCTGCATCCCTCTCCATAGTGTCTGGCTTGTGCTTCACGATGTAAGAAGCACTCACAGCGAGCTTCCTCCTGAAACTCCAACCACTTGTAATGGATACCGTCCAAATGGGCTGTATCATTGGAGTGGAATTATTGCAAAACATTGTTTGACCTGATCTTTTGAAAAAAATTATGGATGTCCTTGTAGACGTGAAATTTATTAAAAAGGGCAGGAAGAGACTAACAATAGTCCATTTTCTAAAATACTCTTTTTTGTCAACTGTAAGGACCCTATGTGACAGATTAAAAATAGCTATCTCTGCATTCTTTACTGGTTCCAATAGCTCTGTATCCTCTCTATATGCACTTGTCGATCTTCCTGCACTCTGAACCACCTCTCCCTGAATTATGTCTTCTCCTCCCTTTCTGATTCCCATGACAGTAGAAGCTGGGGGTAGATGAATATTGTTCACTGGACAGGACCTCTCTTTCATTATATCGCCTCCTCTTCGGGGAATTGTTTCTCTAGATATCCCTTCTCCATCTGATTCTGAATTTGTTGTGTCTGATAAAGTAACAACCCTTCATTGGTTATAGTTTCTAACCCAGACTGGTTTAAGAACAACCGAACCACCACAATAGAAATTTGAATTGAGATAGGGATATACTTTCTATTTTGCACAATTCCTAATATTTTCTTGTAATTCCTTTATTTTGTGTTCTGAAGATAAATATAAACATTCTACATTAATTTCTTTTACCTTATTCTTTACTCCCTCTATGGAAAACTGGCTCTTAAGTTTTTCTTCTAATTCCTGAATTTTTATTTGTTAAGAATGATGATAACATTGTTTGCAGTTTTGATGATCAGCATCATCCAATCTCGCAAACGTCAATGCTCAATTAGGGTACATTTTTAGGTCGAGCCTCGAGTAGCGCGCAAGCGCTGCTTAGAGGCGAAGACTTAATGTAAGTGAGTTTTCAAAGCAGTCCAAGAAACGCTCGTGCGTCGTGGCTGGCCTTTTTGAGATGGGTACGTGCGGCAAACATGTGTTTCCAATTATCGTGCCCAGACGCGGGTGCGATAAGTGGAAACACATGTCTGCAGCGCGTACTCATCCAAAGGCCAGCCACGACGCACGAGCGTTTTGGGACTGCTTTGCAGGCTGCCGCGCTCGCTCGCCCCCGCTCCTCCGTGCTTGTTTTTTTGCACTAAGTGTACTTACTCTGCGTTAAAATGGTTTAATTAATGTGGTTAGATGTAGACATGCTGCGTCTATTTTAATATTCAGGCATATCTGGCAGAACATCTACTAACCCAAGTACATGGCAGGCTGGTGGACAGACAGGCACACACGCAGAAATGTGCAGACGGGACTACAAAGAGTGGGCTTGCATGCGTGTTCGTTATTGATTTGTCTGCGTACGTCTGCCTGCTCCCCTGTGCGCCCGATAAGTCTGTTTACATCCATCTGCCCAGCAGCCCGAGGGTCTCCCGGCCCCCGCTCGGGACACATGTGCTGCTCCTCGGTGATGATGTCAGGGTCCTGGGTTCCCATCCCATTACATCACCCTCTGCAGTGTGAGAACCGATTGCTCAATTTAAACCCTCCCCGGAAACTGACGTCCAATGGGAGCAGCGAGAGGAAGCCGGCACTGCAGGGTTAACCCTTACCGCTCCGTTCTGTATTGGGTATTCTGTGCGCAGCATCTGAGGTAAAACACTGCAGCAAACAGCCCAGAACAAGGACAACAGACTTTCACCCCCTCCTTTCGGCTCTCCCTCTGAACCTCAAGCGTCACACAACGTGCAGATACTGCAACAGAACTAAGCAACTGGCGTCCCTCGGCACGCACCGTGTACTCTGAGGACCACACGAGAACTGCGTGGCAGCCGTGACGTGCACTGTCAGATGTGTGCGTCGTGCTTCAGTCCTGGGTCGCTGAAGGGCATGACTGAGGTGCGCTCTCAGAGCTACTTGAGTCCCCAGTGCTGGAGTAAGGGGCTGGTGAATGACAGCCTCGTGGTGAAACAGCAGGAGGGGCTGAAGGTGAGGGTGGAGGTGCACTGGCAGAGCTGGGGCTCTGGGAGTACCGAATGTTAGGTTTGAGACGCATTGCCAGTCTCGGTGTATTTGTAGTGCAAGAGTAGGGACTAGTGAAGAGCACCGACAGAGCTGTGCGAAAGAACTAGAACAGCGGCAGGGGCACCGAGGAGGATCTATGTGGGTTCCTGTGCAGCGGAGATTGCGGTGCCCCCTGACACTGGCTTTCTGTGGCTCAATAACAGAGTGGCAGGAGTGCAGGTTCCCAGGCGAGGCTCTGCGTGGTTCTCAACACTGGTACAGCTGGAGTAGTGTCACTTTTGTGTATCAGTGCTATAAAGTGGGGACGTTAAAGGGTTTTATTAAAGTGTGTGGTCTCAGAACTAGAAACGCAGGGAATGCCAAAGGGCTTGGTGGAGTTGCCTGGCACGCTTGAATTACAAGGGTTGACGAAGGTCCAGGCTGAGGTGCATTGGCAGAGCTCGGTCTGGTTCCCACACTAGAGAGGCAGCAGGTGCTTCAGGCCAGGGCGGCAGCGCTGTCGGTGATGGCATGGAGGCAGCGCCTTGACCCGTGTAGCTCCGCGGGCACTGTGCCCCACAAGCACACAGACTCACTATCTCTACTTTCCACCGCCTGACACTATCACAAGGTCTGCTTCCTCACAAACATCCTCTTTCACAAGACAGGCCTTGCAGCACTGGAAGGGCGGGGTGATGAGGCATGGGGACACGGGAGGAAACGGGTTGAGGCGACTAGAGACACACCCAGGGCTTCACCTCACCCTGAACCCCACGCTGTGTAAGTGGGCCGGTCAAACTGTACAGTTTCCGGAAACACCTCAAGACTGCCGGGGAGCACCCTCACTCTATCAGCAGGTGTCACACTGGAATAGTCTCTCTCTCCACGGATAGGAACCTCACACCTTGGAGCAAGCTAATGGATTGTGGCTAGCTTTACCCTTTTATGAGCCCAGGCTCACTTATTTCACTTTATGAAACAGAACCTCACTCATTAGATCGGAGTCTCACTCAGTGACACGCAATCCCACTCATTTGGTGTGTCTCACTTCATTAACCACACTCACTCATTAAGAGAGATTCTCACTCTGTGAAGGATTATGTCACTCCTCTGAGTGTGTCTCACTATATGAAGCAGAATCTCACTCATTAGACCGAAGTCTTACTCAGTGATGCACAATCCCACTCATTAGGTGTGAGTCTCATTCTTTGACACATAATTTTATTCACCTGGGTGCGTCTCCCTCCATGAAGCACAATCTCACTCACCTGGTGTGTTGCTCTGTGAAGCACATGCTCACTTATTAGATCAGACTCTCACTCCATGAAGTAGATTCCCACAGCATTCCATGATACACAATTTTATTCATTCAGTGACAGTGGCGACTTGGAGCACCCTCTCCCGCGTTAAATGTTAAGGACACCTCACAGCACAGTGTCACTCTTAGCTAATCTCAAGAGCAAAATAATGTGGCATGAAAGAAAAGAATGCCAGACAAAGGTAAAATGAAAGTTGACTAAACGCGCTATGCTAAATAAATAACAAAGCATTGGTACAGCCAGTAGGTCTCACCCTTGGGGTCTACTGGCTTTGCCAATGCTTTTTGGTAATGCTGAACAGAATTGGTAACAAGCATTGGCATAGCCAATAGGTCTCGCCTTTGGGACCTTATAAGTGTTTAACCATGCAAAAGTTAATGTTGTTGCACCAAGGATATTGTGCTGCATAACTAAATACTTATAAGGTCCCAAAAGCGAGACCTATTGGCTATGCAAATGCTTGTTCAATATGTTATTTAAACTTGATTAAGAAACTTGGCACATTTTTAACATGAAGTTACAGAAGGATAATCCCTGCTCATAAATACTCAAAAGAAAAATGAGCAAGTGATTCAGTGTTTTTAGCTTTCTTCTACAATTCAGTAATTTGAACCATTCTTCATTATTGACACTGGCAATCGAAATCGATTTCTCACCTAGAGAAAGATTATCAATCAGTTTGTTAAAATATTCCTCTGTAAACCCAAATGTTTTTAAAGGAACCACAGTCAACATATATTTTACTGAACCTCTTTCCCTTTAACCTAACTTTGGATTACCCCTCAGTAAAAGGATTGCACCCGTGTCAATGTATTGAATGAGAGAATACACTGGGAAAGGGTAATATAACATGTCCATGCGTCAGATTCTTTGTAAGTAGGCATCTTTCTCATTCTGAAGGTTGTTCTATTACTCAAAATGTAGATCTTCACAAGCTATTTATCTTGTTAAATGAGCATTTTAATGCTTGGAGTAATCATTGTTAGGCGCAGTCTGATGTAGAAGAATAAGTTACTTACCTTAGGTAAAGCCTTATCTGGTAAAGATAGGATCTAACTGTAGAGCCTTTATCTTCGAATTCTCCCCAGGCGCCAGACTGGATCTGAAAATCTTTTACAGTAGTACCTCTACGCGTCTGTACAGGGTGTTGAGCAACTCTGTAGCGACGTCATCCACCAGATGTAACGTTGACAAATTCCATATAAGCCCTGCCCTGATGCGCTGATGCCAGTGTCTTCGATGACTATTTTTCACACCAAAAATGCGGCGCCACTTATAGAAACTGCCGATGGAAACAGCGTGCCAAAAAAGAGACATCTTTGTGTCAAACAATTACAAAGTCCTAAAGAAAGGCATCATAATGCTAAAAAAGGGATTGTGTAGGTAACAAGACAAGCAGTTTGCAGGGCGGGGAGGATGGGTGGGTCGATAAGGAATCTACGGCTAGATCCTGTCTCTACCAGATAAGGCGTTCCCGAAGGTGAGTAATTTATTCATCTAATAGAGACACCAGCCACAGACTCCTTATCTTAGAATTGGATACCCAAGGAACACCATTCCCAGAGGGTCTACGAACTGATCCCACAAAAGATCCCTGGACAGGACTATCCAGTCCGTAATGGAATAAAGTGACCAGGCTGTCTTAGAAACATAGGTGAGGAAATGGAGATGCTCCACCAGCAGGACTGAGGAAAGTCCGTAGGGAGATGATGTTTGCAAGACCGTGAAAAGCTTGAGAAAAACATTACCCACAGCAGATAAGGAAGTGTTGGAGAGAATACTCCATACAAACAACAATACCATGTAGCCCTGCCGAAGGTATTCAAACCATGACTGGACACGGCCAAAGGACCAAAGAACCGCCCATAGCACTGTTAGAATTCCTTGTTGTAGAAACACGTTTGTGAGCTAATCCTCTACTGAGAAACACATAGAAAATGGGAATCTCAGAAGTAGAGAGAGAGAGAAAACCAATCAATGCTGCAACAAAAGCATTGTGAAAAGAACAACTACAATGTTTGGAAGAGACCACTCTCACTTGGAGAAAACCCTCCTAGATAGAAGGTAACCCATCGATATGATATAACATAGAAGCCCAGGAGAAAGGAAAAAAGCAATGCATAGACAACGACCAAGTTAAAGTCAGACCAGAGCACCAATAAAGGTGTAGGTAGAAAAGCAGACAAGTACCTGCACTGTGGAAGAAGTTCAGTACAACCATGATTGCAATATATACCTGCATATACGTGAGCCCATATATACACACTATATATATATATATATATATAGTGTGTATATATATGTATACGTGTGTATACATATATATACACACGTATACATATATATATATATATATATACACACGTATACACACATGTATATCAGAATACACTAAAAGTATCATCCTACCCGTCAGGGAAGTGAACCATGGTCTCCTGCAGTAAGCGGAGATACTGACCAGTGTAGGAACGCCTATAGAATAGAGGTATCCATTGAAAGATACATATAATTACACACATACATTGGCACAAGACTGAAGTTGAGACAACAATGGAGTGAAAACTATAGATACAAAAATATTAGTACCAAGCTGGGAAACCAGCAACTTGATACCGTATAAGAAGATAGAGGGAGTGGAAGGCACCACGCACCTCAGAAAATAATGCAATCACCCATGAAACAACGCTACTGACTAATGAGGCTACCACCAGGTGGCTGGCAGGAAATCAAAAGACAGCAGCAGGTGTGAAAACCCTGCTATGAAGGGAATGAAGACAACAACCGGGGTCCATAAAAAGGTAAAGTTGAAATAAAGGCCAACACACAGAAGGTCTTGACAGATAACCAATTTCAAATCTAATATACAGAGATATGAGGCAAAGCAAGACCTGACTGAAGCATCAGATAAAAGATTAAGTACATAGTCATGAAGGGACCAAGCCGTACAAAATGGAAAAGCCGAAAACAATGGATGGCAGTGCGTACAAGCACAACAAGAATTGAGGTCAGAAAAGAATGTCTCTACCGGAGACAGGATCTATACATAGCAAAACCTTCAGTATACCACAACTAAAAAGGAAACAAGACCCACATCTTCCAGAGAGAGGGAAAGAGAAAAATTCCTTCAAGCAGAAGGAATTTGCAAAACTAAGGTGGAAGTGGTATAACAAACCTTTGAGGGTTAGAATCCTTATCACATCTTACGGGGAGGAAAAAGAACCTCTAGAAATGGATGCTAAGGGAGACCCAAGCCCCCTTGGAAATCAATCCTCAGACAGATGGAACCATAATGTTGAAGGGACACATGTTCCAGAAGGAAAACTGAAGATGAAAACTAGCCACAACACCGAAAAAAAGGGGTGAGCCAATACACTAAGTAAATGCCATGGCTGTGATCTGAATTGGCAAACAAATAATGCCGATGGGACCAAAGGAACAAGGCACTCCAAGAAGCGACAAGTAATAAGATCCTCTACAGGGATGAGGCAGAGAAAGGCATCCAGGTCAGAGCAGAGGTAGAAGACCAAGGTAACCTTGTGGCACTGGTGGGATAAGAATCATTGCATTAGAGAGATCAGATACCCAATGCATCACTGAGTTAAATCCTAACAAGGAATCTAAAAAACCAGAGGCAGGTAGCCGCCTTGCCAATGCACAGCTAGAGCAGAACAATAAGAAGTGCCAACACACTAATAATGGACCTAAGTGGAAACACTGTCTTAGGCCAAAACGGAAAATCTACCCTGGCCAAGGATCATGCCACTTGTTCCACTGCTTCCGCTAAGAACAGAAGGACACTAGTTAAAGGAACGAAATTCCCCATGGTGAGGTGAGCTAACCCTTATGATGGTTGGGGTGGGGGGTTACATTGGGTGCTGGTGCAAGACAGAACGCACAAGCACTATATTTTCAGAGGCAGATAAACTGAAGTCCCTACAAGGGATACTAAGTGCCAGAAACAGATCCCAAAATGCCTATAAGGCATACAGAAGATGGTCCCCGTAGAACAGGGAACAAGGCAACAGTATATATGCACAATGCAAGCAAAATACCCTCTATAAAGTAAGAACCTAGGTAGAACTAGCTGCAGAAAGAAGCCTGTAAGAACAGGCGCCCATAAGGCCACATAATAGCATACATCCCAGATAACAGGAATCATAACCTGCCATTGACACTATAAAAAGAATAAAAGTATCTGCATAAGGCAGGATCACCTCACCATGTATCACCCGTAGATCGGGAAGGGGATTTGAAAAGAAAAGCCAATGGGCTCCACCCTGGAATGACTCGTATGTGAATCAAAAAGAGACTTCCCCCGAAAAAACCTAGCATGGAAGAACTAGGGAAGCAGACAGAAGAGTTAAGAGTTTGCTCCACCCAGACTATCTCTAAATCGCCGCAAAGCAGAGCTGGCATGTGCATCGAATAGACGGACGCTGCAAACCTCATATCAATCAAAGTGGCCTGAACAGCCTCTGAAAAACCAGAGGTGCATAGCCATGCATGATGACGTAACGCCACAGAAGAGGCCATGGCCCGATCCACTGAATCAGTGGTACCCATACCACAACGAATGATCAATCTAGCTGCTTGTTGCTCATCTTGGATTAATTGGGCAAGTTCGTCTCTGGTGTCATCCGGGACCGAAGGCAGCAGATGTGTCACTGACTCCCACAATGCATGGGAAAAGCATCTGAAGACGCAAGACATATTGATGGATCATAGAGCAGAACTGGTGAAGGAAAAAATAGGTCTGCCACAAGTGTCTAGTCTCCTGTAATCTCTGTCTGGGGGGACTATTGGAAAAGAGTCAGGATCGCAGGAGGCCGAAGCGGCCTCTAACACAAAACTATGAGGAGTAGGATGCCGGAGGAGAAAGGCCGAATCACCGGGGACAGGACGGTGTCTGTGCGAAATAGAACCATTCACTGGGGCTCCTGTATCAGCTTCTGCCAAAGCTCCCAACAAAATGTCGTAAAGAGCTTCACTATAAGAGAGCAACTGCTCCACCCCTGTTTGGTCCTGATGGAGGACGCCAATAAGAGGACCAGTAATAATTTCCACAGTAGGGAGTGTCAGATCCAAAAACTACAGAAACACGCCTCAGCAGGTCAGCTAAGGCAGAACTCGCCTCCGAGGCAAGGCCGGGGGGGGGGGAAAGAAACTCGGGGCTGGGGAAGACTCTAAGAAACTAGCTTCCCTCAACTCAGTCAGCCAGCTATCCTGCAATGGAGGCTGGGCAGTGTCCGACACGTGGTGCAGAAACCCCAACTCTTCCCCATCACCTTCAGAAGGGAAACAGCCTTTACAACGAAGCCGGAACCCTGCATGCCTTTACCACGCAGGCTTTACAATGCATGCAACACTATCATGCATGTCTTTACGATGAATATGCTTTTACCACACATGCCATTACAACGTATTTTGTTGTAAAGGCATGTAGGCTTAAGGCATATGTGTGGTAAATGTTTTAAAGTTAAGTCCTAAGTATTTTTATACACACACATATAAGAGCAGGGTGGTTTTTAGGCTTTAGGTTGGAGATGGGTTTATGAATCCCAAGGGCACTTTTAGGGTTTAGGGGGGTTTGAGTTTTTGGGAGGCCAGGGAATTTTTAGGGTGGGTTTGGAGTTTTGGGTGGTAAGGGAATGTTTAGCGTTTAAAGTGGGTTTGGGTTTTTGGGTGGCAAGGGAATTTTTAGGGTTTAGGGTGGGTATCGGTTTTTGGGTGGCAAGGGCATTTTTAGGGTTTAGGTGGGTATGGGTTTTTGGGTGGCTAGGGGTTTTTAGGGCAGCTATGGGTTTTAGGGTGGCAAGGGTATTTTTAGGGTGGGTATGGGTTTTTGGGCGGTAAGCGGTTTTTAGGGTGGGTATGGATATTGGGGTGGCAAGGGTGTATGCGTGTGTGTACAAATATATATATATACATATATATATATATATATTCACCGAAAAAAACAAAGGTTACAGGGACGGTGCAGTTAGCAAATAGAATTAAAAAAACCTTCGAAATTCACTGAAAAAAACAAAGGTTACAGGGATATTTTGTCTTCAGCCCCGGGGAGGTGGCAATCCCCGAGGCTGCGGGGGGCCATGCGGGCGCCCCATCGTAATTTTCATAATGCCCCCCCCCCCCCCGGGACCTGGCCCAGCCGGGGGCCTAATAAAACGAAGCGCAGGAGGCCGGGCTTCATTTTTTTCCAATTTCAGTGGGAGTCACAAATCCAACGCAACTCTCGACTATTTGTTTTTTTAAAAAAAAAAATTCCCTGTGGGACCCTCCCCCCCCCCAAAAGAGGCCTAGGGGCTCAGGGTGTTTCTAACTGCCCCCTTTTCTTTTTTTAACGTTTTTCTTGTGACTCGGTTCAACTGATTCACAAGATGCCTGCCAACACTTTCTCGTTTGAAGAGTTGCCAGCCAATCAGATTTCGTTGTAAATGCATGTATATAGATATATATATATACACATATATACACACACACATACACTGGGGTAATACTTACATGTTAAATTTCTATCACACATATGCATTTACCATACATGCATTTACAACAAAATTTCAATGTAAAGGCATGCATGGTAAAGGCATATGCGTGGTACAGACTTGTGTAGTAGTGTCACAGTCTTTGTAATGACTACGTTGTAAAGCCATGCATGTTAATGGCTTGCGTGGTTTCGTCATACAACCCCTCCAAAATCCTGTGCTCCAGAAGGAAAAACAAGAAGGGGCTCCAGAGAGAGCGGAGGGAGGGTGTCCAAGCTAGGCGGCATTACCGACATCATAGCCGATGCCGAGCGGTGCCGAAGTGGCATCAGGAGAGGAAAGTGGTGTGGCATCGATTGGCGCCGCCGGCAACGTCGGCTGATCAGATACAAATGCTGAAGGTGGAAACCCCAAAGGGCCATGCACTGGCGCCATAACGGATTCGACAATGGAATCAGAAGGCCGAACTGAAGCCGAGGGCGAACCCACCGGCGTAGACACAGTCAAGTCACTTTTCACCCACTTGGGACCAACAGGCACTCCAGCAGAAGGTGAAGACCCAAAGACAGCATGAAGAGAATTATAATATTCTCGCATCTGGGTCAGAGTTGCACTGGCTCCAGGGAAGGTAGGGAGGCGCAGGGTGGACTCGCATATGAACTCCTCAACCAAAGAGTGGGAGGTAGCGGGGAAGAGGCTTTACGTGGTGAAGTCGTGAGATGCCACGACTTTGACCACCTGCGTATAGACTTAACTCGGGATGTCGATGGAGAGTGACGTCCATGGGAACGGCTCCTGGAAAGGGCCCGCGAGTCGACCATGCAACGAGAAGTCTTGGAAGGTTGCGACAGCTGCGCCGCTAAGAGCTTCATACGACATTCCCGTAGCGCATTCGGTCGAAGTTGACAGGAGTCACACTCCTCGGAGTCATGGTGCTCCCCAAGGCACCACACACAAATAGAGTGAGGGTCTGTGGCCGACATTTGCCTTCCACAGGACCCACAAGGTTTGAAACGTAAAGAGACAGAGGTAGAAGGCATACTGTTCCATCAACAGAAACATCGAAGTAGGCCAAAAAATAGCCAGAGTAACCGCTAACAGATCCGTGTTGAAAGCGCGGAAAAGAAGAAACTGGTGTCAGCGCATCAGGGGAGGGCTTATATGGATCTGTCGACATCACATCCAGTGGACAACATCGCTACGGAGTTGCTCGAAGCCCTCTACTGACATGCAAGGGTACTGCTGTAAAACATTTCTGGATCCAGTCTGGTGCCTGGGGAGAATTCTAAGACAGGGAATCTGTGGCTAGATGTCTCTATCAGATAAGTACTTCCACTGCCCCTCATGGGTCCACCCGAACTGCCAGGCAAGAACCCCTACAGAAGGGACCACAAGTAAACTCAGAAATGTTTTGACCTTGTTAGCCCTTGTCAGTGAGGTGTAGCTTGGATCCTGTGGCACAGCAAGCAAGGGACTCACTTCTAAGACAGTAAAAGCCAGGCAGGAAAACAGACTGAATGTGCATTAGCTGTCAAATTCTGTGGTTACTTTATCAATCTCTTGAAGCACCACATTTCCGCACAGAACTTTCCTTAGGTCTTGTCCATAAATCATTTCTAATCAAATATACAACAAAATATAATGCACTGACACACAACCACGGTCTATAAAACTCAATTTATTGAAAAGATCTAAAAAATATTAAACATTTTACACTTTCATCAATATTTTACAGTTTTTAAAGTGTTAACATTAAGAAACATTTAGATATTTATTCTATAAAGTTCGCTTTTGTACTGAATTATGCCACATTTACAAAGAATTGAGAAATGAAGTTTAGCAACACAAAATATTTAATGCATTATGTTATTCAAGGTGTTGTGCCTCCTGGCACCGGTTATGGTCATGGTTTTCAAGTGGTGGTCCACTGGTAGGAAATGAATTGCTGTGGCTAGATGGTAAAAAAGAACAGACAACCATAAAAGAAGGGAAGCACAATAAACTAAATGTTGCATGCCCCAATGAAGTTGCTGTAATGGAATACCCATCCATAACTACTCTGTTTTTGTCAGATTTTGGAGGGGACAAGAACAATTTGTTCTTGGCACAGCTCTAACTTTTTCCCGCCAGACAAATCTAAAGGGGAGGCAATTAACACTCTAGCGGTTGCCAACAGAATAATCATCACATCTCTTCCAACACCAAAACCAAATTTCAGTTCTGATCATCCCCTGACGTATTACATTTCAGGCACATTCTCTAACAGTCCTCAAGAGGCCAAATTATGTGGGTATTCCTGTGCATATTCAAGAACTAGCAAAATGTTATGTCATTTACTAACATAAAAAGTGGACTAGATGTAAACCCTGAATATAGTCACCAAGTAACGACAACTTAAAGAGTGGGGCATGAGAAATGGACTCATACAAAATCTAGAAAAGAAAGCTTCACAAAGGAACACTCAAATGTTTCAATTCATCTGCTAAGACCCTAGTTCCATTTGGTGTTCACTTTTGGATAGTGCTATTCTTAGTGGTTTTGTTGTGTTCAGGTTAGTTTGAGGTGCTCTGATCCATTTGAGTGCCTCTCCACTTCAGTGTATATAAACTCATTAATGAATTGGGCGTAAGGGTGTCTCTATCAGTTAGACAGATACCTTTTAATATTAAATGTCCACATTTGTTCAGAGAAATGCACCTTTGGTGCATTGCCTCTTTCCATATTAGATATTTTTGCACATTGCTTGAAGAAAGGTTATTAGGTACCTTTATCGATCTCCGAAGAATAAAATTTGAATTTGAACTATTTAATTTGTTAGTTAAGTACGGAAGGAGATTTAGTAGATTGCCCAGTTTGATTATTGTGTGGTCTCCTACACAGTGCTGAATTTGAGCTGGTGGTTTCCAGTACTCAGCACTGGCACTTAATTGTTAACACTTATGACAGTCTGCCACATGGTGGGGCTGTTTGTCCAATTTAGAGAAAAGCACAACAATTGTTTATTAATTCAATACACATTAAAATGACTAATATCTGCCACCCCAATTTTTTTTATAGCTTTGAGAACCTGGAATAGTCTGAACTGATACATTTCAAGTAGTGTGATGGTTAGTAGTTGTATTAGTGTTGTCATTGGCAGCGCTGGCAGGGGCAATGGGTGGTGCAAGCTGCAGGTGCCTCCGGATGAGGGGCCTGGCACTTGTTTACAAATTAAGCACTGCTCCTACAGCGGTTCTCTCTATAATTTGTATGGATGTTCTTCTAGCTATGTTTTCCCCAATAGCTGGGAGTTTCTCAAGGTCTACTGAAGTTGTCTCCATTTACCCTTTGGGACTGTGTGTCTATTTGATACAGATTCAGGACATGTGATATTATCGAAAGAAAAGCTCCCAGCCCTTATGGTCTAAATTTTCAATCGGTGCATGCTTATACTATAATAATGTTGTTTGACATTTTAAAACAGTTGTCAATGTTTTTCAGGAAGTTGAGCTTGCCAGCAGCCAATTTGTTTTGAAGAGTGTTGCTCTTTCGCCCCACGAGTGAGAAATGAAGCACTCGCGTGTTCTAATCATTTTGCAGTACTCATGACAGCTAATGCCAGAGGGAGCCTGATGCCTTGTTATTAAGTACAAATTTATAAGCGACGAGAAAGAAGAAAAAGACTAGTACATGATATGCCTAAAACAAATATGGATAATTTCAAAGCTTCTATGCCCTCTTCTTTTTCGTTAGTTTGGTAAAAATATTCCTTGTGGCGATAACAGTGTCAAACTTTATCATAAAAAATATTGTTGTACTGTTATGACATCATCAGCTCTAGCCCTCTTCATTTTTATAGGTTTTGCAACAAATAATACTATCCTGTAATTGTTTCAGTGAATGAAGTTTCTGCAGTGCAATTACAAGAACAGAGTTTGACAATGTTTGTATTTTATATTTGTACTTGGAAACAAACTGAAATTAAGTTTCACAAGGGAACAGATATTTATTTTAGCTTTAGGTAGTGAGACATGCAAACGTATATCTGAGAAAGTTGCTGTAAAAATATTGAGCTGATAAAACTCATTTTTTAAAATAATTTTACAGTTCTCTATTTTTCTGACAGTGGGATGATTTATTTTATTTTTCTTTCCCTTATGTTTTCTGAACAGGAGGGGGGACATTTGCATCCACTCTTACTTTCTTCCTACTTCTTAAGAATTTTACAACCGTCTTGCTATACATTGGCAGGACACGATTTTGCATTTATCCTGATACACTGTCAAATTTCTGCACTAAAATAAAACTGAAAATACTGTATATTTTTATTTTTCAAGTTTTGAATTTTGATATTTATTTGCAGTTGTGTGAGTCCTACTGATCCACATAGGTGCTTTTTTCAATTTCCGAAAACTAAAACTTGAATTTGAACAATTTTGTCTGTTAGTTAAGTATGGAAGGGTGAAACGTCAAGGCTAGCTGGCTGGCTGGCAAAAAAAGTGCAACGCCCAGGCTTGCATGGAGCTAGCTACTTCAGGAAATGACAGTTTCACAGTGTTGCATCTCTGGCCCTTTCAAGTAAAAGAATGAAAAAATGTTAAGTTTTTATTCAGCGTTGGGAAACTCTAAAAAATAAAATAGTGGAATAACTGTACACATTCCCCACATTTGCAAAGAAGGGAAAATAAGGCAAAACTGCTAAAAGGTCTACAGTGAAAGAGAAATCACAATGTTATTTTTTTTCTAAAGTAGCCTAGGCCCTGTTTTTTCTTCTATACCAAAAACTGCCATCAGGGTGGAGAATGAAACACATACTTGAGAGTATGTAAAATGCACAGTATCATGCGTTTTGTAAAGTATTGTGAAAGCAAAATCTGCAAGCAAACTGGTTTTGAGACAACTACTTTGGATTAAAGAGTGGACAAAAGATCTTGGCCTTTGCCAACCGATTTGTAGCCATGGATGCTGGCTACCTACAGTGAGGTTTTTATGTATAAATATGGATTTAATTTTTGTTCCCAATTACAGCCTCCCTTGACACCGTTTTGATTCCCATATCAACCATTTTAAAACTTCTATGTCCAAAACATTTTGCAGTTTAATAGCCAAATATTGCTATGCTTTTATTAAAACACCAGACAAATGAAATGAACCGGAGGAGGGGGGAGGGGCGGGCTGATCAACCATGACATTCTGGGAGTACACGAAAGGCTCCTAATTTCATTACAAAAACACATTCTGCATGGTTTCTATAACCAGCGCTTAGGGAAAAGACTTCTTAAACATGTCTGTAGGCCAGAAAACAAAACTGCTAAGGTTGATACATATTAACAGTATTTGAAAGTTGTCTTACAGCCACCAAACCATCAGCTAAGCAATCCACAGAAAAATACTCTTCTTTATGTAATGTATGCCATTCGGAGGGGCCTAGAAGCATGCGTCCCTTCCAAAACGGCAGTCATTCCTTTTATAATAATACAACAATAAAACATGTATTATATAAGTTTAGAATTGTTATAATTAAGGGCGTGTCTCCATTGCTGGTTTCATGAACTTCCATGAATACATTAACACATTTTCTCTATGTAAAAAACAGATGCTCATCTACTTCAAAGAACTTTGTTCAAGGTAGCATAAAAAGTAGTTACATTTTAACACAATTGTTGCATTGAAAACACTAAACGACACCAATTTCAAATCGGTGCTCTGTTCTTACCGTCTCCATTTTTCCTCCCTTTTTGGGATATTGCAGAAATTATTTTAGGTAAGAACTTTACTTTAAAAAAAGGTATTGCATTTTTAAATAAATATATATTATGTCTTTAAAAAGGAACCAAAATGAACATTAAGAGTGGTTCCCTTAGAGTAAACAATTATATACACTCCCCTATTGATGCTAAGCTACAGCTAGATAAAAATAAGTATTTGAAAATAGTCTGAGGTGACACAGAAAGGAAACTAGTTTTAATTCAACAACATTTATACTACATAGGTGTGAACAATGACTTCAAAAGACAAAGATTTTAATAAATCAAATTGACATAATAATTTTTTTGTAAGCTTCCATTAACTGGGTACAAACGTTTTAATGTGAGACTGACTGAGGTGAACGAACTACAGGTGTTGCATACAATGAATATGAAGTCACAAGTTTGGATGCTTATCAGCTTAGAGATGGAAACAAAGACTGAGAGCAGGAAGACACTTTCCATTCGTAACTATATAGTGTTATAACAGGACACCAGTGAGATTGATAGATTCCAGTAAGTTGCGAAACAAGAAAGCATATCTAGCCAATTTAAAGGGCAGAGACTCACAGTGGTTACTTTCTACAGTGGAATATAAACTATTCATCTTCTAATCGTTGTGTGCACCTCCACTCTATTACTCGAACCCTTGTAAGAGTATAACTGTTGACACACTGCATAATACCGTTTCTTAGTGAGACAGAAATTGTAGTGCCGGAGGTGGCCAGGTATTTTTTTCTGATGTAGGTATTGCAAAAATCAGCTACGGCCTAGAGGACTCAGCCAATCATTAATTCGACTTTTATAGCAGAGGAGATGACATTACCACCAAAGACCCAACTGTATACAATAAAAACAAAATGGCTACCATTATACAATCA
Source organism: Calotriton arnoldi (assembly GCA_963921515.1). Lineage (NCBI taxonomy): Eukaryota > Metazoa > Chordata > Amphibia > Caudata > Salamandridae > Calotriton > Calotriton arnoldi. The sequence continues at coordinate 1,686,428 of CAWUFW010002911.1, read as the reverse complement.
AATGCAGTCTTTAAAGGAACTCTGCAACATTTCACAGACTATTTTTTTTAGCCACATGGGGGAAAATATTTCTTAGCCTCAGCCTGTGCTTTAAAAAGAAACTATGCCAGCCTAGAAACACCCGGCTCCAGATTCCTCCACTTTCCTGTCATTGGAACCTATCCATCTTCAGCCTCGGAAGTGCCTGTGAAATAACACGTTAGAGTTGTAAAGACAAATCTCTGTGCAGTTTAAAAAGCACTGGTTTAAAAAATGTATTTACCTACTATTTCCAATTTTTTAAGTGCATTGATTCTACATGCATTTCAAAGACTGCAGACGGCTTCTTCTCTTGATTGACATCAAAAACATGCTTAGGAGTGGACATGGAAAAGGGTGACTCTCAGGCAAAATCTTTACAGGAAATAGGTTTTCTGGCCCCAAAAAAGGCAAAGGCTTAGAGAGGTGTTATTTGAGTTTCTTCAAAGTTAGTCATGCAAGATTAAGATGTCTTTTAAATTAGCAAGGGTCGTTGTTTTTGGAAAATAATTTCTACTATCTTTAAAACTGAACAGGGTTAGTACAAATCTACAGGAAGCTTTACTATTGCACAAAAATTGAGCCTCTATAAATTGCATGACAAGACTGTAAATAAAACATCTGCCAGCGACCAAGCTGTGACCCAGTAATTTTACAGGGCCACTAAACCCCACCAATAATGGTTAGTCAGCTTTATCCACTGGCCGGCAAAGCCCCCACAGCTGTCTAATAACTCTGTGTGTGTTCACTAATGGATGACTGAGCTCTGCAAAACTTTCTCAGTCATTTCATTCACAACAGACAGCCACTCTTTTGCCCACCTGTTGGAATGTCTGCTATGCTTACAGTTGTGCCAGATGTTGGTTCCGTAATCCAGCACCAACAAAAGTGAATGTTAACACTTTGTATAGCTAGGCCTGAGTGTAACACAAATAAATAAATGTCTTCAAGAGTGCTAAAGGCACTGTTTTCAACTGCACTAGGAATATGTTTAGCCTAACAATACCGTATCCCTTTCTCATGGGCAGAACATTAAACCATATAGCCCCTTTAAAATGATCACCTGGTAAAAGTGTCCGGTATTCCCAAGAAACACTTCCGGCTGCAAGTCAGAACTCTGTACCAAGTTACACTCTTGCTGGCTTGATCAGACGTAACAAATAATGTTCTTGCTAGGGCAGAAAGTTCACTATTTCAATATTGTTTTGCCCTTATGATGGGATATATAGTAGACTCCTAGCACTATGAATGGGTTAAGAGCCTTGATTGATGCCTGTATGTATTGATAGTATTATAACCAATACTTGATGGAGACATTTCATAGACTAGCTTCACTTCCTTACAATTAAGACATTTGCCACCCTTTACTTTCACCGTATTACAAGTAGAATAATTCTTGAATTTCACTGTAAATAAGGGGTAAACCTCAAAGTGCGACAGGATCATCATTTCTGTCTCCTTAGCATAGCGCAGGAGAAAATGCATATTTTTAAACCTTAAAATCTATCACAAACACGTGTCCCATTACACAAATTTAGTGCCTTTAAATGTTTAAAGAAAGCGTCAAGAGAGATTATGAATTGGGTGCAATCACCCATCATAGATGACAACAGAACTATTTATTGAGTTTGCAATAAGAAAAAGATGTCAATCCTTGATGTGGTATAAGTGTCAATCCACCAACTTTCTAATGGTACCTCAGTCCTTGTCTCTGCGCAAAAATGCTTTGCATTGGGATTTCCATCCATAGCCAGACTTATATTGTATGTTGATGCTCATATGCTTACGTTGACAACAGCAGCATCCCTGAACTCTTATCAGCCCTTGTTAACGTGGAAATGCAAATAATAAAATGAGGCGGAATAGGCTGGTCCAGTGAATTGTGTAACGGTTAGATTTAGTTTGCGCTTGAACAACAAATGTTACCATTCTAAGTCTATTCATGGATAAAGAAGGAATTGTATGAATTACTTTTCCTGTTCATTTCACAATGATCTTTGGTGAAAGAAAGGCCCGCTGGGAGTGCCAACGTATGCATGATCAGAACATTCAGACTATTTCCTATTTCTTTAAACAATAAAGCGACATATTAATACGACAGGAACGATCTACATAGTGCCTTTTCTGGTTCACCTTTTTTATTTCTGCACTCATCATCTTGGAAGGACAAACTGTCTCAAAGGCAAGCTGCTGCACTGGCATCCAAGAGACGGGACTTCTAAACTAAGTTTCCTTGCTGACCCACAGTTCCTTACTAAACCACACCCAAATTGAGGATAATCTGACTAAGACTGACTTCCCAATAAATGACATGACTGAAAACACTTATAAAATGGCTAAATGCCAGAAGGTTGTGCTATATTAAGTAGTCTTTTAGATGTAAGAATAAATTTGTTAAACGTATGTATTTTCTTTTACATTTCTGTAGACGTTTGAATTTCTTCGTTCCCATGACCACTATGTCTGGCCTTTTATAGGGTCATTTTGTATATCCAGCTGGCAATAGAGTGCTGACCATCAGGCTGCATGAATCACAGTGATATACAAAAGATTTTATATTGGCACCAAGGCTGCCTTCATAAAATCATAGAGTAAAAGTGTTGTTTAAATGGCATGTGCTTTCAAAAACTATTTGCTACAAATACAATACATCAATGGAAGAAGGAAAATAAGTGAGAATGTGGTGCCTGAGTATATTGTAAGTTCAACTCAAATAGTGGGAATTCTTTTGTATCAGTCACACAATGTGACTGTGCTATGGCTTATTATGACTTATAGGACTGGTTTTTGTTTTTTGCAAATTTGTTTTTTTGAGAAACATTTTATTTTTAAATCAGTACATGTTGCCTTTCCTAACATCTCTCATTAGATCAGTAATGTTTGTTTCCCTGTTAAGGCACCACAAGTGTCCGAGTATCAATACTAACGCAATGTTGTTGGGATGGAGGAAACCTCTATTGGGCAATTGAAACATTTGGTGGTAAGTTTAGGTAACCATAAGGGAAAGATGGCAAAAAAGTTCCAAAACAAAAGTGGGAGTGAGACATAACACATGCTTTAGAATAATAAAACGTAGTAGAAAAGCTTTTTTAAATTTGGTCCTCTTTATGTTTGGGGAAAAACTTGGGGAAGGGCTAGATCCATTGGAATATTGGCGACAGCTTATGCAATAAAAATATTATGACAAACTATGATAGAAATAACATACAATACTTTTACCCCCCATCCATCCATTATTTTATTTTTATTTAAAGTCACTACTAAGTGTAAACGGCTTCCTACCTCTCAAAGCTGGCACTCACCTTACTTCATTCTATGGATCATGCTGTGCCAATATAAGTGTCATGTGCAAGAGTCCGGAACAGACTGGTATTTGGAAGACACAGTTCTGGCACACCCAGGAAAACTCAACGCTGTTTACTTTATGGAAACCACGTTAAAGATCATCTGGGCACATTCTTGAATCATACAAGTTTTGACTGATTTAGACCTTCAACACTCACTGCTAAAAAACAATCCCTGGTGCCCTTACTAACGATGATGCCACCACAAACTTTTGACAGTAAATTTTTACAGTGAATTTACATTGGTCGGTTCTTGGTTACTACATATCTGGTACAAACCAGTGTAAACCCATGTATGCCAATATGTGTGGGTGATTTTGTTGGGCGGTGGTGGCCTTTAAAAGATCCCCAACAGGCTCAAATTGTTGTCCCAGCCATCCAGTTGTAGCTCATCATAGAGGATGGCTGGTAAAGCAGGGATTATAAATCCCTACCCTATTCTGTAACCAACATAAGGGCTCTATCATGTGCATGCTGAATGGGCTACTGCAATTATTGTGCCTCTGCTGGCCTCAAAGGAAGCTTGCCGTCCAAAAAGTGCTTAGAATTCCTCTTCATCAACAGAGAAATGGTTCTGCTTCTTGCGAACATTCCAGTGCAAACACTCAGCGAGGCTGTTGAACCAGTCATTCACAGGGTCCCGGAAACAAATCGAAGGTAGAGGGTAACAAGAGGTAGTGATGCTGATACTGCAAAACAGGGAAAGTGACAATATTAGGAAATAAGCAGCTCTATCACTCTAAGCAACGTTAAAGTGTAACTAGGTGAAACAAGAAAACATTTGGTGCCAATAATAGCCACAGTACATGTTTCTAGCTACCAAACCATCTCTCCCTGTGCTACCTTCAGAAGATGAAATTGAGAAGGTAGCCAATTTATTTCAATATTTGGTATGGGTTACATCAAGTACGCTGCACAAGTACATGTCGTGATGAGCCAGAGATGGACCGTACCCCTTTAGGTAGCAACAACAGCATCGAAGAACAGGAGCTTCCCTTTTAATCACCAAGAGCCTGAAGTAATCAATATATATATCTATAGGCTGCTACAACCGTACTTCTTACATACAGTGATTCACGCGTAAATCATGTTACATTCATGTTGTGACAAAAACAATCATCTAGTTAGTAAAAAAGACAACATGGCCAAGAGTAGGATCTCAGGGTAACCTATTAAATGTACTGTGCAGCCTGTGCCAAAAATGTTCTAGCATCTATTGTTGCACACATATGCAATGTTGGTAGAAAAGCAACAATTTAAAGTACTCAGTATGATAGCCTACATAAGTCAATGTAACAATCCTATCCCTCTGCACCATGCAATGCCCCTTGGAAGGACTACAAACGTCCCATTGAAGCACCATGTAAACACCTCCTTTAAGAAACACAATAAAATTGCCACCCTCCCTCTCCTCAAGAGGCACAATAAAAGCCTTCTCATGACGCCATGAAAGACACCTGAAATCACCATAACATGCACCAATGAAGCGTCATGCAGCATTATCCAACCAGAGTACAATGACTCCTCACTTCCTTAAGTCAATTATGGAGCTTATAATCAGCATTACAAGTTTCAGGAACCACCAAGAAACGCTCTTGTGATCACAAGCATTACCTGAAACAATCTTCACATCAAATATCTACTAAAGTCAATAGCTGTCCTATCTACGCATGAGAGTAACTTATCCTGAATATTCAATGCTGCCACATTTAAATCTTCAGTGATCTGTACCCATTTACTCATTCTCATCACTAAAGACTACCTTCGCCTCATCATCTGGTGTACTATAAATATTCATGAAAAACAAGTCGACCCTACCCATGTTTTGAAGTAGTTTCTATTTTCCATTTTTTGTATATTAATTTAATCAGTAATGAACAAATCTGCAAGTCAAGCTCAATGTGACTGGAGTATGCTGCTTGGATTTTCAAATCACATATTTTTTGGCACTGTGAGCAGATTACAGATTAGTTCTACTATGTAATGAATTGATTACATGAAGCAAGATCTAACACTAAAGGACAAGACATGTTCTAAGTGCGCCAGGTGATATTTAAAGTAAATACACCATCTAAGGTGTATTAACATAATGTTATTTGGCTAAGTAAAAATGGAGTTATGTGGCTAGCAGTTGAAATGAGCACTTGAACCCAATGTATAATGCAAAAAGCCAAACAGCAGGGTAATAAATGGCTATAATATTTGCTAACAAGAAAGAGCTGAATACCGTATCATTCAGCTAGCATCCAGTGTACATTCAGTTGTCTCTCAGAAAAAACCATTATGGTTTTTTTTAATAATCCTCACCCACCAACCTAGTTGGTGGCATGCTTCATCATTGGGTTCCAACCTAAGGGGCCGGGTGCCTCCTAGGTGTGCTGTGACGCCTGATTACAGCGGAGCAGGATTTTTCTTAGTGACAAAGTGAATTTAGTGAATATGATTCTTAAAACTGCCCCCATGATTCCCTTCCTAATCAGGCTAAATTTAATAGTGAGTGCCTGGGGCAGGATAAAAAACAATGGTGGATGTGAAAGAGGAAAAATTATCTCACACATCCAGAAAGGGTTTACATGTTTCAGCCAATCAATCTATGTAAGACGGTTTTCTTCAGGACCAGTGCTGTCATGACCGGTGATGACCCTAGACAAGTGAAGTGAACGCACACTTCCTAAAGTGTGCGTAAGTGGGGTAGATTCGTAACTTACAAGTTACACCCGAAGTAGTATATTATTGTTGCGATAATTCATGCAACATGGATCCCGGCGGGAGGCGGTGCCTATTGTCACACTTTCATCACAAGGTCTTCTGCCTGCTTAATTACCTACTGTGGCCCTGGGCAGGAGGAAGACAATTTCTGGATGTGTGAGATCATTTTTTCTCTTTCACATCCACCATTGTTTTTAATCTTGCCCCAGGAACACACTATTAAATTTATCCTGGCTATGAAGGGTATACTGGAGGCAGTTTAAAGAATCACATTCACTAAATTCACTTTGTCACTAAGAAAAATCCAGCTCAGCTGTAATCAAGCGTCGCAGCACAATTAGGCGGCACTCGGCCCACTAGGTGGGAACCCAGTGAGGAAGCATGCCACCAACTAAGTTGGTAGGTGAGGGTTCTTTAAAAAAAAAAAACGAATGTGTTTTTTTGCTGGAACACTACTGAATGTACACTGGATGCTAGTTGAATGATACGGTATTCAGCTCGTTCTTGTTGTTTGCTATGAGTATCTAGGGGAGAAGGACAAGCACTTTTGATCCTCACTCTTTTCTGTTTATTGTATAATATTTGCTATACATCAGCATCACAATGCATGCAAGCATACTCCCAATGCAAGAATACCTTCAGAAGCCATCTTGGAGAGTTTTTTCTAGTGTAAAAAACCCATTGCAAGATTGCCAGGCACAGGTGTGCATAAGTCTTTATACATGCGATTGACAGAAACCATTGGCAAAGCAAAGACCTTGGCCGTTTACAGCCGAGACCTACTGGCTTTGTTGATGGTTGTTTAATTGGTTGTAGCATTTTGTGACCACCAAAAGGAACTTTTTGTAGGGGCTAGATATTTATTCCAAGGAAAAGTTAGCTTCTTTAAAGAACCTCTGAAATTGCTATGTGTTTCCACAGTGCTGTTCTTTTAGGAACAATATGGAACTGAGCTGAGAAGTTGTGCTGTAACAATAGTGCAGCCACTTCACCCAGTATCTGCCTGCCACAACCTGAACATTATGTGAGAACCATTAAAAAATATAAGGAAACCAAAGGCACATTTTTAGATAGTAGCATCATCTGCATGCCATTATGTGAATAAATTAACTATGTACACACACCTTAGGCAGGGCCAACACTGTCCACTCAGCATCTAAAATTAATACTGCCTGCCCATTATCTATGTGTGGCACAATTTGGACTCCAGGCTTCGGGCAAAAGCTTAAACACAAAGGTAATGGTGATAACCAATCATATCCCTTCACTCCCTCTCCTCATCAGTAGATTTCCTGGCCTTGTACAATATTTACAGAATATAAACAAAAGATGTACACAACCTATTCAGGAATTATAGCATATATTGTCAATCTTAACCACAAATGGATTCTCAAATTTTTACCTGTCACCGTGGGATATTTGCTGTCTCTTCCGCCCATCGAAAGACACCCAAGCTGCATTCCTAGCATCCGGGGAAAGCATGATCTGAGAAGAGTGGGGAAAAATGAAGTGCACATGTTGAATTTAGGATCAAAATACCAGCACACAGTAACCCTCGGCCACCCCTTCCTTTCTGAGTTCACCATATTTGGGAAACTTTGTTATCATGTACAGCATGCGTATGTCACATCCTGCTGACTCATGCTCTACATGCTTTTCATTTTGCCCCACTTTAATGGACTTGACTCTTTTAACATGGGTGACTAAATGTATGTATGTATATGCTATTTCTAAATGCAAAGCTAGCCAAAAGGCAGTGGAGCCCTGCACAAGGTCAAAGACTGTTAATGCTTTGTGATGTAGTTTTCTTTAAAGAGATGTGTCTTCGACTCTATCCTAAATTGGACCAGTGATGGGGTGGTAATGATGGATATGCAGTGTTGTTCGGGATCCTGTGTACATAGATGGAAAAGGTCTGCTGTCTTGTTTTTAATTTGTACATTTCTTAGTCTGCAGTCTCATGGTGTACTGCTTGTGGGCGTGCCAAGAACCAGTAGAGTTTGTGAGCTTGTCTGCAAGTAGGGGTGGTGGTTGAGATGGTTTTGTAAATGATACCATTGGTTTTGAATATGGTGTGGGCCAGTAAGTGGAGCCAATTAAGTTCCATCAGGATGGGGGTGATGTGATCATATTTCTTCAGGCAGTGGATGAGAAGTGCTGCAGCTTGCAGGATGCCCTTAAATGGGAACAGTATAGAGTCTGGGTGGCCATGGATCAGGGTGTTTCCATCACCCAGATGTCAGAGTATGAGGGCTTGCCCAGCAATTCTGATGTCACTTTCTGGAAGAAATGGTTTCACTTTCTTTAGAAGAGAGAGATGGTACCATGCTGTCTTTGTTTTTGGCCAAAGTTGTTCCTTGAGGGTGAGGTTTGATTCAAGGGGTAATGCAACTGTCTTGGCACTCAGTGAAAGTTGACTTTCGAAACCAACAACGTGAGCCAGGTTTGTGCTGATTCTTGTTTGTTGTTCTTGGCAAACAAAAATGTATCCATCTTGGTTGGGTTGAGTTTCAGATAGATGTTGGACAGCTAGATATGGCTGATGTGCATGAGGTGTTTGAGACTTAGATATTTTATGCAGAGGAGACTTTCAAGTAGAACTATGTATCATTGGCATACTGCTGAATCCTGGTCCTGTTACCTGTGAGTAGAGCACAAAGTGGCTCTATGTAGATGTTAAAGATGACAGGGGACTACATTCTCCCTATCCAGGTCATGAGAGCTGCAGTTGTTGGCAACTGAAAAATAGTTGTTGGTTATTATACTAGTTTTCGGCAATCCTTGTTGTCAATCTGGAAATTCCCAGAATTGTAACAAAATACATGTTAACATGCCCATGGGCTAACTAATAGTGTTTGTTTAGTAGCATTTACACTCCACTTTAAACTGCCCACACTTCAGCCTAGAACCTTAATGTGCTTAACATTCCACTTTCCCTAAAGGCCACCACAGCCCAGATTTCCAACTACAAGAGTGAAAAGGTAAGCATCTACACAGTTGGGTGGGAGAGTCACATGTTACTTTATGAAAAATACCATTGCTGGAGAGCTGAAGTTACAGGTAAGTAACTATTTCCTTCTCCAGAGCTGTATCTTTCATATGTTCACATGCTTGAATCAGAGTAGCAAGCAGAAACTGAAACGGAATATAAAAAGTCTGATGTAGACACACCTTGAGTGGAACGGGTTACACAGAACTGCTTGGCCCAACAAAAAATCTGCTGCTGCTTTGTGACCCAGTTAATTAGTGTCTGGTGAATGTGTTCCTCTTTTTCCAGGCTGTGGTGTACAACTCCATGTGGTGATATACTTTCCTGTGGCAAATGGTGATGTAGGCAGATAACCAACTTCTCATGCCCTGTTTCTATAGTGGAAGACCCCTTCCTGGGCATCTAAATAAGATGAAAAGCTGATCTGAAGCTCTTTTGCCTTTTGTTATATCAATGTAAATCTTGAGGCAGCTGCAGATATTAAACGAGGGCTGTGTCTTTCAATCACTGGAAGATGGATTCGGGAAGAAAGAACAATATAGTACTGTCACATTGAGAACAGTTTGAAACCATTTTAGGCATGAACTTTGGCTCGTTTGTAACGAGTAGGCCCTCCTGTTTTCAGTGTTTAATTATTTGTGGATATCAGTGGTATTTTCTCCATGTTTTCCAAGCCTTTTGAAATTTGCGCTTATCTGTGTTTATTTGCTGCATAACCCCCAAAATAGATACAATCTGTGTTTTTCCAGATTTTACAAAAAATATTGTTTTGCAGTGATTGTTATAAAGCAACTATTTAATTCAAAATAGAAGTATATACCGTGTCTTCCCTTTGGTATTGTGTCCAATGGACCTATGTTAGACTGCTTTAAGTATAGAAAGTTTATGTATTGCACTCACACATCTCATTACCCTTGCTCACATCTCATTATCTCTCAGAATAACTTGTTCAGTGCTCTGTCTGGTTTACAAAACTGTTAATGGATTAAAATGTTTAAAAAAATTAATCTCTAGACACAGTTGCCATTCGCCTATTCCTTACTGAATATTATGCCATTGTGGGGGTGGTCAACACTGCCAGCAGCATAGTTATCTTGTGAAACCTTTCAAATGTTGAATTACACCAGATTTTTATAAAGCTCTGCCTTCTAATGCACCTGAAACTTGATGCTTTAAGCATGCTTGCCAATGCTTTTCAACACTTTTTGCCTGACTACATTAAGGTTTTGCTGCTGTTGTGGGGAAATTCAAGTGTTCCCATGGCAAGTGTCTCACTTTCTGTCAGTTATGGCCTTTTAACACATATCACATTGTATTCTGGCACTTGAAATTTTGCTGTTAACATTGTAACTACGAGCTCAACAACCCCAGCAGCAGGGCTTTAAGTGGGCCGGGTCTCACCGGTGCTGAGCACCGACAGTTTTTAGGTCGAGCCTCGAGTAGCGCGCAAGCGCTGCTTAGAGGCGAAGACAATGTAAGCGGTTTCAAAAGCAGTCCCACAAACGCTCGTGCGTCGTGGCTGGCCTTTTTGAGATGGGTACGCGCGGCAAACATATGTTTCCAATTATCGTGCCCAGACGCGGGCGCGATAAGTGGAAACACATGTCTGCCGCGCGTACACATCCAAAGGCCAGCCACGACGCACGAGCGTCTGGTCAGCTGAGCGTCTCGTCAGCTGAGCAGACTGCCGCGCTCGCTCGCCCCCGCTCCTCTGTGGTGCGCGCGCACCACTCGCGGGCTTGTTAAGTATGCGATTTCCTCTCTCGCTTGCTGCATTTCTTCCTCGGTCCGTCCTGTCCTTGCTCGAAGAGCCGTATTTGCAGTGGAACAATGTCCCATTCCCCGAGAGCTGGCCAGACTCCAGCAGCTGGCAGGACTCAGCAGCACAAAGGGCAGGAGCACCCTCCAGCAAGGGGCTGAGGCACCCCACATCCATGCGAGGGGTGCTGGCATGCGCACCATCCCTTTCTTTCCTGGCCCCTGCGAGGAATATCCCAGCCATGCCTATTCCCCTCTTAGAGCCCCTGATGACTATGTAACGGGAGGTCGGAAGCCCATTATGTTGGTATCTTCCAGCACGCCCTCCCGCCCACTGGCAGACTTGGTACAGCCCTTTGTTGGCTGCTGTTACCCGGGAGCTCGCGCTCAGTGGTGCTTCAGCCCGTGCAGCCGCTGCTGCTGGAAGTTACCAAGGCGCAGAGAGGGGAGCCCAGCCTGGCAGGGACCCAGGGGGGATGAGCACCCTCTGCTTGCCCGCCGCCAGGACCCGGGCTCCCTAGATGGGCACGAGCCGCATGGAGAAGATGAGGAGGAACAAGGTGATGGTGCTGGCCACATGTCTCGGCTCCTTCATACTGGTGATCTTCTACTTCCAGAGCCATCTGAACCCAGGTAAGTTGCTGCCACGCATCTGTTCGCCCGGGGCATTCCAGTCAATGATACCGCAGGGCACTGGCTGCTGGCATGGGCACCGCCAGTAAATCTCCACGCCTTGGCACGGGTGAAGGGCAGCACATACTCCACCACCCCAACTTGGCATTGGTAAAGGGCTCGAGCAATGTGTGCACGTAGGCACTGGCGAGGAACAGCCGAACTTCTCTTCATGCCTGGCACGTGCAGGGGGCAGCAGCAGTTGTGGGCACCCCTGCCACGTGTGAAGGGCAGCCGCACTTCTGAGCGTGCCTTGCATTATTAAGAGAGAGCACACACTCTGGGATTCCCAGCGGACAGGAGTAGGAAAGGGCAGTGTTTTAAATTGGCAGCTACTGTCCGGTACGGAGTACCTGCACTTCTTTAATTCGAAGGGGAGTACCAGTACTTCTCAGCACTTGTGCAGCACGTTTAATGGGAGAGTGCCGGCACTTCTCAGGAGCAAACAGGTACTCTGAATAGCGAGTACCCGCACTTCTACATTTCCATTTAAAGCACTGAGGAGGTGGCACCGACATATAGGGAGGTCCCCAGCACAGGCATAAGGCAGCGGGTTTCTGGGTTCTCCTGGTGTGTAAGGGTAAGCAGCATGTCTGGGCACCGCGGCCCGGGCGTGGGAACAAACTGCTCCCAAGTATTTGTAGAAGGATGGACGGACAGCAGCGCATTGGCAGGCAAGCTTAGCACTGGTATATAAACCAGTACCCCTGGCATTGGTAATGAAAGGCAGCACCCATGGGTACCCTGACAGGGGGCTAGGGGTGTGTACGCAGCACTTCTAGGCAGCCTTGACACGTGTGAGGGATAGCAGCACCTCTGTGGACATCCCCTGGCATGGACATGAGCAGCAACACAGTGTGCTGTATTGTAGCATTTGTATAGCGCCTACCACTCCTATGTGGGGTGCTCAAGCACTTACCCGCACTGATAGAAAGCTTCATCGTGTAGTTGGAGTGATGGTGTTTTTGTTTTGAGCCTATGTGGGAAGTGTTTCCATGTTGTGCATCTGGATAACCTTGGCATTGGTAACGTGTAGCCACTTCTTAGAACATGGCTGGCATAAGGAGGGGCAGCATTACCTCTGTGGACACCCTTGGGAAGGCAAGGGCAGAGCACATCTGACCAGCCCTGACATTGGCAAGCTGGTGATTGTTTGGACATGACTGGGAGAGGGACGGGCACCTCCGTGGGCACCCCTGGGTGAGCAAGGACAGTGACGCCTCTGGAACCTTGGTACTGGTAAGAGGCACAGACATCTCTGGACACCTCTGGCATGGGTAAGGGGCAGTAGCTTCGGAATGGACAAGGGGCATGAGACTGCCTGGCTCGCCAGGAGTGGGTACGGTGCAGCTGCACCTCTGGTGTGTAAGAAGGGAAGGCAGCCCTGGCCCGCTTAATGGAGCGCCCTGCTGGGCACTGCTAGTAACTGGGCCTTTTGGGGGCTCAATTACCAAGCCAGCCCACACTGCTCGATTCTGACTGTGGAAATGTTGAGATGCTCTGAAAATAATGAGTTTCTTGCATACAGAATGTACAGCATTGGGTTAAAGAAGTGCAATGCTTAATGTCCTAGTTTGAGTAGCAATACCCCGCGCCCGGACTCCAGTGATCTTTCCCGCCACCCCCTTGGCTTTTAAGTTTACTGTAACCAAAAAATAATCTACACTGTTCTTTCGATAAAACTCTTCGATTCATTTTTTGTAGTGAAACATAAAGGGGTTTGTTTTGGACTGGTAGGAAAACTGAAACTGTGGTTCTCCGAAGATTTAAAGTGCTCTAAAAGAATACAAAGTCAGGGAATCCTCTCACCGTGATTGTGGGGTGAGGGAAGTGCTACAGACACTGTTAGTCAGTAAAATATCTCCATTGGCACACCCCCAGGAGATTCCAGCGAAGGGGCAGGCGATAAATGCGTTTACATTGTTGACTTGCGCAGAAGTATAAATCACACGGCCGCCCCCTCCCCACGCTGGGCCGTTTGTTTCTGTTTGACTAAGTTCAGAGGTTAATGTCTCGGAGGCTGCCCGGTTTCTGATCACTAAACTGTGACCGCCTGAGCAGCGAATGATTTAAACAAGCATTGGCATAGCCAATAGGTCTCGCTTTTGGGACCTTATAAGTATTTAGTTACGCAGCACAATATCCTTGGGGCAACAACATTAACTGTTGCATGGTTAAACACTTATAAGGTCCCAAAGGCGAGACCTATTGGCTATGCCAATGCTTGTTTAAAGGAGGCCTCGAAACGGATCCCTATCGGGCTCTGTTTTGTGCCCTGGCATGGGCGGTCCGTTTTTTTTCCAGACTGCAGTGACAGCAGGCACATCATGTGCGCACGGCTCACACTGCTCACACTTCTCACTAGTGGAGAAGTTACCGCATGATGTCATTCCAGGTGAGCGCTGTAGGGAAGGGAAATCCTTTAAAAGAGAGGCATTTTCTCTCTGGATTTCCTTTTCTTTTGAAACTCAGGAGCAGCAACATTGTTGTGGTGTCGCCAAGGCGTTAAGTGGAAGCTTTTTCAAAATTATATACAAGCCATAGTTGCTGCTTATTTATCTTATGCAACTAACAACCATTGACAAAGCCAGTAGTCCTGACTTGTTGTAGTTATGATGTTACTTGTTGCATCATACATCTGGATGCAATGACAGAAACAGCAAAATACAAGTCGGGTTGCACACTATGCTAAGCACAGATTTTTAGCTCATGTGTTTTTAAGCCACGCCCTTAATTACATTGGCCACGCCCCTTTGAGAGACCCCACCGTTTTTTCATCCCACTTAAAGCCCTGCCCAGCAGTAAAGTGCAGTTAAGTAAAAAGCCAGGATTAGCTGAAGATATCTCACACATAACAATGGGACACCTTCCAGCTATTAATTTTGTTGGTATGTGGAAAGTCTTGGGTCATGCTTTCACCACTATCCTATGTGCATGGTGATAGCACTCATTTATCCTATGTGCATGGTGATAGAACTCTTTTCACAGGTACCTGTCATTACTCCTTGCATTGAATGTTTAAAGCCTGGGGTGTTTGGAAGGTGACCTGCCATCAATACTGACTTGTTAGAAAAAGGGGCTGATGTATCAAAGGGTTTTTCACATTCTGGGTCTGTGGGTAAATGGAATTGTGCATATTGGCCTAGATTCTTGTTATAACTAAACACAAAGAGAGAAAGGGTATAGTGGAACGACTCCTAGTCCCCTTCAAGAATTAATGCAATGAAACAAAAAAGGAGCAATTCCAGAAAAGGATTACTGCTTTCTATGAAGAAAAAAGGAAGCAATTCCTTTTTTAAGAAGAACCCTCACTCACCAACCTAGTGAGTAAGGGTTCTTCATAAATAGCAGTAATCCTTTTCTGGAATTGCTCCTTTTTTGTTGATTGCTAGATTCTTGTTAGCCAGCCACTTCACTCAATCAGTGAAGAATTAAACACTGCCAAAATATCAAATATGATTTTAATATTCCCAGATTCTCTACAGTGTATAATTAGATCAGACCAAAAACATGCTTCTAAACCCTGCACCCCTAAAAGATGCTTCTAAACTCTGGACCTTTAATCCAAGTGTACAAAACTAGATAAAACAAAAGGAAGATGAAACAATATTTTAGTGACATCCCTAAACAACAAAACTCAAGAAGGATAATATTAGAATATTAGACCTGTCTTTTTTGCTGCTACCTTGCATAACAAAGTTACATTGTTGGCCTCTTCAGAAAGAAATAAAAATGACTCATTCTCTCTCACTTTCCATTCTTTGAATGACATTTTAGTTTGTGGTTGTGCAGGCTTTCTATCAGTGTTTATATGTATACACTTATGAGGTGGGGTTTTATCAGTAATTACAGGTTTAATCCGAAAGCAGAATAGCCTAGTAATGAGACTTTAGGCATGGAAAAATTGAGCCAATGTTTCATGATTGTGAATGCTTGAAGCTCCCCATCTCTCATAGCTGAGGTCAAGGCGAGAAGAGAAGTCTTCCAGGAGGATTATAAAATTTAATTTATGAATCACTGGACTGGAGTGGCCATGAGGTGGCTCTGCATAATATTCAACTCCCTCAACATTGGTGGCAAAGTACTGATGGAAATGTCTGAATGAGGCCTTTCAAAAACTCTCTGCTAATTCTTTGCAAGAACACTGAAGACAACTGGAAAAACGTCATTTATCAGTAGGTGGCTGCCAGATGTTCTCTAATCGACAAACCTGAACCATTCTTTGGTGGTAGTGGAATAAGTATCACTTGCACTACGATTAGCCTACATTCTGAGGTAATGTCGAAATTACCCTGGTCTATGTGGTCAGGTACTAGGCTGTGAGTTTATTTGTAAAACATTCCACTACAATAGCCTTTCATGCACCAGGTACATACAAGCCACTAAAAGATAAATACAATTTAAATCCTGAAATGTGGGGACACAAAATACAAAGAAAATCATGGAAAGAGAAAAAGGAAAGTAAACAATTAAACAGATGAGCACTACACTCATCACTTGACCCGAATAACAGACTAAAGATTTGTAAAGAAGCAATATCCCTGGAGAAAGAAAGGAAATGGAAAGAGAACTACGTTTTACATACAGAGGATCATCAGGCAATTCACTGGTGATGGGCGTTTATTAACAAAGACCCGTTCTTCAAAGTCTGCCCAAATGCGAGGGGGTAACACACACACATTTTTAGAGCTATTAAAATATTTTTACTTTACGGTTGTACATAAATGTAGAGTGACTGTTGAAAGAAAGAGATGACCTGGCTCCTAAAATAACTTTAAACTTGGAAGCCTGTCTTTCTGTTCTCCATAAATATTATTTATGGAGATTCTAGACGCCACAGCTAATGAAACTGCAGCACTTTTTTGGATCATCCAAAGATATGAGCTCACTGTAGGTTCTTCTGGCCCTGGTGCCAGACTAGCTCTGCCCCAAATGTATGTCTCAGCCATGCAAGGTTCTCATTTGAATGGCCTCCAAGGTTTTTTTATACCAAGGAAATAGCAAACTGAAAATTACAACATTCCTTTTGTCACTGATAAGGGTCCTTAAATGTGGATCCACTTTTACTGGCATATTACCTTTCATATGTATGAAATTTTCCAAATCATATTGAATTATAGGATGAAAGAGTAAAACTGATGTAGTCTAATTTTGCTTCTCTAGCTCTACGCTATCAATATCTCGCTGAGCGTGACATATAACTGATGACGATTTCTTATATGTTACTGCTCGGTATACCATGACAATGTCTTTAATGTGTGCAGGAGATACGTGGAAAGGGAGATGCTTTTTCACTGGGATCTTGGAAGGAAGATATTCTAGTACTCTTGTTGAATTGGTGCTTTTCAATGTTAATGACTGAGTAAAGAAAACTGGCCCCCACTGCCAAAGTCTGTCTGACTTTGTACATCTCAGGCTAAAGGGGATTCCTAAAGGTGTCTGTAGGTAGTTGTGCAGCTTATATTGTTGCTGGATAAGGACAAACGCCACATCTGCAGGCTTTTGGGATATCAGGATTATGTTGTTGCACCAACTGTTGCACCTCATACCCCTGTGTCTGACAGAACCTGACTGTGGACAGTGGGACTGATTGGGATTATATTTTTCAGCCTTTTTGACATCTCCTCTTCCCTTTTCGCATGTACGCATAATATTGCATACAATGCAGGCCTTGCTGTATGTTAACATGGTCAGTATGTTCACGCGCAGACTTCTTTAGAGTCGTGACTGAAGCATAAACCTAGAAAACAGGCATGCTCATTACTCAGACAAGCTATTAGATGTGTTAAGACTAATATAATTTGGTCTTAACTGTCACATGTTTTAGGCTTATGTCAACCACTCGTAAAAGGGATTTCTCCAGTCTCTGAAGATTTTTTTATATCCACGTAGTTAAAATGTAGATAGGAAGAAAAACAACCTTGTAAAATCCATTTTGAAGGCGGGAAACACAGTAGCAGCCTGCTTCCAAGTACTTCTTATAATCTGAACAGAATTATTGTTCACTGTCCTGTGTAGCTAAACGGTAGCTGAGTGGGAGCAAGGTCCTTCTAGCTCCACAGACAATCACACGCTAAAACGGTATAAAGAAAAAAACAGTGACTAGCATGGGGTTGGTTGCTCTAAAGATGCTGAAATACAGAGTTCCGACTTCAGGTCTGATGGCATGAGAGATACGCAGAGGCTTTATATGACTCAACATAAAATAAACTAATAAAACTAGGCTGTTAATCAGTTAGTTGTAATTTAGGTCAGGATTAGACTAATTGATTAGGGACGTGTGATGAAATATGATCAGAGCATATCTACCCTTTATGAGTTGTTCATAATCTTTCTAATCATTCTTATTTATTTTAATTTATAAAGCGCCTGAATCACCCCCAAAGGGTTATCTCCGTACTGTGAGAAGCATAACAGAAGGCACAGACCAGAGAGAATTAATTCAGAAAAAGCTCCGTTTTAAGAAGTCTCCTAAAAGGAAGATACTCTTACTCATATAATATGTAAAAGACTAATGTATACTAAATAATAGCATAGTATAAAATACCGATTCTAGTGAG
Source organism: Calotriton arnoldi (assembly GCA_963921515.1). Taxonomy (NCBI): domain Eukaryota; kingdom Metazoa; phylum Chordata; class Amphibia; order Caudata; family Salamandridae; genus Calotriton; species Calotriton arnoldi. The sequence goes on along the minus strand of CAWUFW010002911.1, from coordinate 1,668,378 downwards.
TTCTGATTTTGGGGCTACTCTCTGACAGGTGTTGCCTAACACTCCTTTCAATAAACAGCATGACTCAGCAGGGAGAGGTGAGAGACACTGCCAAGTTTCCTTTTGGTCTTAGGAAATCTACTAGATGTGGCACCATTAATTTCAAGGAAACATATTGTTTTCAATGTCCAGCCTCCTCCCCTTCATTGGTTTCATTCAAGGATTGCTGGGAAAGAATACAGACAGTTTTCAATGGGGTGTATGCTTTATCCATTCACCAGTTAACTCCATTTGACCCTTCACTTGACTAAGGGAGGGTTGCAACTTGCTTTCTAAGTCGCTTCACCAGCCCATTCCTACTATCACAATGTCTCCCATGAAACAGCTCAGGTATCTGGGTTTGCTCCATCATACATGTGCATGTGGAACCACGTCACGATAAAGAGCTGGGGAACCACCTATCACTTTTCAAACACTGCTGATGCTATTCTCTTTTTAGCTAATACTTAGGCATACTTAACAAGCATTGGCATAGCCAATAGGTCTCGCCTTTGGGTCATTATAAGTGCTTAGCCAGAGGTTTTGGCTTGGCCTTTGTTTTTAAGCTATGTAGTAGAGCAGCGTGGCTGCTGTGCAGCATGTTGAAAAGTTATAATAAACAAGAATGGCCACATTCTTTTGTAGGCACATGCAGGCATTACCACATGAAATGACGCAGGCGTCTTTTTTTACTTTTGTGATCTAAAAGGACTGCAATAGCTCTCACATTTGCTTGAGTTAGAGCTATTGGCATTGTAAATGATAATGTCTTTTACCTATATGTTGTAGAGTGTATATATGTGGTGTGTGGTAGAATTATCTGAGTTGGATTGTAATTGTTAGTTGTGGAATTGTGTGGCGTGGAATTGTGTGGTGTGGAGTGGATTTGTGTAGTGGAATTATGTGGCATGGTATACAGATGAAATATGTGGATAGTAATTATGTGGTATGGAGCATATTGGAATTATGTGGAGTGGGTGTGATGGTGTGTAATTATGTGGAATGGTATTTTGGGGTGTGGAATGGTATGTAGTGGAGTTTAATTATGTGGTGTGCTGTTGAATTTTGAAGCATGATGTGGAATTATGTGGTTTGGATTGGATGTATGTGGTGTTATGGTATTGTGTTTTTGAGTTGAATTATGCGGTTTGTTGGTGAATTATGTAGTGTGGAATGGAAATGTGTGGAGTTTAATTATGTGGCATGGAACTGTGTGATGTTGAGTGAAAGAGCAATGTGATAGAGAAATTCAGGAAGGAAGGGAAGAAAGGAGGAAGGAATTAAGAGAAGGAAGGGAGGAAAGATGAGAGGATGTGAGAGGAAGGGAAGGACGGAGTGAGGGAGAGGAAGAGGAAAGAAAGGATAGGAGAGAAAGCAAGACGAAAAAAAGAAAGGACTTAGTGAAAGGTTGAAGGGCAAGATATGAATGACTGGAATAAGTGAAGTTGAAATAAGGTTTGAGGAAATAAGGCTGGGTATTCGTTTAAGGAGTGAAGAGAGGGATTAAGACGGGCAAGAAGGAGGAAAGGAGGTAATGAAAAAAGATAGGGAGGCAGAGAGGGTGAAAGGCAGAAGGGGCAGTGGAAGTAAATAGGAAGGAAGGATTTGCGGGGCGGAAGAATCGAGGAAGGGGGAAGAGATGGTTGAAGTAATGAAGAATGGGAAAAGGAGGGAGGGTTAGGAACGAAGGAAGGAAAGTAGTAAGGGGGATTACGGAGGCCAATATTGAAGGGAGGAATGAATGAATAAGGAGGAGAGAGAGAAATTGTGAAATTAGGTCTGGGATATACAGTCAATCAGCCAGTGCTGGAGTGCAGTAGTTGGAAATACAGCCATGTATTCTTGATAAAAGAAAATGGAATATATCAGTTGATGTGTTGCTCAGCCTGTTACTGCTCTTATACGCCTCTTGTTGCTCTGTATTGTCATTCTGTTAGAAATGTTAGCATGACCAAAACACATGAACATTGATACAGAAAAATAACCTCCATAAAATATAATGAAGAGTTTATATGTTTCACTGATGGAGGAACTACATTGAGTTATTTGTGAACAAACTGCATACTCTTTTCTATTCATTGGCGACTTAACTGCATAGCTGCTAGATGGTTCTCTCCATAGAGACTATGTTAAGTGCTGGTTGTGCCATGGCAACTATTCAGGTTTGTCACCAAAAGCCACAAAAAGCTTGAAAGATTACTCGTTTCTGTTTTCATTTCCACGTCACTACTTTTGAAAGTACCAAAGGCCACCAGTCATTTCATTATAAACAAGCATTGGCAGAGCCACCAGGTAGGCTCCAGGCCAGTGCTGACATATTGACTTTGCCAATGCTTTTTATTTTAACGTTCTTAAATGGCCATGTTGGAACAGTAAAAGCCACATTAGCGACCGGAGCCATAATGGAGACATTGCACACGCATTGGAAGCGTACGCACGCACGTGAGCACAATGTGGCTATTTAAGAATAGTTTAATTCCAAGGGGGCCGTTGTGTGCTTGCATGCGCTGTCACACATGCGCACAGTATATGCATTAATCAGAAGCAGCAATTTCGGCTTATTTAAACCCTCCAACAAGACTGAGGGCTATGTTAAAACAATGGAATTAAAAACAAACACTGGCAAAGCCAATTAGTCATGCTTTTCGGACCTAGTGGCTTTGCCAATGTATTTTTGCCCTCCTGTATAGCATCCCTGATGGTGAGCAGCATTGCCGAACGAAGCTTTTGATGCAGACGAGCTTATAATTTTGCAGGCGCAAGCTCCACGCATGTGCGCACATACAAAATAATGCAGGTGTTGTTTTCTATATTTAGTTACTGACCAGAGTTTAAGAAACACAGAAGGAAAACGGCAGCTGCAGGTGGATGGGTAATCAAAATGGGTAACAGAGGCGCTGAGAAGCAACACAAAAGACAAAAGGAACACGGGTGGCAGAGAAACACATAATGAGACAATGCAACACAGGGGATGCACAAAAGGAAACGGCGCACCAAAGCAAGATGGAGGCGGTGGTGGAAGCACGGGAGACAGAAACATGAGGGGTGCAGAGAAGCAGAGGGTGAGACAGCAACACTGAGATCCGGGCGGGGGAGGGAGCACAGAAGCACACAGCGTGACAAGCAATATGAAGTCTGAGGACTGGAACAGAGAAACCCAGGGCGAGACAGAGAAACACAGAAATGGTGTTAAAAGTCCCAGAAGAACACGCAGAGACCGAGCAAAATGGGGGGGGGGGGGAGGACGGGGGGGTGTAAGGGAAGCACACGGTGAGACACAGCAACACAAAGACTGGGTTGGCAGAGAAGCACACAAGGAAGACAGCTAAAAAAAACACACACACTCCCGTAGAGTACTTAACTAAAAAGAAAACAAGCTAGCACCAACAGTTCGGCGCTGCGGAATAATGCCAGGACTGTGTGCGTGCGCACACGACTGCAGCCAGACATGCTGAAATGGTTTGGAAGCGCGCGCTCGCGCGTTCCCAGGGAAGCCTCTTGAGTGAAGAAGCGGGTCAGGGACGAGGAGCGGCGTTCAAAGAATGAAACCTGACCCAAAACAGATGGCAGCCTGCGCGCCGCTGCTGGCTCCCGAGAGCAAAACGCTCTGGGAGTAAACATTTCCCAAAAAGCTGGGACATCCACACGCCTTTGGCCAATTGCGTGCTTTCAATTTTGAAAGCCAGACGCAAAGGCCAATAGCGTGTGAGCAACACACGCACGAGCTTGAAGAAAAGCTGAAGTGTTTCCAAAAGGCCTTTTCCTAGAGCAACGCATGCGCGCTGCGCTAGGCTCGACCTAAAAATGAGTAGCCTCCTTTATTTTTTGCAAACTAATGTAGAAATGGTATTTATGGTTGGACACTAACCTTAAGGGACTCAATTATAGTGCCTCACCAGAACTCCCCTGACCAGGCTCACCTAGTACCTCACTAGTACTCAGCACTATACTGATGTGTATATATAAATAACACACCTGAGGGGGTAATAAACCTTGCAGCCAAGAGAACAGGACTTTCTTACCTCATGCGTTTTTGTAGTAAGAACCTGGACAGCCTTTAATTTATTAGGAGGGTGCTCTTGATGTAGCCTGGATTAATAGCACTTCACCAGGAGCTCGACCCTTATCTCACAGGTCCTCACTATTCCCCGGCTATACACCGCTAGCGCAACTAGACCACTCACTGGTCCTGGGGAAAGGGGACTTACCACTGAAGCGGGAAAACAATCTGCAGTGCCACAGGAACCGTCATGACTTGAGACACTGACTCATCACTCAATTATCTGGCGCACCCATTGATCGGATGTGATAATCTTAAATTCTGACGCAATGTCGCAAATTCTCCACCAACACTCCAATGGCTTGAACGGAGGAGGATGGGGTGGTAGCATAAAGAAGTCAGGCTGTCTTTTTGGCATCCGGGAGCATGAATATAATGATCAACTCTTCTTGCTGTGGGTCTGTAATAAAACTGTCTTTGCTGACATCGTTTGGAGCGATAGCCTTGGACATAACTGATCTGCGGCAAGGAGAGTATCGCCACCCTTGTGTGATACTGTTCAATGAAGTACCTCTGAAGGACTGGGAATCACCTATATGCTCGAAAATTCGCTGTCAGCAAGACCTGGAGTCCCACCAAGGAGTAAGCAGTGTACTAATCACCCTCTATGCCTTGTAGGGCATCGTTGAAATATTACGCAAACAGCATTCTAATGATCTAAGGGTGTGTCCAGGATTTTACTTGACTTACAGATGGAAGAACGAAGTCTTCAGCCAACCTTGCCTGTGTAGCTCCACTGCTAGTTGGCGAAATCCTGCACTCGAGACATTCGCTGCTGCCTCTATGACTAAGTCAGAGCCATCGGTGCTTTACTTAACAGTAGTTTTGCTTTTGCCCACTGGTCTTGTTTTATAATGTCAATCAGGGATGATCTATTTTTGTACATTTGGCAGTCATAGGGAAACAAGATTGCCAGTGTGCTAGCCACTACTATGAAGGTGGCAGCCATGGAACTTGCTTTCCTTCCCAGAGAGTCTACTATTCTACCATCTCTGTCAGGAGGAGCGGAGCTAGGCTTTACCATATTTTGTGCCAAAAATATCCTGTCACCGCCTGATGGAACTGGCCTTGGAGAGGCCAGTGAGGAGTCATTTGGGAGGGTTATAGGATGGTGTGGGTTGTATGTCGGAACCACACAAGCCATTACCACGCATTGGCTTAACAACACAGCCTTTACAAAAACCAGTCTTTACCACTGCATTCTTTTACCATGCAAGTCTTTACACCTAACAATGACTTTGCCTTAGGGGAAAGCACTGGACTTTGGAGAGGTCTAAATTACTATTCCAAGTCCAGTTTGCGCAACAGTAGGGAATGCGTTGGACTTCGAAGTCCAACACCGCTTCCTCTATGGCAAGTTGTTGTAAAGACTTGTGCAGTAAAGGAATGCAGTGGTAAAGACGTGTAATTGTAATGACCACGTTGTAAAGGCAGTACATGGTTTAGACTTCGTTGTAAATGCTGTGACCCCTGATGTGCAGAAGGCTATAGTGCAGCATTCATATTGTGCAACCTCTTGGCCCTAAACTCCCCTCACCTGGATTACAGGCAGTCTCTGACAGCCAATCATGTTTGCAGTCATTTGCCTTTTCCTCTGTGTCCCAATCTGCACAGGTATCTGATGACACCTTCATGAGTGAAGAAATCTAGGTAAGTGTTACCAATCCAATGAGACTGGATGGCCCGATCCAGGTGGGATGGATTTTCTACTGTCGTCAATGGAACCACCTGTTGCAATACTGTTGACGAGGCACCAACTAGAAAAAAGCTGACAAGGTGGACAGCCAACAGAGTCATCAACCAGACAGTACCTGCTGAGGAGAGCACTGCCCATGCTCTTGATTACGGAGGAGTGGTTGTCAGCAATGGAGTAGATGAAAGCCGTTTTGTCATCGGCAGAGACTGTGATGGTGCTGTAGCTTGTGAAAGTGCTGGTTCAGATCTTGTAGTTGCAGGTGACATAGTGGTAGCTACTTGACCAGTTTCTGCCAAGACACTCTTGAAGACAGATGGCGTACCTAATTCTTGGAAGCTAACTGGAGGACTGCCTAATCCTGTGGATTTAGGTGGGAAAGAGGTCAGGAGTTTTGAGAAGGTAGATTTCTGCATCACTTTGTGCACAGGGTGCTTCAATTGCATTTTTTAACATTTTTGAATGGTGAGCTGGCAGAGAAGGAGCTGTTTTTTTCTCCGTAACAACCGCTTTGGCAGGTGCTTTTTTACAGCACCTTTGTGGAAGAGCTTAGTGGGGCACTGCTCATGGAGCCATCTCATAAAGAGAGGACTTCCACAGATGAGAGAGAAGCTTTTTTGATTCTTGAAGAAACAAAGTCAACCTTCTTTTTTCTGTCACAAAGGGTATTTGAAATGAAGGTCTTTCAAACAGCAGTGCACCACCTTATGCTTAGAATACAGGCAAAAAAGGCTCTGTTTGTGAGGATCATAAGCAAAAATCTTTCTTTGGCCTTAGGTGGCACAGTCTTTGAAAAGAGACTTTAAAAGAGTATCTGTCATGATGAGGCAAGGTACTCCCAAGGGCCAGAGTAAAATCCTACAAACAACTCACAAGTGGGTAGCTAAAGCTGCATCTGGTCACAATATCCGGGTGAGATAAATACTATTTAAATATTCTGATGTAAACTAGTAAGAGAGATGAAGCAAAGCTCGTCTCAGGGACAGCCTTACACCAAGGGAGGAATCTGAGTTGAAGTTTAAAGAGTTTTTAAATGAGGTGGATGAGAACTTAAACAAATATTACTGTTTTGCTTATGGGCATGGTTTGTACTTTTTATGGCTATGTTAAAATACATGGATCTTAAGTTAGATGCTGGAGGACAATTCAAGCATCTGAGTTGATAAAACACCAAATGCTGGAGAAGTCCTTTTTTACCTGCACCCATGTATAGATATTGCTGGCTGGACTTTTCTGATATATCTGTGCAGTCTTTCATGACTTGTGCCCCCTACATCTCCAGTGAAACCCCCCAAGTCCCCTCCAAGTGCTTCTATTAAATGAGTGGTCCGGATACCCCTCGGAAAGGCCCCCATTTATGTTGTGGACTGTTGCTGAGGCAGCTGGAGAATAAAGACGTATAATCCAGAACTCTGTGTGTGAGCTCCATGTGTGGCGTATTAATTTAATTGCTCTCAGGCTCGGGAGGACGCTACAACAGGTGACAAGTTTGTGATCTGTGCCCCGAATAAACAACACTGCTCTCCCTGGATGTTTGCAATGTTACAGGAAACTGCTCCTGTGTGCCATGTGCGCCCAATTAGATGAGAGCCAGTTAGAAGTTGGCGTGTGTGGAATGGAAGCCCTGCTCCAGCCCATCTATAGCCCTAGAAGTTGAAGACTCTGCGGAGAAGCACATTCGAAAGGCCCACCAGAATCAGTTGGTAAGGCTGAAAGAAGAAACACTGCGTAGCGCCATAACCGAAAGCCAGTATCTATGCAAAGGAAACGCTAAAGGCAGTGACCAGCAGGTACGAAAGTGCACACATACTTATCAGCAAGAGTGAGGGAAGTGCCATACGACCTCGAATTGTAAAGTGACATCCAGTGCACCGAATGGCCTTCAGAATCACGCAATTTTTCAATGGCTACAGAAAAGGGCACGAAGTACGGTGCAGTTGCATTCCTGAAAGCACCACCATTTGACATGGCGAAGAAGCAGAATATTGGCATTAGGTGGACTGCATGGACCGAAACGTTCAATGACTTTTATAGATGCCCTAGAAGTAGATGATAAGAAAATCATTAATTATTTGAAGAACCTTGCTGGTGACGGAGTAAAAGAAGTGCTGAAGAGAATATCACAAGCTGATGCAGTATCAGACCGTCAAATCAAGGAAGCGTTGGAAGCCATGTTCAATCCGTTGCTGAATGTTGACTACGAAAGGTACATTTTCAATCAAGCACAACAGCAGGTTGGTGAAACGATGGATAAGTTTGCTGAAAGACTTTATGTGCTTATCAAAAACAGCAAGTTTAGTGAATTTCAATGATGAAGAAGCCACACGTCTCCGAGCCATCAATGGTTGTCTTTCAGACGCCTTCAGAAGATGCATGTTGAAAGAGACACTCAGCTTGGAGAAAGTATTAATGGCTGCTAGGGCCGAAGAAAGAGCAGATCGACAAGCTGCTGACATGAAAGCTGGAACAGCAAAAAATGAGTCAGCGTTGGTCATGAAAAGTAAGCACCAGCACAAGGTAGATGCATGCAAGTCGACGTCTCCAAAAAAGAAAAAGTTGTGTTTCTGATGGGGATTTTCATTTCCACATGAGGCAAATGTCCAGACATCTGACAAATGTACAAACAACTGGTGAAAGTCCCACCACCTTGCTATTCGGAAGAGCCATCCGAACCAAACTGCCGCAGTGGACAGTAGACCGATCTTTGAATGCTGATAAGGTTTGCGTCACAGACTCTTCTAAAAAATGCAAAATGAAAGAATACGGCGTTTGCCATCGATGAGCCCAGGAAACAGTCTTCGATACAGGGGACTTGGTCCTGGTCAAGCAGAAACAAAAGCAGAAGACAGACACAATCCATTTGCTGCCGATCCTCTGAGGGTTGTAAGGGTGCAAAGGACACATGGTGATGGCCCATCGTCACAGACAGTCCATCACACAGGACTCATCGCACTTTAAGCACCTACCCCTACTATCATCAGCTCCTGCAATTACGAATAAGGCGACCACGCCTGACAGTCCAGACCAAGCATTATAACCTGTAACATCGGTGCATGAACAGAGTGCATCTCAACCACTTCATGCCACTCGATCTGGCTGACTAGTGCGAGCGCCTCGACGACTTATTGCAGAAATATAATGTAACTGTTGTTTGTACTTTTTATTTAACAAGGGGGAGATGTAGTTTTGTGAGACTATATGCACTAAGCTCCCTGTGGTTCTGGGACACTCAACAGAGGAATTACGTAACTTCCTGGAAGGTGTCAAGGTGTGGTTATTAACAGTTATGATATAATCAGAGAAGAAGTGTGTGACTATGTGGAGGAATAAAGATGTACAATCCAGAGCTCCATGCGTGGGGGATTCATTTACATGCTCTCGGGCTGGGGAGGACGCTACAGTTTCCGGTCCCCCTATTACCTCCTGTACGTACAAGTACAACTCCTCTCCTTGCATTTCATAAACAGAACATTGTAGTTTATGTTGTTGTTAATTTAATGTGGATGAATACATTCTTCAGTGGAGCAGAGAGGGGCTCTAGTGTTCCCCTAGCAGATGGAACAGGTTCAAGCAGCTCAGCAGGATGCATCAACTGTAAAAAAGATGTAGCTGAGTGTATGTCACTTGCTCTCACCCGTACAAAGGAGAGTGACAAATTCTTTGCTCAGCTGTGTCAAGAAAGCTAAAGCCAGACAAAGGCCCTTACTGGAAGAATGTCCATCTTGAAGAGATACACGGTTGCTACCATTCTCATAGGATATCTGATCTCACCATTAAAGAAGAGGCCCCACTTAAGAGGATTGGTTGGTTACCATGGGGCAGGCTGTCTGTACCCGTTCCCTCCAAATTTTCTAGGGGCTAGACATGCTCTGAGGGGCTGGTTCATTGGCATGAGACTATCAGCTGCCCATTTAAGCCATAAAAACAGCTCACCTTTTAATTTTGTTAAACAAAGCAGAAAGCAAATGACTGGAGCAGGGGAGGGAATTCTAGGACTGTCCTACTTTGAGAGTGAGGACAAGACATGAGGACCGAAGAAGAAAAACCGACTGTTATTTAGCCAGAGCAAGAAGGCTACACTGTGTGCGGAGACCCTGTCCACCTCCCTGCAAGAACTGGTAACACTAGGCAGCTGTGAGAAGCCGCTGGCTTCAGGAGAAGTCCGCCCTAGATCGGAGAGATACCCGACACATGAAGTACTGCATCAAGGGTGTTATCCTCACCTCTGCCTCTTAAAACATTTTCCCTGATGCAGATTTAAACTGGTACACAGCTGTCCGTGCAAGTATGCATGGGCAACACAGTATGATTTCCTACTGGGTGGAGTTTCTTGAATGCTCATTTTAAAAGTTACTGTCTCCCACCATCGTGTCTAAGGGCATTTGCGTACTGGGCAGAGTAGAGTAGTTGCAAGGAAAGAGTTTTGTGAAGGAGAGATACAGGAAACATGAACAATCTGCACACAATGGGAACGAAATGCAGCCTGGTTTGATTATATGACAAAAACTTCATGCCTGTTCTTGAAAAACTGAGCATCTCCAAATCACAGGATGAGATACCTGCTGTTTCCTGAGCAAGAAGCTTCACAGGGTATAGCACACAGCAAGTGGCGCGGTGCAGGGACTTAGGATCTCAACAGGGAGGTAATTGGCAGTCAAGGATGGCACAGTAAATACAAATTACACAACTGTATACTTGCATACAGTGGAACAAGGATAAATATATCTTCCATTCTTGTGTGTGTGTATTGGTTATCTTAGATAAACGGATCCATTGACCGGAATTTCAGGAAGCCAGGTCCAATAAAAGCAAAAAACTCCAACAGATCGTCCTGGTTCAGCCCAGAGCTGGTCGCTCAAAAAAAAGGCTGTAAAAAGCTTGAACGGAGTTGGAGAAAAACGTATGACCCCGAGCTCAAAATAGCCTACAAACTAGTCATCCAGCAATATCATAAGAACATCAGGAAAGCTCAAGCTGCCTTCTTCGAAGAAAAAATTGAGAACTCCTCCAACCCTTCAAAGGAGCTGTTTAAAATTGTAAAATCCCTCTCCACAATCGACTCAAGCGCTAACATTCCCCAGTGCTCAAAAGAGAGATGCAACGAGCTAGCCTCGTTTTTGAAGAGCAAGGTGGAAAATATATATAACTCACTACACCCCAACATAAGCCTGACATCAACAGCCACCGAAGCCTCGAGCACCGCCCTTGAACCACCCGAGAACCCAGAACAGTCACCGCCCGCCCCTCCCTCTGTTCTACTCACTTTCCCCAAACTGAGTGAGGAACAGGTTGGTTCCCTGCTACAGAAAATAAAATCAGGATCTCCTCTAGACCCGGCGCCCCCACATATTCTTGTTCAAGGGGGAAAAGATGTCCTAATTCAAATCTCCCACCTCATCTCCCTCTCTCTCGAAAGTGGCACAGTACCCAAAGAGTGGAACCATGCCATTGTAAAACCCTTACTAAAGAAATCCCAACTCGACCCCGCGTCCCTGGCAAACTATCGTCCGATCTCAAGGTTACCCATCTTGGGCAAGATCGCGGAGAAACACGTGAATAACACCATCTCACAATTTTTGGAAGACAATGGTATCATTCACCAGACTCAGATGGGATTTCGACCAAAACACAGCACAGAATCTGCCTTACTTGTTGTTACTGAGAAACTAAAAAGTATATTAGACCAGGGAAGAGCCGCCGCAATTGTGCTTCTGGACCTAAGCGTGGCATTCGATACGGTAGACCATGCCATACTGGTCCACAGGCTCAAGGGTATTGGAATCGGAGGCACAGCCAAAAAATGGTTGGCCTCCTTCCTGAATGGTAGATCTTTCCAATGCATGGAGGCCGGAATCTTCTCAGACGCCTATTCAGCCCCATGGGGGGTTCCTCAGGGATCTTCCCTGAGCCCGACCCTCTTTAATATATACCTGAGCCCACTAGCTCTTATAGTACAGGAGTTCGGTCTCTCCATTGTCTCATATGCCGATGACACACAACTGGTGGTCTCAATCTCTGATTCCATCAACTCAGACCACAGGAAACTAGCCCCCTGCCTGGAAAAAATCGGCTCTTGGATGGCCGACTGTAGCCTTAAGCTAAATGGGGACAAAACCGAGCTCATGATCCTCGGCAGCAAGCTCAACCCAAGCTTGGAGATCCCCTGGCCTGCAAAATGGGGGTCCCCCCTGAACCTAAAACCTCCATTAAAAATCTAGGGATGTGGCTGGACCAGAACCTAACTATGGAGATCCGAGCTAAAAAACTGGCGAACATCTGTTTTGGGATGCTCCGAATGATTAGGAAAATACTGAGCTAGCTCCCTGAAAAGTCCAGAAAGACTGTGGTTCAAGCCTTAGTGGTGTCTAGGCTTGACTACGGTAACTCCCTATACCTGGGCTCCCCCAAATATTTTACAGACAGACTACAAGTAGTACAGAATGCAGCAGCCCGACTGCTCCTGAAGATACCCAGGCATCGGTCAGTAAAAGCTTCTCTGAGGGAGCTACACTGGCTCCCGGTCAATGCCAGAATCAAATTTAAGTCCCTCTGTTTGGCCCACAGAGCCATGCACAGGAAAGGTCCTGCGCTGGTCCGAGATCTGATCTCCCAGTACTCCCCACGCCGCCATCTTAGATCAGGATCAAAGTTTCTGATGAACACCCCCAGAATCAAGAGATCTAGATGGGGTGGAAGGTCATTTAAACACCTGGTCCCCAAGCTATGGAACAGTATGGATCCAGAGTTGAGAATGATCGAGAACGAAACGACCTTCAAAAAGAAATTAAAAACTTGGCTGTTCCCCTAAATATCTGCAGAATCTCTCCCTATCTTGTTTCATACCAGCGCTGGGATGCCTAAGGGTAGCCATGCGCTCTACAAATCCCTAAACCTAAACCTATTTGAAGAAGTAGATTGGATCATATTGCTCCAATCTTTGCAACTTGCAGGATAACAGAAATACTTATTCAAAATAAGCTGCCTATTGTGTATCAACATGATGCTAAACTATAAAGAGTAGAATGCATGGATGAAATATTCCTCACCAAGGGCTTAGACACAGGTGCACTTTGGGACTAAAGTTAGTCAATCAATTAATAGCTTAGATGACCAAAAGTCCTTTTGAGAACATGGATTGTTTTTCCATTCCACCATCACTATATAAAGATGACTCAGTACTAATATAATCTACACCTGTGACAGCAATGGGCTTAAGAATGATCACGGGTAGGTAGGATAGTGAATGTCTCAAATGATGAATTGCCAACTCTGGCCGGTGGGTGGCGCCTGCTCACAGGCCCCGAAAAAAGTGTGATATTTGCTGCACCCAATATTTTTCTACACAGAAGGGATCAGAATTTATCTTGTACGATAATTAGCGCCCAATCACAATTTCTCAAAAATCAAGCATAACATGCAGATTTTGGTCCTTGCTGCACTAAAATCTACATGTCCCGTTATTTATCAAGCATTTGTCCCACAAATAAATTTTGGCAGTTTTTACCTGCCAGACTTTGCCAGAGTAAAATAAAGGGTTGCAGTGCTTGTTGCACAAATTGTAATTGTGAAATGTGCTCTAACAGGAGTTACCACACATATCACAATCAATCAGGGCGACATTAATAGGGGCTATAAAAGCTAAAATTATATGATCTTCTCCACTGCCTTGGTAGCTTATTTCAGCAAATCCTTTAGTGGCTGAGTTTTCAAAGCCATGAATAATAGTAAGAATGTCAAATCAGTATCCTAGATAGTCAAACATTGGGGGCATTGCTATTTAACGTCATTAACTATGTGTTTTGAGTTCTCTGTTGCCTCTAAATCACTTGAGTTCCATTCTGACTTTGTATGCTAGACTGAGTGTAAGTGACATCGAACAGGTCATCCTATTGCAACTAATAATTTTCTGGATAAGAATATGGTTTAACCACAATGACTTTCTTTATGAAACAGCCATCAAAGATCTTTTGGGCAAGTCAAGCCCTAAACATCCACTCTCACTAGCCCACCTAAGGACTCTTACATCCAAGAATTGGAACACTCAAATCTACTGTGCAGTTCTCAAGAGATCTGCAAGACAGAATACTGCTGTCAAAATTCTGCAATTAAATTGAACTTTAGCAAGATCCCAGCAGTCTGCTAGACTATCGAAGATCTCAATCACTTGAAAGATAACATTTATGGGAGTGTATAATATATCTGGACATGATGCCTTTCCAGTATCTTATCTTTGTACAAGAGGCTTGGGTTGAGGTTTGGTACTTTACTGAATGCAGTACTGGTCAAATTTGCAATGCAAGGTTATGCAGGTGCCCAAGTAATGATATAATTTGTGAAACCCGCCTTCATTTCTTATTTCTCTGTTGTTTTTATTTTTCATCTTAAAATCTAGGTTTTTACTTCTTGACGCACGCCCGTGATAGCACTCAGTGAGAGTGCAAATCAATAAAAAAACTCAGTAGTCCAGTACATTGTGAAACGCTGTTATCAGGCAAGTCAAGCCAGTGTGCATTAAAAGTGGCTAATTCTTCAACATCCTGAGGGCTTTGTTAGAACTAAACAATGTATTTAAATCAACCAAAAGCATTTGTTTTTGTGTTCTCCTTTTTTCTAAAGTGGCTGATCATTCGTAAGTTGATAAAGGGACTCACAAATGAATGTCTTGATGCGACCCACAAGACTAATGTTTCGTGTCTAACGCCACAGAATGCGAGATTTGCAAAGGATAGTTTCATAAGGTAGTATGCTAATCTCTTATCCCATCTAGAGCAGTTGGACTGTGGCAGCTAAGACAGGATAAGATATTATCGAACCGTTCAGTGACAGATTCTATCTTGGTAGGTAACATTGGCCAGCAGTAGGGCCCATCCAGGAGAACTCGTATTGCATGGGCAGAGCTTTGTGTACACGGATACAAACTGATTTATATATTAGTTTTATATTAATATTAGCCTGTTTCCTGTTCATTTTTATTGACTTGATATGCACATGACCCAGAGTTCTGCTCAGTGCTACAACAGGCACAAATAATCATCTTACCTTCAATTCTACACCGGCAGGGACAACTATGGGCCGGAAAGACAGAGAATGAGGGCAGATTGGGGTGATCATGATCGCAGGAACGTTCGGATGAATCATAGAGGCCCCTGCAGCAGCTGCGTATGCTGTGCTCCCAGTTGGTGTGGATACTATGACTCCTGAGGAAAGAAATTTAGAAGAAGAAACTTACATTTGATCAGTTTCTCTTGCCTGGCAAGTTGAAACACCTCTGCTGGGTCTCTCGAGGGTCAAAAGATCATAGATAGCCACTTATTCCTCTCTAGCGCAAGCATTCCAATACAGTGTAACACTAAGGGTTGGAAGATGTGGGGTTGTTTGGAAGTGACAGACGTGTGCTGAAAATGTGCAGTCAGTTCAACTGGCCCAGTTGTATGGGGATACGTGGGCCAACTGAGTTACGTATGGCACTCAACTAGATGCCCCGGATGAAAAATTGGGCCATGGTTCAGTTCACCTGGATCATTAGGGAAAATTAAATAAGTGAAACACAGGGAAAGAGAGAGGCAGGAAATACATGGGAGTATTGCTTCGGTCTTTGGCCTCACCATTTTGCCACAGTTGTCAGTATTATTTGTGTGTCACCAGAAACAGTGGGAGCTGGTTGTACTATATTTTAGAGCTGAGTATCTGCAGGGAGTTCATGTGCAAAAGGCCAAATGCCCTTTCTCCCTCATGGGACATCGAGAGGTCAGGGCTGGATAACTAACGATGTTAACAAATTATTATGTAGTCTACAAAGACTTCACTGAAGGTTGGCATTTCAACCCTCTGTCTAATTCCATGAATTCTACCAGCCCTTGCTCTGTTTACTTTTAAGAGACAGAACAAAGTCCCTAAACCAAAATTACATAATGTGCTGCAGATCATCCCACAATCTAAAAAGAAGAAGCCCAAAAATGGGTCTACAAGACTAACATAAAAGCAAAGAATTTGCCAGCTCACTGATGCTGTCCACCAACGGTCAATACAAGCGCCCTGATTGAGAAAATGCTCTCACCGTCCCCTTGAACTGTGGTAATCAGATGGCCATCCAAGAAGACATCAACGTTGGACAGATATGAAGAGGGTCCCCGATCCACCACCACTTCATTGAGGACCTGCAGTACAATAGTAAACGTCATGGGAACAGCCAGTGAGAAATTAGATGAGCTAGACATGCATTGAGTCTGCCCGGGCCCCAACTAGTCTTACATGGAAAGTTCCAAATTCCTCTTAGAACAACTATAGGTCTCTCTGAGAGAAATGTTATCTAGCCTTTAACAGATGGATTATTAAAGTTCATTATGTTGGTTAGTAAAATTCAAATTTATAACAAGGACAGAGACAGGCATGCTGCACTGTATATTTTATAGTCAAAATCTGGAAAAATATAAAAGTAGCTAGTAAAAAGTAAAAGCATCTTAAAATTGGCAACAAAAAAGAAATACTCCTAATGTGCAGACACAGAACAATCGTTCATTATACCCGGTATAAGAATGAATGAGCAGAAGGAGTGTGCAGAAGCAGTTTTCCTGCAAACTACGTATTCTGTGTCAATCAATAATTCCACGCAGGGGAAATACCCTGATATTCTGATTTATAGCCTAAGAAATAGGTAGATACAATAGGAACCAAGAATTTCCAGACTGGATTCCAGCAGTAACTTCTCATTTTTCTGCCGCTTTTCAACCCACACAATTCATCTGCTTGCTCTGGTGGAATGTCTGAGGGACGGAGAGGGGGTTGGCTATACATCAGGAATATAGGTTTTCCCCACTGCCCTTGTAATCCAGATCAATTCAGTAACTTCTGTTACCTACTTAATTGGTTTTACCACCAACCTACGAATGAGGGCCTTGATGTGTGTGTGTGTTTTTTTTAAATTAAAACCTATATACATGTAGTGCAGTACACCAAGTGTGCTATCAACAGAATTAGAGGCATTTATCTGAACAGGGGGTACAGTCACAGTTCATGACAATTTTCTGTCAAAGCTGTAGAGTAATTTGCTATTAAAATGGTAGACATAGCCATAGTTCAGGGTACGTGGGATTGACAAAGCTGTAGACGTCTGAATATAATGCTAATGATACATCTTTATATATCGAAAAAATTTAGAATTATTTTGTGAAACATACTTTCCAGGTATTTACTGCAAAAAGAACAATTGATGGACAGAATGCAGAACAATGTCATACATTCACCCCAGTACAGAGATCTGGGCCTAAATCCATCGTTTTTTTGCTCACCATGCCATTCCAGTTTGGACCCAGCCATATGCAAATCAGTCTTGACCCTGCGCCCAATGGGAACAGTCCAGCCCGAACTGCCAGGCCAGGTCCTCCCTGGACTGGAAACAAGCATCCTAGGACCGGTTTCGGGCTTTCAGCCCTGATCAGCCAGGATAGCTTGACTCCAGTGGCATGGAGAGCACGGGACCCACGTCTGGGCATACCCGTCCCACTCGGGGTGACAAATGCAAAAAGAACAATTGATGGACAGAATGCAGAACAATGTCATACATTCACCCCAGTACAGAGATCTGGGCCTAAATCCATCATTTTTTTGCTCACCATGCCATTCCAGTTTGGACCCAGCCATATGCAAATCAGTCTTGACCCTGCACCCAATGGGAACAGTCCAGCCCAAACTGCCAGGCCAGGTCCTCCCTGGACTGGAAACAAGCATCCTACGACCGGTTTCGGGCTTTCAGCCCTCATCAGCCAGGATAGCTTGACTCCAGCATGCTCACTGTGCCACTGGATTCAAGCTAGCCTGGCTGAAGAAGGGTGACATACCCTGAAACCGGTCCCAGGATGCTTGTTTCCGGTCCAGGGAGGACCTGGCCTGGCAGTTCGGTCTGGACTGTTCCCATGGGGCACAGGGTCAAGACTGATTTGCATATGGCTGGGTCCAAACTGGGGTGGCGTAGTGGGCAAAAGAACGATGGATTTAACCCAGATCTTTTGACTGGGGGAGAATGTTTGCATTGTCAGCATTCCGTCCATCATTTGTTTGCTGTAACACTTTTCGCCCTAAGTGGGATGGGTATGCCCAGACGTGGGTCCCTTGCTCACTGTGCCACTGGATTCAAGCTAGCCTGGCTGAAGAAGGGTTACATACCCTGAAACCGGTCCCAGGATGCTTGTTTCCGGTCCAGGGAGGACCTGGCCTGGCAGTTCGGTCTGGACTGTTCCCATGGGGCACGGGGTCAAGACTGATTTGCATATGGCTGTGTCCAAACAGGGGTGGCGTAGTGGGCAAAAGAACGATGGATTTAACCCAGATCTTTTGATTGGGGGAGAATGTTTGCATTGTCAGCATTCCGTCCATCATTTGTTTGCTGTAACACTTCCTGGTATTTACTAGCAGAGTAGTAGGGATAGTCACAGTTCAGACCACAGGCATTTAACAAAGCTGTGGAGGCATGTACTACTGGACCAGTAGGTTTAGCTATAGTGCAGCACACAGGTATTTGACAAAGGTTTGGAAACATTTACTATGGGAATAGTCTGGATTACCACAGTTGTGGACATAGGTATTTGGCAAAGGTTTGGAAACATTTACAATCACGAAAGTAGGGATAACCAATGCGCAGAGCAAAGGTCTTTGGCAAAAATGTGGAAGTATTTACTAAAGAAATAGCAAGGTGCGCTGCAGTTCAAAACAAAAGCATGAAGTGGTGCTGTGTAGTCCATTCTCCCTATTTAAACTAAATAAGAAACAGCTCAGAGATGAGAAGTCTCAGCATAGTTGTTTTCGGAAATCTGAAGGAGAGTAGGAGAGTAGGAGAGTAGGAGAGAGAGAGAGAGAGAGAGAGAGAGAGAGAGAGAGAGAGAGAGAGAGAGAGAGAGAGAGAGAGAGAGAGAGAGATATATATATATATATATATATATATATATATATCTTAGAGACTTTTGCTATAGCACTAACTGATGGAAGTGGTATTCCTGTCAGAGCTGTTTTGGAAGTGGGGATTACTAATTTTGTAATGATTGTTTTTACAACAGTAATATTGGTCAGTACAAAAGGAACCACAGGTTCAGACATTTCGTGTATGTGATTGGCTGAGGAGCCAAAAGATGAAGCCACCACCTAAGAGATTCTGACTGAATGCCTCCAAGTCAGATTCCCCCCAAAAACTTTAAACTGTACTAATTTTGGGAGTGGCTGGGGAAGAAGTTTAGGTTTGATGTCTTTGTAGAGTTCTGTGGTTGGTACTCATTGTGGGTAGTGGCATGAGAACAACAGGCAAGTATAGGCAGTCACATCCGGTGCAGTTAAGCGCGGTGGGCTGGAGCGGGGGGTGGGGGGGGAGGGACAGATTACGGAATAGGCAGAATAATATAAATAAAACCACTTGCCTTGCGCTTGCAACGAGCGCAAGGTAAGTGGTTTTATTTATTATTTTGTTCCGTCTATCACTTCCCCTCCGCCCACCCTGCCTCTCCGCGCTTACTTGCACCGGCCGCCTCAGAGTATAGGTGTAGGTGAGCAGCAGATCACAGCAGTTGTATCTTGGCAGAGCTGTGTGGGTACTGGGTGGGAAAGCAGTGCTTGAGGATATCTGCACCTTGAGAAAAAGAGATAAAACCCCAAGTTTTTATCCGGAGGAGAATAAAATCGAAGTGGTAGAATCCTTCCCGTACCTGGGTATCCTCTTCGATAAAGACCTTTCTTGGAAAAAACTAGTGGAAGGCAGAAAGAGGGTCATGGAAAGGGCCATCACTGCACTGAAATCTTTTGCTAAGATACTGGGGGACAAAACACTGCCTACTATTAAGAATATTTATCAGGCCCGTGTAAAAGCATCTGTATCTTATGGAGCAGGAGTATGGGGGGTGGCAAACCCTACTGCATTGCAGATAGTTGAGAACAAATATTTTAAATCTGTAGTAGGTCTCCCTCCATCCTTCACAAATTGTATACTTCACATGGAGCTAGATATCCCATACAACGCTGAACAGATTAAAGTGGCTCCATTACTCCTGTGGTACTCAATATGGAGGAGGGAATCTGTGCCGCTTACGCAGCTAATAATTAAGAGCTGCCTAGACATGGACCACTGGAAGAGATCTAGGTGGCTGAGTTATGTGGAGCACACTTTCAAGGAAATTGGGCTCCCGGAACTTTTTAATGATCGGTTTGCATGTAAGGGGATATCCATCACAGAAGGTAATTGATGGGTTTTCCCGAATGGCGGAATATAAGAGGTCTAAAACTGATGTGGGGAAACATGCTCTGCGGGTATACCAAGGAAATACACCTGTGATAGAGGGAGGATTTTCGTACCTAGCGATAGCAAATATCCCACAGCATAGATACATTTTGTTAAGGTTTAGAACTAACCTGATAGTGTGTATGCTAGGCTATCCGGAAAATACTTTTAGTATTAACGATTTGAGCGTTTGCCCGTGCGACAATGTATCAACTCAATCTGAGATACATTTAGTCCTTTTCTGTACATTATATAAAAAGGAAAGGAAAGCCCACCTGATGCCGATTTTAAAGAAGACGAGGTTTACACAATGTCGGGTGGCTTTATATTTTTTAAATCTTTACCAGATCCGTTTGTTTGTTTTTCAATGGCCTCGTTTTTATGGGCCTGTCTGAAGATGAGAAAGGGGTTGGTTACGAGAGCTGTGAGATGTACCTTGAATAGTAACTGACGTCTTTTTCTTAATTTCTAGCATTTTATAATTAGGTGTTAATATGATTGGATTTTAATGATGGTATCTTATGAAATTGGCATGTGTATGTATTTATTCTTTTATGATCATTTTAAATTTTGATCGAATAAAGAGTTTTGATGATGATATCTGCACCTTAGCAAAGCTGTGTGGGAACACAAGTGGTGGCAGCAGCTCAGGGGGACAGTGTCTTTACAGAGCTGTGAAGCAACAGGATAAATAGGACCAGTTTGTCTTGGTAGAGCTGTGTGGTTACTGGAGGAAGAGCAGCAGTTTAGGACAACGGTGCCTTTGCAGGGCTGTGTAGAAACTGGAGGGAAAGGAGCTACTCAGAATGCTTGAGGGGAAGAACTTGAACTGGAGGGAAAGGAGCTATTCAGAAGCCTTGGTTGAGCTGTGCATCTCAAATGGAGTGATTTTGGGTGTCAGCCTAGTTGGTAACAGAATAAGTTAATAGAACACTGAGGAAGTCACTGTTCAGGGTGGAGGTGCACTTTAAGAGCTTTGATCTAGATTCCTACAATCAAAATTGTCACTTACTCCAGAGAAGAGCTGCTATGATGTTTAAATGGTTTGCTCTTTGCATTGAGGAGAGCTGCACTCTGAATCTTGACAATGAATGTAAAAATACAGGTTACTTTCAAAAACCCCTATTCCTTTTCACAGTTACTTTATCCTCTTTTCTGAAAAAAACACTGGCAGCACTTTATTTAGTTCAGCATATCCAAGACTTTGTTGTGGATGATTTAGGATGAATATGGAATAAATGCATAAGGAACTTTAAAGTCTTGGAGTTGCTGAACTAAATCTCAGATAAGCATGGTGAGTCATCTGATGCAGGGTGGTTTATTGCCAAAGGTCATTGTTTTAACAATGTGGTTTGCTGTTATCCCCTTACTGTCACTTTCATTAGCACAACAGTGAAGTCTAAGGGATTCATCTAGAGTTTGGCAGATGGAATACTCCATCAAAACATGGCAGTATCCCACCATATTACATGTGCTATAGGCTATAATTGCACTATCGCTGACATGAAGTCCCCAACGTTTGCCAGAGTATGCTGTCCACCAATCTCAAAAAATGTCCTTAATTATAAATTGCAGCCAGCCCAACATATCAGCGTCATTTCCCACTGATACAATACACACCTTTAAAAAACAAAATTTTCATTACTGTATATTTAGAGGCAACAGCATTCTTCCAAATTTGTCAGCAACTGGAAGATCATCCCACATTCAAATACAATGACCATTTCTGATAAGCGCACTGACCTGATATTTTGTTATCTTACACGGTTCTCGCTCCATGAAGTTGACCATGCCCAGTCCATTCTCCTCTATGCCATTCTGGATCAATGACTTGTTATCCCTGGACTCCTTCACCACTTTAACTTTTAACCTGCTCCGAAGAACAAGTGCTGCATTGCCTAGAAGCCAAACGGTAAATAAATTAATTTACTGTCAAGATAAGAAAAGGACTTCCACGTCTGCGTCAATTTCAACATACGTTTGAACCTTATTCAGCACTGGATAGTATTTATTTGAGGAGTTTCTTAAACATGCAACCAGCAGACTAGGTACATTAGAGCTTCTGATAAGATGAGCATACATACTGATTTCCCTAATGATCCCTTAGGTGGTGATGTTCGTAATATATATCACAGGCATCGTGCAATCTTCCTAAACGATGTAATTCATGCGGTCAACAAAGTGTGGGAGGCTGGTCATAAGAAGCAGCAGTTCCCCTATGGTGGCCCCAATCCACAAGCCATTGGATTTAAGACCAATGGCTGTGTTACTTGTGCAGTCTTGATTGGATAACTGCATCTCTACAATCTACTTCCAGGGGCTTCGACCTCTAAACTCTATTAGCTTTTAAAGAGATTAAAAGCAATTTACTAAACCAAGTATTCCTACCTATACTGTGAGAACTTGCTGCTCCGATGGAAAGACACACATGCTGTTAAGGTATTCAGACAGAAAATCGAGTTGGAAATGTCGACTTACACAAATATCGAGTTGGAAATATTGTGACACAGAAATATCGACAGCAAGAATATCGTGGTCAAGATTATCGAATTTAAGGTAAGAAATATAGTTTAAAAAAATATAGAAGTCATAATTATCGTTTGCAAAAATATAGTTGTTTAAAATATCGATTTTTTAATTAGTGTTATGTATTTTAGTTTATATTTTAAATGTAAGTGATGTATGTTTTTTGTATAAGTATTGTTTATGTTTTTTAATATATGTGTTAAATTTTTAGTAGTTATCAATTTCATTTTAATCAAATTTTGTGTTTTTTAGTTCCGTAGCGGGTTTTGGGTTTATAGGGGAATAGGGTGGGAAGTAATTTAATTATAATAAATTAATGATTCTTTTTATTTATTATTTATTTAATTGAGATTTTATAGTGTTAATTGTGGGAAGTAATTTATTTGTAAATAACTACTACTTATTAATTGATTGTTAATTAATATTAATTAAGTGGTAATTAACTATGGTAATTGTGTAATACTTTTTAGGTGCGGGTTGTGAGGTTTATAGGGGTAAAGGGTGGGAAGTAATTTATTTTTAATTAATTAATAACTAGTTGTTAATTAATATTAATTAATTGATTGTAAATTAATTATGGAAATTGTGTAATTAATTTTAGGTGCGGGTTGAGGGGTTTATAGGGGTAAAGGGTGGGAAGTAATTTATGTTTAATTAATTAATAAATAGTTGATCATTTATATTAATTAATTAATTGATATTTAATTAGGTTAATTTTTAGTGTGTTGGTTTTACTTTTATAGGTATAAAGGGTGGGGAGTAAATTAATTTTACTTACTTTCTAATTAGTTGTTAAATACTATTAGTTTTTTAATTGAAAATAAGTTTTAATTGTGTAATTAATTTTTTTACAGTTTAATTTTAACTGTGGGTTGTGGGGATTATAGGGGTAAAATGTGGGAAGTTAATTAATTTTTATGAGTTTTAATTTGTTTTTAAATTAATAATATTTCTTTAATTGGTAAGTATGTTAATTATGGAAGTACATTTTTTAAAAATTTAGATGTGGGTTGTGAATTGTGTGGTGTTATAGGGTAGGAAATAAAAAAAGTAAATTTATGCAATATTTAATATTCTTGTTTATAAATAATTTCTAATTAGAAAGATTCATTTGTCTGAAAATTATTTTTTATTTTATTTAATGTAATATTTGCAGGTATTTGTCATATGTATTTAACATTATAATAAGTTTTTTAAATGTTTAATATTAAATATATTTGCATTTTAATTTTTAACATATTTATATATTTTTTTATTTATTTTGATTTTTAAATATTTTTGTTGTTAATATTTTGTTTGTTTTTAATTTTGAACTGACTGGAGTGAGAATATTAATTGTTACCCCTCTGCAATCCAACACTTTCCCTACTGTTGCACTGATTGGAGTGGGAATAGTAAATTTTATCCCACCACTATCCAACACTTTCCCTACTGTTGTACTCACTGGAGTGGGAATAGTAATTTTCACCCCTCCTCTATCCAACACTTTCCCTACTGTTGCTCTGACTGGTGTGGAAATAGTAATTTTTACCCCTTCGCTATCCAACACTTTCGATACTGTTGCACTCACTGGAGTGGGAATAGTAATTTTTACCACTCCGCTAGCCAATATTTTCCCTACTGTCACACTCAATGGAGTGGGAATAGTAATTTTTGCCCCTCCGCTACCCAACACTTTCCCTACTGTTGTACTCACTGGAGTGGGAATAGTAATTTGTACACCTCCGCTATACAACACTTTCCCTACTGTTACACTCACTGGAGTGGGAATAGTAATTTTTACCCCTCCGCTATCCAACACTCTCTCTACTGTTACACTGACTGGAGTGGGAATAGTAATTTTTACCCCTCCGCTATCCAACACTTTCCCTACTGTTGCACTGACTGGAGTGGAAAATTTAAGTTTGAAGATTTTTAAATAGTTTAATTTATAACATGTTTTTTTATTAGATTTTATGTTATTGGTATGTATATATATATATATATATATATATATATGTATATGTATATATATATATATGTATATGTATATATATATATATATATATACACACATACATATATATATATTTGTACATTTTTATACAATTTTAACATAAAATAAATTTAAATTAATAGTTTAGTTTTAAAGTAAATATATACATTAATTATGTATGTGTGTTTAACTTTTTTAAATTAAATGTATTTGTTATATTTGTTAAAATTTATATTAAATCTACTTTATTTTTTTATATTAATTTTATTTAACATATTTAATATTTATTATTTTTATATCATATGTATATACAAAATCGATATTTTGTACAACTATATTTTTTACATCGATATTTCTTTTCAATATTTTTGTACTTACCTGTTTAAGTATAGGGAGTTGATATTTTTGCATTCTATATTTTTTCATCGATATGCTTGCATTCTATATTTTTTACATCGATATTCTGAAACATGCTGTCAGAACATGTGCCTTTTGCTAATTTAATCTGCATGCTATTAATGCTCACAAACTCTGAAATTCAATGAGTTGTAGCACAATCTAAAAAAGAAAAACGTCAAGGCAGATCAATCATATTCCTTACCTTCGATAACCTGAGTAACTTGGGGCTGGAAGTTGTCAAAGTTAAAAGGAGTCAGAAACCCTAGGGATCCAAGGTGGAAGGCCATTACTGGAGGCACACTATTCTGTTCAGAGAAAAAGGGTAAAAGAAATTTACCAGAATTCAAATATCAAGGTGTTGCCCATTTCTTTACCATACTTCAGTGGTAATTTTCACATTCTCAGCATCAATATGAAAGGCATCAAACAGTTGCAAATATAGCACCGGAGCAGCTGTAAACCTCCTCAAGAACACTTTGTTGCCATTGAAGGTCACTTTTTCATGTGGCCATTGATGACCATTACTGGTTGGAGCCATTCAGGTTCAATAATGCTTGGGCCATTAAAGCCCATTCAAGCTGCTGCCACTGTGTTGACTTATTGCTTGGCGCCACTAATGTTAATGCTTGGAATTAAATTAATGTAACATCATCAAGGAAAACTTGTGCTTCATAATAGATATTTGCCAATCAATACTGACTAGATCAACTGAATTTCATTACTGACTGACAATAATCATGGGTCTCGTTGCGACCAGAGGATTTTAATGATCATTACTTTCTATTGACGAAGCCTGGGGTCATTGATGATCAAAAAGCCCCAGAGCTATTGAAGCTCATACTGTAGTAGGCCATTACAATTCTTTCCAGCTGAGGCTATCAGTGGTTATGAATGCATCAGGCCATTAAGGCTCGTTCCATGCGGTGGGCATTTATTGGGGCCAGCGCCCACTGAAACCAGGCAATGGTCCTCTGCAGCCCCTAGATTGGATTTGGAACTATAAAAACAGCAACATTCAGAGGAAAAACTTTGATTAAGGTCCACTAGAAGGTTGGTGGACGAGGAACAGTGCCTACAGGAAGACCTCAAAAGACAGGAAATCCAACAATGAAGGTAGAGACAGTGAGAGAGAAATAGAAGGAGATAGAGAGGGAAGGGTATAGATAGCCCAGCATGTACTCTAATGCATGTAAGTATTTGGTATTAACATAGAACCTAGCGAAAGTGAGCACAGCACTGTGCTCGGTCTGATCCTAGAATTCTATGGAAAGTTTCTGGTAACATGATTAAAAACCACCAGGTCAAAGGCTGAGAGGCTCAAAAGCTCCCAAACACCACAAAAATGGCAGGATGGGCATTACATGTTTCTACACAGACCAGCCCTTACTCCAAGTGGTTTCCTTTTATTGCACCCCATAAACGATAACCCTGCTGGGTGCAATATTTGCTGAGAGTGCTAAATACCTCCTATTATGAACTGCCATCAATTAAATGAGATACTACATATGGAATGTGGTGTCTTCCACGGGAAATTGTACTTCTCAAAATACACAGCATGTTTTAACCCAGTATATTTAAGTAGGTTTGAGCTGCTGAAATTCACCAGGAGAAACTGCTGAGGTGCTGTAGTTATCGACCTGCTCAGAATTCTGATCCCTTCGCGAACAGCAGTTTTCGCAGGAATAGAATCTTGGCCTGTGAACTGTTGATAATACATGCAGGCATCCAACAGATAAGAAAAACAAACTCTTTCAATGGCATGCGTTGAAACATGAAGGCACATTATTTTGCTGTGTCATTCAGGAATACCCGACAACGGTATTCTGGTAATTATTACGTGCAAGGCAGCAGGTGTGCGTTTGTAAACAGATACAGTGTAAGCTAACTTGTGTGCTGTAACTGGAGCTTCGCTTTCATTGGATGTATAATTGATTCGACATCACGTCTCCTTGGCAATATCACTTTCATGGTCAGTGTGCTCGTTACTGTGTGAAGCATTTTTCTTTTTTGGAGAACTATGGGGCCTGCTCGTCACTCAATTGACTAATACAATGAAAGTAGATTATTCGTAAATGGGGGATTTACAACTGATATACATTGAATAACGCACAACTCTGCAGTATGGGACTCAAGCTCACACAAAAACAGAGGTTAGCAAAACACTATCCCACTGTGAGAGATCTTCAAATTAAAACATGGAATATATTTCCAGCTTTTGAGAACCGGCAATGTCGAGCCCCTCTATATCATCTGCAAAGTCGACTATATTCAATGCTGCTGATATCATCTGCGGCAACGCAAACGCACAAGTTACTAACTTGTGTAACGATATATCTGTAAGAGACAGTAGTTAGTGACAGATTCCTTACCTTAGAATATCCCCAGGCGTCAGGCTGGATCCGGAAAGTTTTACGTAGCAGTACCCTTGCGCGTCGGTAGGCGGCGTCGTGCGGCTCCGCGTCCGTCGTCGGCGTCGTGATCGCCGGGATGACGTCGCGGGCAGTACTTAGGCGCCGCCCCTGCGCGCTGACGTCAGTTCTGTACACGACTTTCCGCGCCAGGAACGCAGAGCCATGCAAGAAGCTGACACAGGTGTCTGAAAAATACTAGGGCCCTGAAAGGGATGTCCTTAACCCTAGAAATCAGTTCGCAGAACGGGGAGGATGGGTGGGCGGTAAGGAATCTGTCACTAACTACTGTCTCTTACAGATATATCGTTACACAAGTTAGTAACTTGTGCATCTGAAAGAGACACGTTAGTGACAGATTCCTTACCTTAGAATAGATACCCCAGCAATACCAACCCCGGTGGTGGGTCTGCGAACAAAGATCAGACAAGGAAGTCCTGGAGGACAGAACGGCCAAAGAAGCCGTCCCTCCGGACCTGACTGTCAAGGCAGTAATGCTTTGTAAACGTGTGCAGCGAGGCCCACGTAGCTGCCTGACAGATAACCGGCAGCGGAACACCGCGGCCCAAGGCCGTGGTAGCAGCCGTTGCCCTGGTGGAATGGGCACGCAGCCCAACAGGAGGCTCCTTCTTGGCCAAAGAATAGCAGGTCTTGATGCACAAGGTAACCCAGCGGGAGATGGTCCTCTTGTGCACCGCCTGACCTTTTTGGCGCCCACGTAGCCAACAAAGAGCTGGTCATCCACCCGGAAGTGTTTTGTGCGGTCGATATAGAAGGAGAGCGCACGTTTTGGGTCCAGACGGTGGAGCCTCTCTTCCTCTCTGGAAGGATGCGGAGGCGGAAAGAAGGTGGGCAAAGTGATGGTCTGCCCAATGTGGAAAGCAGTAACCACCTTTGGCAAGAAGGACGGACGCGTCCGAAGAACAACCTTGTCTGGATGAACAGACAGAAAGGGAGGTTTGCAAGATAGAGCCTGGAGCTCACTCACCCGCCGAGCGGAGGTGATGGCCACCAGAAAGGCTGTCTTCAGAGTCAGAAGACGAAGAGGACAGTTATGCAGAGGCTCAAAGGGAGCGCACATTAAAAGGTAAGAACCAAGTTCAAGTCCCACTGAGGCATTACAAACGGAACAGGAGGGAAGAGGTGAGTAATGCCTTTTAAGAACCTGTTAACAACAGGGGACTTGAAAAGGGAGGGCTGATCAGGGAGCCTGAGGAAGGCCGAGATAGCACAAAGATAACCCTTGATGGTACCCAGGGCAGAACCCTGTTGGGCCAGAGAGAGAAGGAACAGAAGGACCTCAGAAAGAGGGGCAGAAAGGGGATCCACAGCCTTTGCTGTGCACCATGCCACAAATTTGTTCCACCTGCAGGCGTATACCACCTTAGTGGAGGGACGCCTGGCTGCCAGAATCACATCACAAACTTCGGGAGGCAAGTCGAAAGGAATCAACTGCCGCCGCTCAATCTCCACGCAAGCAGGTGTAGACTGGACAGGTTCGGGTGGAGGACCGTCCCCTGCTGCTGCGACAGAAGATCCTCCCGAAGAGGCAGACGGATCGGGGGATCTATGCTCATATTGAGTAGCTCGGGATACCAAACTCTTCGAGCCCAGTCCGGAGCCACAAGAATGACTTGGGCCCGGTCGTGCCGAATCTTCTTCAACACTCTGGGTAGAAGTGGTATAGGCGGAAAGGCGTACAACAGACCGCAACTCCACTCGCGACGAAAAGCGTCGCCGAGCGAGTGCCGCCTTGGAAATTCCAACGCGCAGAACTGATGACATTGCGCGTTCTCTTCGGTGGCGAATAGATCTAACCAAGGCTCTCCCCACTGTAGAAAGAGTCCTTGCGCCACTTCCGAGTGAAGACGCCATTCGTGATCCATCATGCACCTGCGGCTGAGTTCGTCCGCCCTGGCGTTCAGAGAACCTGCCAGGTGTTGAACCATCAGGAACATGCCCTGATGTTCCAGCCATGTCCAGAGGCGCAGAGCCTCCTGACAAAGGGTCCAAGACCCCACCCCGCCCTGTTTGTTGCAGTACCACATGGCGGTGGTGTTGTCTGTGAACACCTGCACTACCTTCCCTTTGACAGAGGGAAGGAATGCCTTGAGTGCAAGCCGGATCGCCCGGAGCTCCAGAAGGTTGATATGGAGCCGGGACTCCGCCGGAGACCAGAGGCCTCTGATCTCCGCCTCTCCCATGTGACCGCCCCATCCCAGAAGGGACGCGTCCGTCACAACTGTATGCTCTGGCTGGGGAAGGGAGAGGGATCTGCCCATGACCCATTGCCGGTTCGAGAGCCACCACTGCAACTGTTTTGCAGTCCCCTCCGAGATCTGGACGTGATCGGACAGGTTGCCCTGGTGCTGCGCCCACTGGAACTTCAGGTCCCACTGCAGAGCCCGCATATGCCATCTGGCATGATTGACCAGCAGGATGCAGGAGGCCATGAGGCCCAGCAGCCTCAGGGTCATCCGTACCGAAACCCAGGATAAAGGCCGAAAGATCGGAATCATAGCCTGAATATCCCGGACTCGCCGTTCGGGAGGATAGGCCCGAAACTGCGTCGTGTCCAGAACTGCTCCGATGAAAAGGAGCTGTGGAGAAGGAATTAGATGCGACTTCGGCACATTGATGGAGAACCCCAGCGAGTGCAGGAGTTCGGCCGTAGTCTGGAGGTGGGAGACGACTGCCTGGGACGAGCCCGCCTTCAGCAGCCAGTCGTCGAGGTAGGGGAAGACTGAAACCCCTGCCCGGCGCAGATGAGCTGCGACCACCGCCATCACTTTCGTGAACACCCGAGGGGCACTGGTAAGGCCAAAGGGGAGCACGGTGAACTGAAAATGCTCGGGGCCTACCGTGAACCGAAGGTAACGCCGGTGGGCCGGCAGGACGGGGATGTGGAAATACGCGTCCTGCAAGTCCAACGCTACCAACCAGTCTCCAGGGTCGAGGGCAGTCAAGACCTGAGCTAGGGTGAGCATCTTGAACTTCTCCTTCCGGAGGAAGCGATTGACGTTCCGGAGGTCCAAGATAGGACGCATGTCCTCCTTGTCCTTTTTGGGCACCAGAAAGTAGTGGGAGTAGCAACCACGCCCTACTTCTGGGGTCGGAACATGCTCGATGGCCCTCTTGGTCAAGAGGGCCGTGACTTCCTTCTGTAGAAGCACCAAGTGATCCCCTGACATGCGGTGGAATTGAGGTGGCATGGCTGGGGGGTGGTCTCGAAGGGGAGGGAGTAGCCCCTTCGGACAATGTCCAAGACCCACCTGTCCGAGGTGATGGTGCGCCAGTGGGGAAGGTGATGGCGGACCCTGCCCCCTACTGGCGTGCCGTGCACCTGAAAGGAGGGACTAGGAGGGCTTGGAGGCCGCGGACGGGTTGGAGGTGGTGGCCTGACCCGCACGCTGGTTGCCCGATCCGCCACGGCGGAATCCACGTCCTCGGCCACGCGAAGACGCCTGCTGCGCGGGCCGGTGGCTGGGCTGCTGACGTGAAGGGCGCCCCTACCGTGGCCACGATAGGGGCGAAAAGCAGAAGGCTGCGGAGGGCGTGTAGCAGAAAGGCCCAGGGACTTGGCAGTAGCCCGTGAGTCCTTAAAGCGCTCCAACGCATGGTCTGCTTTGGACCCAAAAAGACCGACTCCATCAAAGGGCATGTCCATGAGAGTATTCTGGACATCCCCTGAAAAACCAGTGGTTCTCAGCCAGGCGTGGCGTCGGAGCGCCACCATCGTTGCAATCGACCTGCCCAGCGAGTCGGCGGTGTCAAGGCCACAACGGATAGTGTATTTGGCCGCATCCCTTCCTTCCGCAATGGCGCGGGAAAGCAGTGCCTGGACCTCCTCAGGGCACTGGGGCAAAACATCCGCCACCGAATCCCACAGGGAGTGGGTATATCGGCCCAAAAGACAAGCGGTGTTAACGGACCGCAAGCCAGCACTGGAGGAAGAAAAACCTTTCTTCCCAAACTGATCCAGGCGTTTGGATTCCCTATCCGGAGGAGCGGTAGGGAAGGCGGTTTGGGAAGCGGAGGCTTGGACAACCAAGCTCTCAGGAGTGGGGTGGACAGAAAGAAACAGGGGGTCGCCCGGAGCAGGGCGATGGCGTCGTGACACGTTCCGATCCACAGGAGCCCCTGTGTTGGGCTTGGACCAGGCGCCCAAAAGAACGTCAGTGAGGGCGTCGTTAAACGGCAGCACAGTCTCCGCAGAGGAGGCTGCCGGCTGAAGCACCTCTGTCAAGATGTTAGGCTTGACCGTCAAAGTAGGGAGCTGGAGACGTAAGGCCCCAGCAGCCCTACGCAACACCGTACCAAAATTGGCCCCCTCCTCCGTAGCCACGGGAGGAGACAGCATGCCAGTGTCAGGGGAAGTATCCAGACCACTGGCCTCCCTAGACTCTCTGTCCAGTCCTCATCATACTGACAGTTGCGCGTCAGAGGGTCATCAGACCCCTCCCAGTCCAACTGGTCCTCCTCAGGTTCAAAATAAGGAGGAGGAGGGACAGTTGGGACCCAAGGTCCCATCGGCGCCGGAGCCGGCGTCGAGCGACGTCGCTCCGGGTCCATGTCCGGAGCCGGAAGGAACTGGGGGACGACGCCGCCCGGAGCCCAGGGCGGCGTCGAGAACGGCACCGGAGACATCGGCGCCGGCGGAGGTGTCGTGAGGTCGACCGGCGTCGATGGGGGTTGTGGAGCCGGGATCGAGGCCGGGGCCGGAGCCGGGATCGAGGCTGGAGGCACGGGCGACGCCGGGGCCGGAGCCGCCGGCGACGCCGGAGCAACCCCATCAGGGCCCGCGGGGCCCGAAGGCGCACCGGAGGGGCCTGAAGGCCCGAAGAGGCGGGCCATGGCCGACAGGAACTCCTGTACCTTGGCCGGATCCGCCCCGAACCCGGGAAGGGCGGGTATGGCGGGGGCGACTCCACAGGCAAGTCCGGGGCCGCGGGGGCGGGGACGGTGCCGGGAGGGGCCTCAGCCGAGTCGCGAGACCGGCGAGGCGAAGTCCGAGAGCGACGATGCTTCTTGGACTTCTTGTGCTTAGACTTACCGGACGAAGAAGACTTCGACGCCGACGACCGGTGTGCACTCCGCGAGCGACCCCTGGACCTCTCACGCGACCGGGGCCTCCGTGGAGCCGAATGCCGGGCCTCGAGGAGCTTTCGAGACCGCTCTCGCAAAGCTTTCGGGTTGAGGGCCTGGCATTCGGGACAAGACTCGGTGTCGTGGCCTCGGCCGAGGCAGAAGAGACACTCCCAATGCGGGTCGGTGACGGACATCATCCGCGCACAGGCGCCGCATCGCTTGAAGCCGGGCATTCCTACAACACCTTTAAGTTGGAAAAAACTGTGAAAAAATCACCAAAAAGTATGGTCAAAAATTGACCAGGGCACTGCTCTTCCCGGATCTGCGCTTGCTGGCGCGGAAAAAGAAGAACTGACGTCAGCGCGCAGGGGCGGCGCCTAAGTACTGCCTGCGACGTCATCCCGGCGATCACGACGCCGACGACGGACGCGGAGCCGCACGACGCCGCCTACCGACGCGCAAGGGTACTGCTACGCAAAACTTTCCGGATCCAGCCTGACGCCTGGGGATATTCTAAGGTAAGGAATCTGTCACTAACGTGTCTCTTTCAGATACATCTACATTCAGTGCTGTCAATTATATGATCTGCAGCACTGCAAAGTAGACTACATTCAATGGCTGCTGATGATATCATCTGCGGCACTACAAAGTAGACTACATTCAATGGCTGCTGATGATATCATCTGCGGCACTGCAAAGTAGACTACATTCAATGGCTGCTGATGATATCATCTCTGGCACCGTAAAGTAGACTATTTTCAGTGCTGCTGATGATATCATCTGCGGCACCACAAAGTATACTATTTTC
Organism: Calotriton arnoldi; assembly: GCA_963921515.1. NCBI lineage: Eukaryota > Metazoa > Chordata > Amphibia > Caudata > Salamandridae > Calotriton > Calotriton arnoldi. Next base: position 1,635,146 of record CAWUFW010002911.1, on the reverse strand, counting down.
AATGGCTGCTGATGATATCATCTGCAGCACCGCAAAGTAGACTACATTCAATGGCTGCTGATGATATAATCTGCGGCACCACAAAGTAGACTATTTTCAATGCAGCCGATGATATCATCTGCGGCACCGCAAAGTATACCATTTTCAATGCTGCTGATGATATCATCTGCAGCACCGCAAAGTAGACTACATTCAATGGCTGCTGATGATATAATCTGAGGCACCACAAAGTAGACTATTTTCAATGCAGCGGATGATATCATCTGCGGCCCCGCAAAGTAGACTATATTCAATACTGCTGATATCATCTGCGGCACCGCAAGGTAGACTATATTCAATGCTGCTGATATCATCTGTGGCACCACAAAGTAGACCATATTCAATGCTGATGATATCAACTGCAGCACCACAAAGTACACTATATTCAATGCTGCTGATGATATCAACTGCAGCACCACAAAGTGTACTATTTTCAGTGCTGCCGACGATGTACTATGTTGACAGAGTAGAAAACTCTGGTGAGGTGCACAGACACCAGAATGTGAATTTCAAACCGCCATGGTTGTGTGACGAAGAGATGTTCCCGTCAGACGCAGTAGGTTTGGCCAGTAACCTTCCAGAACGAGACCCATAATACCACAGGATCCAGGGGTGAGCTCTCATTCATGCCAGCTGTCCTTGGCAAACACACATCACTATAAAGGCTTAAGACAAAATTGTGAAATGCTGAATTGTTTTGTGCCTGGATGTTGACTCCTCGAGGCACACAGTAAGCTTGCAGCCAACGCTTTCGCCCAGGTCACTTGCTCCTACTATTTTGGGGACACCAACGCAGTACATTTCAAGGGTTGTGATCTGCAAAGCCCCTTACAACAGTCAGGCTGTTGTTAAAGAGCAGCTGTACATTTTACTGCCCCTTAGAAATGCGGTTAGTGGAGGCACTCAACCAGCACCACCTCTGCCTCTAAGGAGACAGACAGAATTTGACGTCAGCTACAGTGCACCAGGTTATCCTTTTAGGCAATTACACTGAAAACTCTTTAATGCACGAGACTTACATAAGCCCTGGCTTCTGCATTACGACTCATCTACAGTCCGTTAAGAATTCATATTGGGGCATATTTAACATACTTTCACGCAGCGCAACACAGCAAACCACCTAGCTGCGCTGCGTGAAAGGAAAAGGGCAGGAATGCGCCATATTTAACATCATATGGCGCATTCCTATCCTTTCATTGCACTGACGCACTTCAAGCAGCCTAGCGCCAACGCGGGCACCCTTGCACTATGGTGGAAGGGTGCCTGCGTTGTAAACAGGATTGTTTTTTTGCAGGAAGGCACACCTTCCTGCACAAAAACAATCCTCTGAAGCATTTTCCTCTTTCTATGTGTACTGCAAAATGCAGCACACATAGAAACAGGAAATAACGAGGAGAAATAAAGATATTTCACCTTGTTATGCCTCACCTGGGGAGGCGTAGCATTTTGATGCATTCGCAGGTCTACCACTAATGGTAAATTTAGGAATGCGCCTGGGGCAGAGTAGCGCAAGGCAGCGATTTGCGTTTTGTTGCGTGACTCTAGATTTATCAAGCCACTCAGGGTGACGCAAGGTGGCCTTGCATGGCTTGATAAATCTGACTTTGTTGTTGTGTGTCCCTTGCGTGGCGCAAGGGTGACGCAACAACAATGATAAATATACCCCATACTATTTTGTCTTCACCAGTTCTCGGAGGCTGTGTGCAAGAATCGGAATGTGATCTCCACAACTGCGTGCAACACTCTACATAATGCCTTTAAAATTACAAGTAGAGATTTTGAAAAACATCCCTTCCTGTGAATTACACCTCCTTTTTCGTATCCAAACACTACTCCTGCTCTCCTTACAATCTAGTGTCCATTGTTTCACAATTACGTAAAAAAAAATCTTCGGCCCAAACTTCATATTAATGTCTCAGGCAAAAGCAAACTGAAAACATCATAATGGATTCGCATTTTTCTATTTTTAAAACTTCAGGGCACTCACTTGGAAAAGGGAAGATGCATAGAGTAAGGTCCCATCTCCTCCGAGGCAGATGATAAAGTCAATTTGATCCGAAATATCGTCGTAATCTGTATATCACAATTTGAAAAATTAAATGTGTTAGCCATCACTACCAAGTAGGCAATTTGGGGTTTTCAAACCCAAGCAATAGTTCATTTATGTGTCCTATCACGAATATAAACCTGTGCATCTATCTAGAAAATAACAAAAATAAGTAAGGAATTGTCATTGACAAGGTGATACACCACAAAGAGGGTGTAGAGCTGAGATACAGTAAATTGCTTATGTAGTTTGAATGAATTACAACCTATTTCATGACGTAACAGAAAATGTTAATCAAGTTTCGAACACCTGAAAATATGGAATAAATTCTAACCTTCCCGGAAAGTGCAAAATTTCTTCTTTACTGGTGAAAAACACTCATCGTTGATTATCGCTGGGTCTTCCAAAACTTTCTTCTCTACATAGACAACCATTCCTTTTGTCTAAAAACAGAACACAAAAGCAATAAGTTGAATGGAAATGTCAGATGCTCACTCTTTTTTTCTACCTTCTTACAATCACCTTGCTTAAGAGCCACCTGCGCAAAAAGGAAAACAACTTTTGTTGACACTTACCCCCAATAATTCCCACCTCCTCCCAAATCAGAATTGGTATTCAGAACTTTATAGTGAACAAAATGGACCAATCAGTCTCCAGGAAGAACCACCACCACCACCCATAGAGGGCCTCTGTGGCTAAGTGCTTGCTACCCAGAAATAGGGATGCAGGGAGGCAACCAATGGGTGGGGCGCAGCGGCAGGAAGAAAGACTTAGAAATAGAATACCCAGTCTCTTTTTTTCGGGATACATACCCACCCACGTTTTGAAGCCTTGCGCCAACTGAATAATACCGTCTAATGGTATAACCAAACAACTAAAATGTCAACAATGTTCAATTAGTCAATTTAAGTTGATCCTGACATAAATAATGCGACATGTCTTCAATATTCAAATTTGTGATTAACATCTAACAACGATTAGTACTTGTAAAAAGCTAATGAAACGACCATACCAGGTCTCTGGAGGCCTTTAATGATTTCAATGCGAGGTGTATCGTAAATGTAACTTTAGAGTTACCAAATCCATACAAATGCACATTTTCCAGACCATAAAACATACCTAAATACATGTCCAGATCATTGCTGGGTGCAGCCATGTTGGAAGGTACCACTTCCAGCTTAGACAATGTGGGCCTTTCTATAATTAGGTTTGTGCCAATCAGACTGTGTTATATCACACCTGCGAGGGAGTGATAATAGTTTTTTGCATATCTGTATTGGTCTATTTCACAACAGATATCCTGCACACTGCAAACCAGAAATGTTGTGTTATATCATGGTTGATTGCAGCAAAGAGGTGGTTATCTCTAGGATAAGATTGGCACATCTTGAGACCTCAACCGCCAATGCACATTTACCAAAACAAAATGATTTTAGTTTTTAGTAAACATTTTTGCTCAGAGTGCCCTTTAGGATATCCTCGCAGATTGGAGTTTTGTTTCATAATTGTAAATCTACAAACCCAGCAGAGGTACAAAGAGGAGACCAATACATTATACAATGAAGATTAGCACCAGTATATTTTCTTTGCATTGTTACAATACAGGCCATGCAAGCTACAACGAGACAAAGAAGGTTGAGAAAATGTGGTGTACAACACTCAACAACGTTTACAGATATAAGACAGGGCTCCTTGAAACCATTCCTGTACTTTTCTTATTCTTTAAGCCCTGCTTGTAAAATATGCTGTATTATGACAAAGTCATACAATGGCCCACTAAATTGGGGGTTACACTTTAGGGTGTAAGCTATGCCTTTTACTTATCAATTTAATGTTTTACAAACTACCCTAAGAGAGGATTTAGTGCATACTTAAAGGGGTGTGCGTTTTACTGGTTATATCTTGGTCCAGCTTGATCCAGAGTTTAGCAGAGGTAGTAGTGTCTGTCGGGATGGAGGAGTACATTATCTCTGCCATCCCGAGGGTACTACCTCCACCAAATTTAGAGATGACCGCCTGCTGTTTGTCATCTCGGTACACTGAAGAAAACCACAGTTACGGCGGTTCATTTCAATGTACTGTCGGATTTGACAGCCATCCACCAAACGATTGCCATTTTATTGCTTTTGAAAAACAAACTCTCACAGTAAGAGTTTGTTTTTGAAAATTAAAAAAACTAAAGACCTCCACTCCCATGGAGCTTTCTCCTAGAATGGGGGAGTTACTATTGTTTTGTTCATGTCCCTCACCACTAGGTCTTTCCTGCAGTGACAGGCAGGCAAGAAAACAGGCATTACACCTTAAATACCAGTTTAATGTCCTTTTCGATGGGACCAAAGAGGGCTCCACTGATCGAATACTTAACTTTGCCTATCTCTAAATGATGGCTGATGGACCAAGGATGGGGCGAGCAGGGTACTCTGTCACATTGGTGATGGAGTGCCTGGTCTGCAAAACTCTAAATAGGGGCTTTTATTTTTAAACCAGACCAGTCTACATGTCTGGCTAGGTGATCATGGACAATAATTCCGTTATCTTACAACAATAAAAGCTATTGCAAACGTCCCAGCCCTCTGTATTACATGCATTATCAGGAAGCAGGGCACAAACAATAGTTGCGTAAACTGACATTAACTACCAATATCAATTCTTAGCGTGGGGAGCTCACGGCTTGGATTTTAAACAAATGGTGCAAATTGAAAGCAATGCTTTTCGTGTACCTCAGTAAGAAATATGCAGAGTTCCTTAAAGGGCTGCAAGAGGGTCGCATCCCTGATCTTCTTGATGACCAGAACACTCTTAGGAGGTTTGTTCCAAGTTAACCGTTGACTTGCTGGGTCCTGAATGTGCCTGCAAAATAGAAAATGAAAGTGAGATGAGAGTTCAGAACTTTGTGAATAATGTGGAAGACCACATTGATATCAGATATTTTACTGGGGGGTTGGAAAAATCAAGTGAACTGTGATGCCAGATGCATTTCAAATGACATGACGGAGACACAAGAGCGGTCAGTGTGGAGCAGAACATCCTCTTGGTTGGAAAGAAACCTACTCAAACAAGGAAATGCGGAATAAGTAATATGGGTTAAGATTGAAACTGCAATAAAACTTGAGCTGAACATTGTTTATGACTAAAATGGGAACATAATTCGACATTTGCACGTACTACCTTCTATAATTTTTAGGTCGAGCCTCGAGTAGCGCGCAAGCGCTGCTAGAGGCGAAGACTTTTAGTAAGTGAGTTTCAAAAGCAGTCCAAACGCTCGTGCGTCGTGGCTGGCCTTTTTGGGATGGGTACGCGCGGCAAACATGTGTTTCCAATTATCGTGCCCAGACGCGGGCGCGATAATTGTAAACACATGCCGGCAAAAGGCCATGACGCACGAGCGTCTGGTCAGCTGAGCCGGCTGCCGCGCTCCCTCCTCCCCCCCCTCCGCTCCTCTGTGGTGCGCGCGCACCACTGTTTATTTTTTTTTAACCGCGCGGCCGCCATTTCTTTTTCATTTTGCAGCCTGGTTCTCGTTGTCATGACTCGGGCTCCCTTAAACAAATTAGGTAATGCCATCTCGTTTTTAGCTCGGGAGTGGGACGCAGACAGCTCTGACGGCGTCGGCGGGCCCGGGTGAAGTTATGTGAGGCAGCTGTCGTGTGGCACGCAGGGTGGGGTCGGCAGCCGGAGAGCAGCTCACACCGCCCCGGGACCCCGAGCACGCAACCACCGCCCGACCACCTTGTGCGCCACCCGCCCGGGAGAGCTTGGGACATGAACTGAATTGAACTGTATTGCCCCAAACGCTAACTAAACTTCACTAAATTGGGACTTCCAAGCCTCTGGCAAAACATCCTTAGTTAATCTCCATCTGTCCAGGTGCATTTGCCATCTCTTTTTAAGCAGTTAGCAACAAATGATTCATGTGCTTGTGTGTTCTCTCACTGGCTTTCTCGGAGGGTGTCCAAGCCCGTTATACTGTGTCCCTTCTCTGTTCTTTGGCTTTTCTCTCAAATTAATGTGCAAGATCCTGTCCTCCAAAAATGCTGTCTAGACGTTAACATCCTTTTCTTGTTGTTGGTTTATATTTTATTAAGCGATTGAATCCTTCTCAATTTCCTATCTGCCACCCTCTCTTGTGATGTTGTAGCTGCCGTCTACAGCTAGTGACCTAAAGACAACGTGTTTTTCCATAGTAGTGGGTTTTGACTCCATGATTGCTGAGGATTGCTTAAAGTGGTTCTATTTAGTGGCTGAGGACCAAAGGTGAGAGCATATATCTTTGTGCTCTGCATTCTGGTGTGTTCTGATAGTGCCTATCTGGCCGAGTAGATGTGGTTGGAGATGCATGCGGTGGAGCACTGTATTATGGTGATGTTGAACTCTATGTAAGATGACAGACGGTTAATCAGAGCTTGATGATCAGAAACAGACAACTGGCTGCCAGATCAAGTGATGAAAGGAAGCATTGAGAAATGTTGTCTGTGTTGTTAACAGTGTCGCCCATGACTTGGATGGGCGTCATCTCTGTGCTGTGTGAATGTCAGAACCTGGATTGTAGTCTTGATGGAAGGTGTTGGTGCTCAGTTATTTTTCAATTTGATGGTTACTACTTTTTCATTGGTTTCCTCAAAAATGCTGTATTATTGTTTAATAAGTAATGATGTCGGTGGAGTCAAATATGATATGATAAATGAAAGTGGATGATCCTATCTTTATTTTCTTTATTTTGTCCTAGTTTAAACATGTGCACTTAAAGTATTGGCAGAAGAATGTTTTGTGAGTTAGCTATTTGCCTGGCCCATTTGCTTATAGACTTCATTATTGAAATCTGTTTGGAATTTGAAGTATTGGCAAATGTAAGTACAGACCTATTTGATTAAAGATTTGTGCAGTGCAGAAGTTGCTGTCCAAGGACCTTGTTTCTCCGATGACAACTTTTTACTTACTAAATATCGAGTGATTTTTAACAAATCTCTTTTGTTCCTTGTACCAGATTTCATAGTAGAAAGTACATAGTAAAAACCTGTGAATGCCATGTTAAATTGTATCTGAGGTACTGTCATTGTATTATTTATCACTTATTGTCTGTACCACTGATCCTTTAACCATCCCAGACTATGAACCATTAAAGCACCTTGGTGCCTTGTACAGTCTTTCAGGTAGAAATGTTTTATTCAGCTGTGAAAACCCCGAGCAACTGAAATCCAATGTGTGGGGAGAGGTTGTGTCCTAACGGTTGACCTCAAAGCTGGGGAACTGGGTTCAAGCCTCGGCAGGGACGCTCTGACATTCAGTGATTCTGGACAAATCTCAATCTACCCGTGCCTAACAAAAAGAAAATATGAATGTGTTCGTAACGCAACTGGTGCTCATGTAAAGCACTCTGATACCTACGGGTCTAGTTTGTGCTATATTGATCATTAGGTAAACAAGCATTGGCATGGCCAATAGGTCTCGCTTTTGGGACCTTTATAAGTATTTAGTTATGCAGCACAATATCCTTTGTGCAACAACATCAACTGTTGCATGGCTAAACACTTATAAGGTCCCAAAAGCGAGACCTATTGGCTATGCCAATGCTTGTTTTAAACTGTAACCCGTTGCTCTGTTGCATCATCCTTAAGCTTTCAGATGACTAACCAGATGGAGTTCTTCTTGTTTAGTTCTACGCTGTACACGAACAAGGCACACTGAGTGAGGTACGTGCCTAGGTTTCCTTTGTATCTGGAGCCAAAACCTAACATTCAGACTATACCTTTGCTTTCCTCCCATCAACCACATAATTGACATTAGTTCAGGTTGCTCCCCTATTTACCAAGTGAACCACTGATCCAAATGCAGGTCTTTGTTATCTCACTAGTACATTTAGAATTCTATGTCGTTTTCCTAAATTGGAAATAACCATGCTGGAGTTTGTATTTCTTGTCACATTTGCTGTGCGTTCCAAGAAAAAGGTCAAATGCCAGGCTATGTGTCTGACAAATAGCTGCTTATTCGTTCAACATGGAAATTGGTGTTTACTTTTCATTCTGTGACTACAATGAGAGAGGATTTTGTAAAGTTAGCTATGTGGCAATTTTCCTGGAGTATAGGCAGGGCCACTGAAATAACGCAGCTGTGGCGTTTTTCCACATAATTATGGACTTGCCGCATTTGCCACACAACCCATCATTTCCTGCTAAGTTTGCAGATTTTACAACAAAAAAAAGTTTTTTTCAAGCTCAAACGGATAGTTACTAAAAATGCGGCGACGTGTGTTGCTGTGCAGTGGAAGGCCCTTCGCAAAGGTTGACTGTTCACCTTTCAGTCGCATATTGCCGTATTTGGGTGGGTGTTAAACTAGTACTAATATGCTGAAACCTTTGTCCAGACATTGCTATCGTGTAAAAATTACTAAATAATGTACTAATACTATCACACAATTTGCAGCATTATGCCACATAATTTGCATTTTATTGCTGCACAATTTAGTCAACACTTCCACATAATTCGGTCCTCCTTTGCCATATAATTCCAGTGGCTCCAAGTATAGGAAGCGTAAATGGACAGATGGATGCAAATTCTGTTCAAACATCACAAAATCTAAATACCTTTAAATGGACTGTACAATTATTTTGAAACATGTCACCAGCTAAGAAAGCACAAATGAAGCACTTTTTTTGTAATGCTGAAGTGTAATGGAAACAAACATTTGTAATTGATTCAAAACAAATTAAGACACTTTACTTAGTGATGTGCAAATGACAATTATTCACTGAAACCCGATTTCCACACGTTGTTTGCGCTTTATTTAAATTTATCCGTAAAATTGAATGTCTGTGCAAATTGTGAGGCCATTGAAATGAAAAGGGTACTGTCTGTAAATGACCATAAGCTCCCATACCATGCTTCGTAATATATTTGGGACAGTGTGCTCCAAAATGCACACTAGCTATCTGCCTGCAGACCACACCCGTACCACTCTTCTGCTGAATGGACGTGGCTCATTTGCTAAACTCGTTCTTTGTGTGACGCTTGGATTTTTCACAGTCCCTCTGACTTAGAGTGCTGTAACACTGATGGCAGCACCCTCACTCTGAAAATTGTTCCAGCACCAGTGCACCAGCCTGCCTGCCACTGCAAAGACCATCAATATTCAATAGTCCAACTGTACAAAAACTCTTAAAACAAATGCAATTCCCACAATTCCCATCTCCAGTGACAAGCTAGACACCACAGAATGATGAAACTATAGCGTGGTGCTCCGAGAACAACAATGGACATGACCCGGGCATGGCACCTAAAGAAACACAAGAAACAGGCTGCACTCTGACGAGAAACGCCTGACAACTTGGCTTTCGAAGGCCGCTCAGCCCACTGCTGCCTCCTTTCCCCCTCTCTCTGTCAGCATCAGCATACATTTTTTAGCTCACAAGGCAACTTTACAAATTGCAGATCATTCATCAGGCTCACCATTTCGAAGCTTAAATGAAGAATAAACCATCAACAGAAATATAAAAAGCTAATCAACTGTTGCTTCTTCTGTGATGTTACCCAGTGGCGCACAATGAATCACATAACGCCACGTGTTTTGGAAAAGGAGGGCGTTTCTACTTCGCTCAGCACAATCCATAGCTTTGTGAAGTCACCTGGCCGCAAACTTCAAAGACCTGAAGACACGATTTGGATCAGTTTACACCAACTTGATTTACAGTAATAAAAAGATACTATACTCGATAAAATAAATTTAAAGAACATTAAAATTGCAAAGGCATTCAATTGCTTTACACATCTTTCAACTTGAATAAGCTCCCTGGACATGGATGGGATTTATATGAGCCTTAAAAATAGGCCAAAAATTAATCAGTCAATTGTGCTTAGAATATGTTTTTTTAGAAGGTTACTTGCAAGTCCTAGCAGCTCATCTACTTTTATTGATCAGGAAGAGAGCTAGGGCAGGGTTCATCTCATCTACTTGTATTGATCAGGAAGAGAGCTAGGGCAGAGTTCATCTCATCTACTTGTATTGATCAGGAAGAGAGCTAGGGCAGGGTTCATCTCATCTACTTGTATTGTTCATGAAGAGCTCTGGCAGGGTTCATCTCATCTACTTTTATTGTTCATGAAGAGCTAGGGCACGATTAGACTGAGACCACTTATTTTAAGGATAACCATGCGGCTCAAACCGGAACTGGAACTAAATAGGAAAATACTTAAAGATTGCCTATGCTTGGATCGTGCCTCTTGCATAGCCTGGATTATTTACGTCCGGTATTGGTTTCTTAAACTAGGGCGACAATCCTTCTTCAGTTACCCTGAGAGCATAAAGAAAACTGATCTTATCTGGATCAAAGATGCCTTTCGTAGCCAACTGTTGTGAAGAGAGGCAATCTCTTGCTTTAACTAAGCCCTCAGTCAGGTCATATTGCCTTCTGCAGTCAACCCTCTCTATAGAACCTTACCTTTTGTTTGACATGTCCAATACTCATCGTTTTTTTTTAACCCGATTTAGGCTAAATATGGTTCATTTTTTAATTAGCACCCCCAAGGGCTGGTCTCGCGATGTGGACCGCCCTTCATGTACCTGTGATGATACATCCACTCAAGAAACCCTTCACTTCATCATATTCTCTTCGATCTATAAGCAGCTTAGAGCTCGCTTTTTGAAGCCACTTCTAGTGGGAAGAAATTTCAATCAGGCCAAGTTATACAATTGATTTTACAGCTACTAAGTGATCCTTTTGTTTGTCGGTCCTTTGCCTGTTTTTATATTGTTCCGCTAGACTCAGGAATTCCTTGTCTGATCATTTTTAATGTTCTGCTTTGTTAAATATAGTCTGTGCACTGCTGGGTGTTATTGTAATGGACTTTCATGGTTTGTAATTCTAAACCGAATAAAGTGCATACTGAGGTTGAGGTTGAATTCATCAGTCGTATGCCCAAAGGAAGTTAATTCCTTAATTTTATACTGAGCGTTGCACCACTTTTCCACCCGGGCCTTGGTGGAGAAATTGATGACTGGTGGTGAAGTTAGCCTCCTGTGATCTAATTCCAGGCTGAGTGGTACCAACAGACTGGCCTTGTGCAGTGAAAAGGTCTCTTGCTATGGAAAACAAACGTGCCTGAGCATTCAAATATGAAACAAAATGTATTTTCTTAATTCCTTAGTATGGCAAACAAAATTCTACCATGTGCACCTCCACATTTCTTCCAATATACCGGAACACTTTTTCTTTCACAAGTTTGAGTTCAATGTTCTCAATTGAGCCCATAATTTTGGACGTGTTTCTCAAGAGCTGCTCACTTCATCAAAGCAATGCCATTGCTATCGTTTGACTGGTTTTAATAATATTGTTTCCCAACTTCAATGCTTGTGAGGGAATTGAAATGAAGTTACTTCACTGACTTTATCACCTAAGGGGAAACATGAACCGAGGATAAAGCTAAACGTTTTTACTTCTTTTCAATGAATTTCAGAGAGTGGTTAACCAAAAGACTGATAGCTTGTACCCAGGTGACAAAGAGCATGGCCAAAACACTGCTTATTAGCTCAGTTTTACCTACTGGAAGGGCTAGCCATCCAGTTATGATTGAGATTAAACTGCCTGTTTAGCTCTTTCTGAACTTAATCGTAATAACCTATGAAAGAAAAAAACACATCTCGGTTGTATAGGAGAGTCCCCCGATCCTCCTATCCTACAGGCCATGCAAAGGCTGCATGCCGAGGTTAAGCAGCATAGGGTCCAAGTGGAAGCCCTGTAGTACTCCATAAGAAGTTGCTGTCCCAGCTGCGTTTTGTTCTTGACATTTATCGTAGGGGACTCCACTGGTTCAGAATCCTTTGACCTAGTCAAATAAGGAGTTGTACAACCTGGTTCTTCTAACAAACCTTCTAGTAAGACATTTTTACGTATGGCATCAAATGCACCCCACCCAGGATGATAGGTGTTACATTCATCTTAGACCTGGGTGCTTGTTGTCACTGACACTTGTGGAGCTAGGCAAAAATAGAACATTTTCACACTGCAGACAGAATTAGGAACAAGTGGATTCCCGGGACATGGGCTCAGAACTCTGGTAGACAAAAGACATGACACGCAGCAGAAGATAACACTACTTTTGAAGGCAACATTCCAGATACAATGAAAAATTCCAACTGGTAATTCCATTTCTTTATTAGGTGTTCACAAAGTAGTTCTGAAATGTAAACATATTTTTTACCTTCTTACAGATATCAATCCCAAGACAAGGAGAGCAAAGACTGCCAGTCGAACAGCTCTGATCAAACCGCCTTCTAAATAATTTGCCTAATGTTTCAAATCACCAACACAAAACATAAATAAGGCACAACAAAGAACTGGAACATAAAACAAAACAAAGACGATACACGGAGTAAACTGAAGATACCACCTGCACTAAACAAATAACACATTACATCATGAGAAAGCCAGGTAAATGTAACCACCGAAAGCCCAGCAAAAGGTTTACTCTCCAACATAATTCCACAGATATTTTGGAATCACATCACTTCCTCCCAGCTTTATTGCATCCTCCACTAACCATTGTACGACACTATTCAACATAACTGAGGTCCCATACAGGGCCCAAGTCCTTCTTTCCACACTCCCATAATACTTAACAACCAATATTAGTTTGCAAATCTGCAACCTGCTTTTTAACCGCACTGAGTAGTTTGACACACACCAAAGAGGTTGTTAATGACAATTTCTTCGCTGTTATTCATCTATTCCTGCACTTTCTTTGGGTTAAACTTCTCACTCACTTTTGTCCTCAACCTTTATTCATTTATGTCCCCTGTCCCCGAACGTCCTAGCCATCCAGGATAAAGTGTGAGCCTAGATCACATCCTCTCAACACTCAGAAGGCACCAACCAGTCGTTGGGTGGGGAACATGTAACTGTTCATCCTGAATCGAAGCAGATTTTCCAGTCGTTCGCATTCATATGGTATAACGCACACTTCCATGATGGGGTGATTGATATGTTACATCATCCCATTCTTCTCTGAGTCATACACGGGTACAATTCTGTCTTTTATTCGACAGTCAGCAAGGTATTTCATTATTTCCTTTAAAACCAGCTGAATGCCCTTGTTCGTCATATATTCTCAAAGGTACTCATAACTCATATGTCCTCCATGAAACAGACTGCTTATTTCGTGCCGATGTCGGATACATCTACCATATTTTGCAAGCTGTTCACAAGAACTGTGATATACTTCTGTTCAGTTCCGATAAGTTAAAAAGACCCAACACACGTTATACGATACCTGATACTGAGTGCAAGAAGCAGCTTACTTCACTGACACCTTTGCTTGGCACACTGTCCAAACACTGGGTAGTCACTCTTTCTCCTATTATCTCAAATCTTGGCTGCCAGTATTCACCACATAGCCCCCTCACTCACACTCAGCGGAGGCTATGTTATCAAAAGCTCATGGGCTGCATTATTCTCCCATTTTAAAAGTTTGCTTTGTGCAGTCTTCATTCATCATAGACCAAAAATCAAGAAATCGAAAGACCAATGCACCAGACCTTGTTTGTGTAGGCTACCTCCCAGACACATAGTCCACAACTTACGAATAAACAATATTTCCCTGCTCTTCTTCTTCAATAACTATATCATGTTACACCAGAGAAAAAACACTTCCTTCACACCCTGCTGCCCTTCCTCACAATTATCTACCTCTAGAAGAGGTAATCTAGAAAGGCAGTCCATGGCTCCGTTACACACCTGCACCAAGCACACCACAGGGCCAGATAGTGTCCATTTGTGACTCAACTGGACACTAGATTTGTAACCGAATCCAAACTCTAGCACAGTGGTTGTTAACTTGTGGTCCATAGACGCCTGGGGGTCCGCAAGACCTACACAGGGGGTCCGTGACTCTTTAAAAAAAACGAACTAAAATTAGCATATTAATGAAGCACTATATATAAAAAAGCAAAAATTAAAGTTTTAAAATGCTCTATTAACTTGAAGGAATTTGAAATTCGAAGCTAAAAATGTTGGTATCCATATCTTGATTATTGGGAGAATTGCAAATACAGTGAAGGGAATCCAGTATAGACGATTGGTTGCCTCAAGTGAAGCAACACTAGCACGTGCCAACATAAAGAGAATGCATTAGGAGCAAAAATAGACTAAGGGCCAGATGTATGAAATTCTTATTTTGCATTTCGTAAATTGCTATTCCATAGGAATCGCTATTTAGGAAATGAAAATTGATATGTATACAATTTGCAATTTTCTAATAGCGATTCCTACAGAGAAGGAATCGCTATTAGGAAATCGCAAATAGGAAATGCTATTGCATTCCCACCTATGAGCCAATTGGGAAATGGTTTGTATTTCCTAAATTGCGATTTCCTAGTAGGAAATCGCAATTTAGGAAATCCAAACCGAAGGGCCCCTGGAGGCACCCTGAAATTCGAAGTGCACATATGCCCTAGGAGCACATGTGTGCTTCATGTCACATTAAAAAAGCATTTTTAAATGCATTTTTTTTTATTTTTCACATGGTTACCATTGACTTTGAGTCTACGGTAATAGCATTTCCTAAATGCCCAATTCGCATTTAGGAAATGCTTTGTACATGTGCTTTAGGAATCACAAATAGGTATTCCTTATTTGCGTTTCCTAAATCGTGCTCGAAATTTGCCATGTATTCTGGGTAGAAATTGCAAATTGCGACTGGTTTTTGGCCTTAGTACATATGAAAAGGCTGTTTTGCATTTCTTAAGAGACCCAAATTGCAATTCAGCCCATTAAGAAATGCAAAAAGCTTTCGCACATCTGGCCCAATGTGATCTGCTAAACTCTAGCATATCGCTTAGTCTTTTAGAAATTAAACTACATTTTGAAATGCTCCGAACCTTCCCTCTAAATTTGAGATTTAGATTTTCGCATACGTATTGTTTGTAAATTAAAAATATATAATTTGTGTATTCGTTTGATGTATACTTATGTCTGTATTTTCTTGTCTATTGTTTTGAGGTTCCAATCATAAAAATTACTTAGGGGGGACCCAGGCTTCCAGTAATGATTCGGCGAAAGTCCACAAAGGTCAAAAGGTTAAGAACCGCTACTACAGCACAGTTTGTTTGTCTGTTCCTATTTTAAAGTGCACCCCCCACCTGAATGTTGAAAAATGATCTACTGCTTAACAGACGGCCAAAGCTTTCTTCTCAAATAACAAATGCATGGCTTCTGGAACCATGAGTAATCTTGTGGCAAAACCTACCACAGTTTCTGTCCTTTCCAGAATCTGAGATAAAATTACACTCAAACCATACTTGCAGGCATCTGCTGTAATTGTGGCCCTAGCACAAACCACAGACTAGAAAAAATATATATGACCTTATGACACTATGATTCACATTGTAAAAAAACACTGACGTTCCTCTGAACGTTCAAACATAGCTCCTTCGTGCACATACGGAGTACAACCACGAGCAGGCCAGTACATTAATTTCTATAAGTTATGCTGTAAAAGTGAATGCCACAATCTTAAACAAACAAATCTGTATTTCCAAACCAAAGATATCTGGGTACTTGAGCAGGTACTGCACAGGTAATTTCACTTTCAATTTCAACTATTAGTCCTTAATACATTGTTTTGCTTTGTTCTCTTTGTAATGCTTAATTATATCTAGTGGCTCTGTGGCTAGGTGCTCTTAGTCAGAATTCTTTTTGGTGCATTTCGCAGGGTCAATAAGTAAGTACACATGTCTACTTTCTTGCATGGCCTAGTTTGATACTAGAAATGTATGGTTTGTTTACTTCTATATTTATAAACTGCAAATAATGTCACAAGATTCATATGGTCATCGATTCAATCATTTAACATCGCTAAATCCACCCGGTACTCAAGTAAACATTTTATTGACTATCATTCAAACAAGATTACTCTGGAAAACAATGAAGAGACAAAAATAGACAAACAAAAAATTATGCTGAACATTAACATTTCAATTTTTAATTTCAAGGTATTTTTATTAGTTTTTTTAAACAGATACATTAGCATTTCTGTCACGAGGTTAGCCAAACGTAGTATGTATTGCAGTGATTACAGGTACTTAAGATATATGTTTAGCTAATCCCCTCTACATTGACTTGCTGGGAAATTAGGCAAAGGATGATAGAAAGAAAGAAACAGGAGAGAGCTTAGTAGCAAGAGAAAGTAAAAGCCCAAAACATTAAAAATCACCTCTAAGCCAAGGAATGCCTGAATGACCGATGGTGCATTAACAAAGCATGCACAAATACCCAATGGTTTCCCAGTGCCACAAAGGCAGGAACACAAATCAATATTGGGCAAGCTAGAGTGACGGAAGTCACCAGCTAACTTTTTAATTGCTTCCTAAAAGATGAGTAACTATGTGTGAGCCCAAGAGCAATGGGCCAGGAGACCCAAATGTCTGTGGTGACAAGCAAGAAGGAGCTGTCACGGGTGCGAACACAGCAAAATTTAGGAACTCAAAAAGAGTCAGAGAGGGACAATGGAACATCTGGGATGAATGGAAGGGACAAAAGCGGCTTCAAGGAAAAGAGGGGAACTGTCAGAATTGAAGTAGCAACACAATTTATTACAGGTAGCCATAAAGTTAGCTCAATAAAAAGAGATGGTAGCATGGCAAGGTAGGTCAGGGAAGGTGGCCATGTTATTCAGAATGATTTGAGCCTTGTCAAAAGAAATTTAAGAAGACTAAAATATAGGCAATTGCATATTCCAATCATGAGGTAAGCATGACTTGAACAACTGTCTTTCTAGACAGTGAGACAAGAATACTAAGATCTGGAACAGATATTTTAAAAGCACAAAATTATTACAGCAAACTTTGTCCACCTGAGAAAACAAAGAAAATGTATGAATCAAAAAGTAGCACTATGTTTCTTTTTGTTCCAGCACTTATTATCACTGATAAAATATCGCCAATAAAATACATAATGATATGTCAGTTCACCAAACTATCTCAAGAACAGAGCCACACTTTTGAAGCATACAGCTTAAGGTCTTTTTAAAAAACATAATAATATTGAGAGCTGACAAATATTATAAGTAATCAAGTTCAATAATTTAGCTTCCACTACTCGCCCGTACCAGCTAATGAACTTGGAATGGATCTCTCCCAAAGTAGGCAATTTGTGGTTTTGATGTGTGCAAAGAAGTCTTAATGGCTGACAGAACTATACCAGAATGGTAGGCATAAAACCTTGCAATGTATTTGTCAGTTAACATTCAGTTGCTCCAGTATAACATGGTAATCAGAAACATGGTCATATTAATTCAGGCCAAAATTGATCTGAATGGCTTGATTTTTGACAGTTAGCAGATTCATAATGTCTCTGCCGAATTTGAGTCACACAACATGGCTTGAATATAGTCTAGTTCACACAATTTTCTGTAGCAACTTGTGATAATCTGGAGAGAGGAAAGGACAAGTTTTGAATACAATAGAGCCAAATCAAACTGGACCAGGGAAACAGGACCTGAATATCCAAAGATCAAGCACATTTCCACCAGCATTGATCATGGCAGAATCAATCCATATGAGGAGACGGAGACTGGAATAATCAGAAAACAGGCAATTTTTCTCCAGAAAATTCAAAAGTTGAGAGGTGGGTAAAGTGGATATTGAATTGTAGCTTGTACCTGATACAATTTAGAGCATTCTAAGCCTATCTCTAGAAGAAGCTAAATGGCGGCCTTTTTCCATCATCAGAGCATATCATGCTAAAAGAGCAGGAGGAACTGTGTAACACAATTTATTTGCTAGGACACCAATATTAACCCGTTTTGCCATTAATCGGATAAGTCGAGTAGTGTTTGGTAGAGTGGGCACTCCAATATGCAGATTTTCGATCCTTGGTAACTAAAGGCAGTTTATTAAGAGGTGCATCACTGCCTCTTCGAAAAAATTACAGATCACAAATCATGATCTCATGGAGGTGAGCTTGAAAAATTTAGAAGGCAGCAGTCATCTTGGTCAGGCCACTTTCAATCACTGCATTACCGCACACCATAATTCTTTCTTCAATTCCAGTTTGCAAAGAAATGTACTAGAGATCGTCATCCACTACTAGACATCCTCATCCAATGCATACCAGCATCAGCAAAACAGGAAACATTATCACCTCTTCCAAGAGGAAGGATCAGAATTCGATTTTTTACTAGGAATAGCACAATTTCATAGTAATATTACTTTGTGACTATAAAAGAACCCAATAAAACAGAGTGGGAGCATCAGTAGAAACAACAAACCTGTATGGGAAGGGGCAATTTATGAAGTCAATGTCACTGAATATGTTAAGAACTTGAACCATCTTATTATTCAAATGTGTTGGTTCCTTTTCACAAGCTGCTTTTTGTAGTACATTTAGTAGTACTACAATAGCACTACTAGCATACTACAAAATGTTATTACCAAACCTGCGTGCTGAGGTTCTGCCCCTGTCTCTATCTTTTTCTGTGTGGAGATTCTTGCCCCAACTGTGGGGTCTCCCACAGTATAGACTTTAAAAGTAAATGTGGGAGGGACGGAGAGGAGTGGCTGAAAAAGGGGAAATAAGCAAGGGAGGCTAAAGGGAGGGTTAAGAAGGGGTTAAGGGAGGGGCATGCACCCATTCACAATGAGTAAGCTCACTCCTATTCACAAACTCCACTTCTAAAGTTTCTACAGCAAAAAAAGACCCAAAACAGTAGCAAATGAGCTCCTGCTCAGATCTGGAGTAAGTCCAGCAGCACATTTGCCCAACCACATATTGCAACACCCTCCTAAAAAACATAATGGAGCTAGGGAGTTAAAATAAAACCTCATAGGAAATAATAATAAACTGAATAAAATGTATTAAAATAGTTATATTTATCTAAAACGAAAACATTTTTATTTTAACATATTTAAAATTCCTTTTTTGATTTCAAAAATTAATTTAACATTATTTTGTATTAAAATATAATTAAATTACTTTAATCCTATCTGTAATTTTTAACAAACATTAGTACATAATAAAAAGTTAGGTGGTTTTATTTTATTCAAAATAATTTTAATTGAGCATATTCAAAGTAATTACATTTTAAATTAAGTTTTTAATGATGTAACATTTTGTATTTTGCTCTTCATTTAAAATAAATATAAAAGTAATTTACATTAAATTTTAACATAAAAATATTTATACTAATTTGTTTCAAGTTTAATAAACTGTTTTACATTTTCCTGATAGTTTGATATGGGAAGATCTTAGATAGCCTGGTTCAGGAGGTGGAGATATGTAAGTCTACACTTTTGAGTAAATTTAAACTCGTAAAAAGCAAGTAGTCTAAAGCAGTAAAGTTACTTAAAAGTGTAAGACTAAACTTACACATGTAGATTTACTCATGTATACGTTTATATTAGTGACTACGGCCCTATAGTGTAGACAGGATTCCAGTGTAAATTATCCCCGTTTCAGGTTTGAAGCATTAAATGGAAGATCTACTAACAGAGCACCAAATTACATAAAAAACACCTTTGAAAAGCCACTGATTCCGCAATGCAAACATTCTGTAAAGAATATTAGAAGTTCTAAATAAACCATTCAAAAATGCATACAAATCAAAGGTTTCACTATGTATCCTCTGCAGTAGTGACACAGACCCCATGCTCTTGATCCCACGTAATTGCCGTCTTCAACAAGTCCAATGAGTACCCTCCTAATATGTCCTGAGTTGTTTTTTTTTTGCCTGCTCGGCACTCTATTGGCAACCCAGCAGCATGAGAACATTCCAGTCCCTTAGTTTCAGAGACTGATCAGTTTTTATGTTGTATGTTAAAATGTAACTGCCCAATTACTAAACAGTCCTTTAAGGACTTTCCAGCAAGCAACACTTCTCCTCCATAAAACTACACTACATCATAAAGTGCCTTCCCACTAGAGAGGGCTTAATATGGCACAGGCATGAATGTACTACTGATTTTGAATAGCATACCAAACTGCCCTGGAACTCATCTCTCCCTGACTACCTTTCTTTCCCTGGAGCACAGCTCTCCCTTTTGCATCACTCCTTTGGACAACATATCTCCTTCGTAAAGGCATATCAAATCCCAAAAGCACTTTTCCTTTAACTAGCACTTCTTTCTGGAACACCTCTTTATCCTAAAACCTGTGATCTCCAAATCAAATCTAATACAAATATCCAGATTAAACATAAACGTATACTCCCGTCTGACATATCCTGGCAGCAGCAATGCAAATAAAAAGAAATAGTGCCACCGATAAAGATTGTAGCTCTACATAATCACATAGGCTTTACCTTGCTTAAGCAAGGAAGACACCAAAATAAACGGATGCTCTTTCTATTGTTAGAAACACTTGGCCTCCTTGGCGTGGGGATGGAAGCAACCCTATTCTCCCAGGAGGCCCCATTGCCCTTATAGGACTGAGCACCTTAATTTTGTGTTCAACCACAAACCATGGTTATTCTTAATTTATAAATGGTAGAACATGAATGAGCACTGGATAACCTGGGTTTTAAACACTCATTGAATTGGGGAGACAATTATCAGAAACAAAGGTGGTGTTGTCATTGGGTGCCTTGTGTAAGTCTGTAGACCCGTAAATTAGTGGCTCGGAGTGAGGTTTTTTTGCACGCCTCTTTGTCCTGTTTGAATACCTGGGATCCATCTTGACTTTGAAGGTGGCGGTTGGGGTGGGAAGGAGTTAAAGCAGCCACCAGGGCATACATGGATTCAGATAGCTTGTCTCAGTAGTCAGCACATCAAGTGCTTTTGATAGGACTGAGAAATATCTCCTTCTTGAATGAATGTCTCTAAAGTTACCAAATCAGATAGAGAAGTCAAGATCAACCAGTTTGAACAGCTGCATCAGTAAATGAACAGTCCCATCAAACTGGAGCATGGAGGGCCAAGGGCTGTTAAGTTTATTACATTTTAGTGCATTCTTCAGAAAAATATAGTTAGCCAGTGTACACATGTCACTGTTGTAAACACCACCTTTTGTGGAATTTGGTGTGGATGTGTGATGCACCTTTAGAATTAGATAGAAATGTAAATCATTGTCTAACAATAAACAGGGTCAAAAGTACATAATTTAAGCAAGTCAGTTTTGCTTACCAAGGAGACAGAAGACGTGGTACCTCGGCATGTATTCTACAACCTGCTCCGGTTCATGAGTTAAGGGCTAAGTGGTTAAATGCAGGCAGGCGTGTAAGGGGTAGGTGCTGGCAGGCAATGCACCCGACGGCAACCCCCGTTACGGTGCGGGCGAACACGCGCTAGCCTATGGAGCAACTTATTACCTTAGATTAGGTTGCAACAGGAGCGGTCATTAATTGAGCTAAAAGCCACCTTGTAGTTTTACACAAGGGTGGACCGTTTCTTCCTTTTTATTAGGGTTCTAGACCCACTCACTGTTCTTTCACCCACTTCGTTGGTCCTGAAGAAGCGCCAGGGATCTTTCTGACCCTTTAGAGGGCGCAAAACATGTCGACCGAGAGTTACTGAGGCACATAACTGTTCCATCAGTAACACACAACCTACTGGTTTTTTTAACCTGGCAGGGGAACCCACGTATTAAAGTTAGCTCTTTTTTGGTATCCCTTAGCTAGTTTTAACATTCACTCACTCACTCACTTATCTTTCTGAACCCTTTATCTCACACCCTCACTCATCATACGGCATTACCAATAAAAGATCTCCGCTAAAGCGACCCTTCGGGGGACCCGTACGGGCATTGCAGCGCCGGCCCGACGAGGAGCAACGCCCGATGATGAAGCATGACATCCCTCGGGATGTGTGAGGGCATCAAGAGACAAGTCTTGCGCTTGCCTCTAGTCTGTGGGGTTTAAACCTAGGTTTTTCCTGTTCCCTCCTCTTTTTTTCATGTGGATGACTTTTGTGCCCACATTTGAAACAGTTACTCCCTGTTTGGTTTTAAATTATATGCTATGCAGCTAAACTTTAAAGTAGAATTCACACAATACTAAAGAACCAAGTCAATGAAATATATGTTAAATAAACTTTGCTCAAAACGTCGCCTGTTTGGTGGTTAGTCAAAAAACATTAAAGTGGAGTCGATTAATAGTTATTTGTGTAGTGAATATGCACAATGATAATGGGAGAACAATTATCAATATTAAGCTTTAAGCAAGATATGGGAGTTTACTGGGTCCAAGTAAAAAAACACAAAAAAACGATACCGCTCTCTGAGTTAGGGGCTGCCTGATATCATGGTCTCTTGGTATCCCAGTTAAATGTTTTTTTTTTTTATGTAGCCTTGGGAGAACTTACTGAGATAACTCAAAAGAACATTCTCTTTTTCCCAATACTGTGTCACATAACAGGTGAAAAGGCCCACTGCCTTTTATCTGAGGAGGCACTTTTAGTAAGGATTAGCAACACCAGCAGCTGACCAGGATACGAGAAATAGGAATATTTCCAAACAGGCTGTGCTGGCTCGTTACAGTCCCTACGTCTATAGTTGAGCAAAAAGTATGTCCAGCAAACCAAATCTGAAAACATTTATGTCATAACTTCAGTTCCACAGTTACTGCACCGACTGCAATTCAAAAACAATTACATGAAGAATGTGTGTAATGCATGAGCCAGAGTACACTGGCTTGGAACCTTATACCAGTCTATCTACAATGTCTTTGATCACCGGCTAAAGGAGGCATCTTCCAGCTAAAATTGCAGCTTTTTAGATTTGGAGTAGGAAAAGTGTGAATAATAAGTTCAACCACGCTGAATATAAACTAAATATAGCTAACAATAAGATTTCGTTTTTTAATTTTGTAAGGCTGCTCAATCCTCTTCTTTTTCACCCTCCAGCACTAATAGTTTTAAGTTCTTTTAACTTTTTTTTTTTTTTTTTTTACTTTTCAGTCCTTGCTTCTCTGGTAATGTGAGGGCACCATGTCCACTCTATGTCTTCAATATGGTAAAACAGATTAGTTGAAGTATTGTGCATTCTGGTTAGACATAGGTTTAATTAACAATCAAGTAACGGCAAACCCAAGAGGTCTAGTTTTTGTTAGGTAAAGTGTTTGGTAATACTTTGTTGAATTTGTGTGTTGCCCCCAGTAGTCCCTGAAAGAAAATCCAATAAGGATGTGCCCTCTTGGGTTACAATAATATGGGATCAGGGAGGAGATCTCTGTTGATGAACACACTGTATTAGCAGAGTTATGAAAAGAAGTCTGAAGATGAAATTTGCGTTGTAAGTGCTGAACTTAAAAAGCTATCACAGCAAAGTATGCACGATATGTACTTTTGGCATAAGACCTGTTTTTTAGTTACAGGTTTAAGAAATTTTATATAGATGACTGTCTTTAATTTGAAAACAAATAAAATATATAAATCCAACAGTATGTTATCAAGACAGCAAATTAATGCACAGAAACGGATAGTAAATAGCACTTTGACTTTATGACAGGCTAAGCCATCCAAACTATAAGCACTCTATAAAAAAAATCAAAAATTAGCAACTGACATGTCATATCTGCAAAGCATACGAGTCAAAGAACACACACTGGCTCTCAACTGTCACCCCTGCAGTATAACAAAAGGACTACTTGATCCCCATCGCCAACACCTATTGGGAACACAAATGAGACAATGTAACCATCCTACAAAGGCCATGGGCTTGACACATCACCCATACGAGCAACAGCAAAGCACTAAAAACACAAGAAAGCCAATCATAGAAAGTGGCTGACACAAAGCCTGCACATTCGATCTCTGTATTTTTATTGTACTTTTGAAAAGAGCTGATAACTAGATGCTACAGACAGCTAAAGTCGTTTATTGTCCGATGTAAAACAAGCATTGCATAGTATGTGGCTTAATGGCTAGGGCGTTCGACCTCGAAGCAGGGGAACCGGATTCGAGTCTCGGCAGAGAGGCTCAACATCCTGTGATTCTGGGCAAATCACTTAGTCTCCCCATGCCTAACAAAATGAACGTGTCATCTGTAACGCAACTGGTGCTCATGTAAAGCGCTCTGATACCTGCGGGTCGAGTTTGCGCTTTATAAAAAATACAAAAAACTCCAACAGGTCTGCCTTGTTGTACTATTGTTTTTGCAGTGCTTTTTGCTGAAAAAAAGAGGAAAGAAAAGGTGCTGTGACGCAGGCAGTACTGCCAGCCATGTCATTCTGTAGGCAAGTGTAATGAGTTATGCGCATGCGTCATCGGGCATGCACGTTCCTGAAGAATGAAGCTGGTGGAGTTTTCTCTTTTATTTACTGACCAAAGTGAACCGATCTAAGATAGTGGACACCATTTAGTTCAGTACATTAAAAAAAATAAAAAAAATGTTATTTGCGTGGAAGCGCGTTCAGATAGGGGAGCTGCCTGGCCGCAAACTGCATCTGCTGGGCCCTCCTGAAAAATGTAAAGAAAAAAATATTAAAATGACCACAAGGGGTGAAGGACTAATAGAGGAGCAGGTGAGGGTCCGGGAAGCAACGAGAAGTGGGCAATAGGCGAGGGAGCTACAATGGTTCCTGAAAGGGATTTTTAAAATGTGGAGCAACCCAATAGCAAAGGGCAACTTGCTGGGCCCTCCAAAAAAGTATAATAAATTCAAAAAATAATAAATGATGTCAGGACCACAATGGGTAGGGGACAACGTAAGAGTGGGAGAGGGAAGCTGAAGGGGGAGCAAACGGGGGTGGGAGGCAGATATTTGATGGGGATAAGAAGCACATAAAAGGGAGAGCAAATAAAAACGAGCACTGTCATGGAGTGCTTAATAAAAAAAATAAAAAAGTAGTTCCCGAAATGTGAGCAGTAGAAGTATACAAGTCAGCTAATCAAAAGGATGGGAAAGAGGCTGTACTCTAAAGGATGAAAAAACACTCGGACATAAAGGCAAGCCGTCAAATAAAAAGCAAGTAAATCAGAGTGGGAGCAAAGATAACCAACGGTAAGAAATGGGCGGGCTCAAAGCCCACTAAGTTTTCGGTATAGTCCACAATAAGCTTTCGCTTACCGACAGCTAAAAGCGGTCTGGTAGTTAAGACCTAAAAAAGGGAGGGTAATGGCTTCTCCTACTTTTGGAGACCTTCGATCAGTGATCAACCAACAACAAATTGAACCTAAAAAAATCTAACGCATCTGCCAGGCTGAAACAAACATGTTAGTGGCAGCCACCTGCATGTGCATGCATTCATCAAACGAGGCAGGGGAGCGAAGAGCCAAGGATATATGGGGCAGTGTTTATAACTGACATTTCTAAAGCCAGACCCATGATAAAAGAAGGCAAAAAACACGAAACCTGACATGTGCAATTTTGTTACACTTGAAATCCCCTGAAATGAAGTCAGAGAGACAGCCCCGTCTAAAGCAGGAGGGGAAGGCTGACCTTTTTAGGTCTCGCGCCTAGCGTTGCAGTGCGTAGCACTGCTCGCGCAGCGCGAGACCTCTAGAAAGGGCTTTAGAAAGCTAACCACACGCTTGTGCGTGTGGATTTGCTTTCCGCGGCTGCCATTGGCTTTCGCGTGCTTTTTTTTACAAAATCCAGCACGCAATTGGGCAAAGGCGGGCGCATGTCCCGCCTTTGCTACGCCCATTCCCGTCGGTGGCCAGCACGCGCAGCAGCGCGCGTTCGTCTCGCTGCCGCGCTCCCTCCCCCCGCTCCTCTGTGGTGCGCGCGCACCACTGGTTTTCATTTGCATTTAAAAATGTGCCTGTGGGCTGCAAAAGCGAATCTTTAACCACTATGATTGCCATCAAATGCGTCTTTTAGTGTAAAAAATCTATACGTGGCAGACCATCGTCATTTAATAAACACTACTTGCATGGGGTGTGGGCAAATGTGCTCTGCATCCGCAACAATAATCTTTGATTTTCATGCTCCGTGTACCGTGCGTCGTTCAGTGAAAGCATTCTTCACAAATCCTTACATTGGGGGCATTTATCTTTTTCCTCTTTGTTATTAAATAATCAATGCGCAACAGCAACTGAAATTCTTGTTTTTGCATAGGAGGCGCAGGCTTTTCGTGGCTAGGTTTAAGCTATGCCAGTACAGTGTCTCTTTCCGTTGTCAGCGCCATATGTTCTTTGTGACCTGTCTTAAACAAAACGCAGCGCCAAGAAAAAAAAGCCACAGAGATAAATCAGAACAGGGGCGCTGAAAAGAGGATATTATTACACAGGCTCCTAATCTGTACAATTTTTAAGGTATTTAAATACAGTGACGAGACGGGGAGAACTCATGATGTCTCGATCGAAAGTAGAGCGTGACAATGAAATTCAAAAGACACACCCGTTCTACTTGCCAACACACATCAGCACAGAATGCGCACAGGGCGGGTCTCACAGTTGTAAGGTCTGCCAAAGAGGCCTAGACATCCCTTCTCCCGGCCACCCCCATACTGCCCCCCCCCCCCCAAAAAAAATTGCGTTCTAAAAAATGCGTGATACGCGCATTGGTAATTTGGCCTTAAATAAAGGTCCAGAAATGGGACTCCCACGATAGTGTTTCAGAATATAAAAGCGCAGGCTGTACCTGCATTTATTCATTGGAATAAACGGTGCACTGGAAAGACTGATGATTTTAATAACTTCATATTTTAAAATTGTTGTTTAAGAAGGTCACGGGGAAAAGGGCGTGCAGATACAATATTTTACAAAACGATTAATTCTATAAATCATAATGGTGTATTGTCACATGTTCACCATTGTAACTTCTTACCAAATTCTCATGAGTGGGAAGAATTTGGAAGAAGTGGGTTACCAGAATGAGAAGAGGTAAGAAATTAAGCACTCGCAGTCAGAAGGGGGCGATTGAGTTAATATATCTGATGCCCCATCGTTCACAAAAACGCGTACATCGGAAGTTTAATCAGCCCGCCCTTCACTTTATGGTAACGCCCCCCCCCCACATGACTGAGCGAGTGGCACTTTTGTGCTGTGGGAAGGCCTGTTTGCGCCCGGTTGAAATGACAGACTCGCCATCCACCACACGCTCAAAACCGCACCACCTAAAATGTAACTTAGTTTAAATGAAATGTATGCGTTTCTCTCCGCGCAGCTTAACTGAGCCGCAGAGAGTAATGCACAGCAGGTAAAAACACTTTTAGTTAACCAGTCTGCTAGAAAATGCGTAAAACGGATCCCAGCCATCCCTTGACGTAGGACCGAAAAACCTGAATGTCTGAGAATTAAAGAGAAGAGCACGAGGCTTGCAATGAGCTAGCACACTCAATATTTGATGCTTAACAAATGCACGCTGTGCCTACCATTCCAAAGCGAATTATTTGCATACAAAAAGAGCATGATGATTTAATTAAACATGGAAGATGTGGCAAGTGAGTAGTAGTGCCGTATTCACGCCTCAGGTCAATGTGTCGTCTAAAGGGCGAACTCTAGCCCTCTGCGGCGTGGTCCCAAAGAGGGAGTAGACATTGAGTTAGTGGCGACACCAGGAGGTCAGTCAGCGTAAAGACATCCTCCGATTGTACCAGTCTATAACTCAGGCCTCTCCAACGAGTAGCTCCTGAGCTGCTGGAAGCTCACCAGCTACCTGTGAGGAGCTCTCCTGTGTGCAGATCAGCTTACTAAATTAAAAACTTTTGCTTGATTGAATTAATATAGCTATACTAACATTGAAAAGTGCATTTTCATGATAAAAATATGTGTATTTTCATAACACATCAAGAAAAAATAGTTTAATTTGTTGTTAGGAGGCCTTCACCCACCCCTGTCCCAAGTTTGACACCTACCCACAAGCCATGGCATGTGTGAAAAAATACATGTCAGGAGTCTAACTGCCTTTCTTTCACTAAAAAGACAACTCTATTTTAAGCACAATGGGGCAGATTTACAAGGCCCTTGCGCCACTTTTGCGTCACTTTTCCCATGTTAAAAATGACGCAAAAGTGGCGCAAGGGGCTTGTAATACTGCCCCAATGTTTTTAGTTTGAGCCTGGCAGGGCATGCGCTGCGAGCCATGCTGTATTGGTGTATGGACTTGAAGCCCCGCCCACTCTCCGCCCATGTTTGTCATTGGCTTGTGTCATTGTCCTTCCTAAACGCTGGCTTCTGATTCGTTAGTAGGCTTGTTATTCCCTCCTTAGTACCACCTTGTCTTCATTTGTAACCTCCCATGAGGACTGGCCCTTTTACTTCAGTTGTTACACAGTATGTCTTTTTTACTCTGTAAGCACTATTTTCTTTAATGGTTTCTCCTATTGCAGGCACTACATGCTTTCCTGCAACATTCAGCCCATTCAGCGCGCCATGCGCGCTTTCACAGGGCGCATTTACAAAACAAGCATTTGGAATGCAATAGGTCTCGCATTTCCTAGAGTTTAAGCTATTAGCATTTTAAATGACAATGCCTTTTATTTATGTTCTAAAAACCAAAAAATAAATAATAGGCATTGGCCTTTACAATGCCAATAGCTCAAACTTGCGTAAATGCGAGACCTATTGCATTGCAAATGCTTGTTGAACAAGCAACCCCAGACGAATGTGGTCACAGGCCTGTAAAGGAATTACGGGATAAATATCGGTTTGATTTGACCTTTGCCAAAAGGTATTCATAGCCTTGTAAACAGGTTCATGTATGCTTAGGGTATGGTCAAGACTCGTCTTAAATGGAGGGCTCGCTGTGCAGGCCTCAAGTCTGCAAACATGTGGTCCCGCACATATAATGTTTAGCTGTCCCAAAACTTGGTATTGCAGTGAGATTTCTCTGTCCTGATCTTCTACTTCTCTATAGAGATATAATGCTGAACGTTACAGGTCAAGTGTATGGGGCAAACATGTCCGATGCTATATGTATAAAAAATGCAGCTTTAATGGCAAAACTGTTCATCAACGTTTTCATCAATATCTGTAACTAAACGTTGCAGTAATCATCCACAAGGCGATAATGACCAGGGAGACGGCAGTCAGATTCCTTTCCACTAAGAAAAACTAAAGTTAAACATGCAGTTTAAAAAAGAAACCAGAATTATTGGGAGATTAAGAGTCTTGGTTTCTTCATTTGTAGGTCTTGTTCCAAGGCTATCAACTGTTACTGACTTGCTCAACGAGCTCATGATTGTAATAGCTGTACAAAATGGCAATTTCTGTAGGGTCACTCCAGATTTGACTTTCTGTTGAACCCTATTTTTGCTGACTATAGAACTCGATGCACTTCAGCCCTACTGCTTCTGCTCCTCCTTTCAACATGGTAAACTGGGTATACACCTGATAGGCATATTTAATTTACTCACACGTCCCTATCATGTGGATGCTTTGCCCTGCCAGATGTCTTTCCAGACTACAACTAAAGTGATAGTCCCCAATAGCCTGCTGGTTCCAAAGCACCCAGAATAAGTGGTGGGAACTCTTTCTAGGACTCTCTAGGGTTAAAAATCTAGTCCCCTTACGAGGGTCAGACGAAGGTGTATTGATGAGATGGGCCAACAATATTTCCTATACCATAGCACACTGCTTGCCAAAAGAGGCAAATATTACCCGGAAATGAGGATGTTAATGTTATGTTGGTTATTTTTTTGCTATTGCTAAGGAACGAGTGCAATCTTTTCATTAATAAGCTAGATTTTTATTTATGTTATTATTACTTTTATTAATGCATGCCACGTGTATAACTAACTCCTTCGTCTTACAATGCCAATTCCAGGAAATTAAATAATTGCAGAAGCTGTGTGGGGAATGAAAAAGCCTGATAACCTAACTAAATAGGACTGTCCCACAAACTTTGGTAGATTGAATCAAGTAACCGATTTTACGGACAACTGCCTAACTCCCTGTAAGTTATATTTTGATTTGGGGACTACCACGAGCCACAAATATGCAGACTGGCCTACATTAGAGGGCATGTAAGGTACATTTTCACCACTAACTATGCAGGTACCATCGTGTGAAGGCATGGAAATACCAACCACTAGATCTTGAATTATACTCATTTCCTAACCACCCAATGAAGACATCTTTTTAGAATTGGCAAGAATACTGTTTGCACTTTGTACTCCTTGACAATCCTGGAGGTGTTATGCAGGAGTCCTGGATATGAAGCAAGCTTATGCAAGCTTGGAATTTACCAGTTCTCAGACCACGATTTGTTTGGTGTTCTACTAGTAGGAATAGAACGGTGTATATGAGTTGATGGAGCAGCAAAAAGCCCCACTTGGGAGCTGCCATTATCTCAGATTTTATCCCTAAATCAGTATCTGAAGAGTTTCCCCGATTTCCACTTTTTACAGCACCTAATACAACTACAGAGGCCCCAAAAGGTGTGATGGACTAGGTCATACTGATGGGTATTTTAGAGCTAGGCCATTTTTCCTCATCCAGTTAGCAACTTTGTGTAAGAAGCTCAACTTGCATATGGGTTGATTAACCAAATCCCCTGGTGCTCCTGTGCTCCTTATAATCACTGTATCAGGAAGCCGTGATTACACCACCTTCTATAGTGAGCAGTAACTTTTACTGCCTTAGTTTCCTGCTGTAGTAACTGGGAACAATGCTCAGAATCCTACAGTGCGGTTTCTCTCACTCTGTGAGAACTGCCAAGTGTTTGGGGGCCTGCTTCCATCCTTGAACTACTGCCTCACACAAAAGAAAATTATCATGTAGTACATGATATATGTTCCTAGCTAACTCAAAACGAATACCACATATTTCTAGCTAAGCATTGGCAATCTGCATTGAAAGAGGAAGGCTCAGCGCATTCTCTGATGCATCTCAACAATGCTAGTGCTAGCTCTCTGCTTTTGCTGTTACTGCATCTGAAGCTTTCTAGCTGCCATTATGCTGTATCTCGTCTTCGCAATTTATCCAATTTTGCTTCTAGTAATCATTTGAATTTACTCGGACCTCAAAGATGTGTTTGTGCATCTTCAGACGTAGTTTTTCCTCTGGGGACCAGGTGCCTGATTTATGTTCAATTACCATCTATAAGGTTCCTCATATGTAACCTGTGAAACAGCCTGACGGAAATAGTCAGTCATGCATGCCTTCACTAGAGAAAGAAGTCTATGCTACATTGTTTAGCGCCCTTCACAACAGCCACCTTGCAATGCAATTGCTTCCCACTGAAAATAAGAAGAGAGACAGTCTGTCATCTTATTTTCAATGGAAAAGAATTGCCTTTTAATGTATTCAAGTTGGACTATCGGGGTCTGACTTTTTCAGAAACCTTCTTAGCCTTGAAAGAATGTAGCCACCAGAATTGAGGTTTGGGCTAATGTTAATATAGCAGCTTTAATTGCAATAACAAGGTGTAAAGTGAACATTTCAGAGGCCTCAACACCACGAGGCACAAGTACAGGCCAAATAACTTGCCCAGAATCTCAACCACCTTTACTGAAGGAATGGTAGGAGTGAAACATCTAAGTAGAACACTGTAAACTGACCCCACAAATTTGGGGGGCAACCATATCGGTCAAATTATCTTTAAGAAAGTGTAATACTTGATCTGGAAGCAACTGCGAAGGGCTTCGTAGTAACATAAATTGGAAACCAATCATTGAAAAAGCTTCACCTGTAAAACTACAGGCACAGTCCTGGAGAGCATTGATAGGGTCATTGCCTCTAGGATGGAAAGTCAAATTTAAAAAAATCAGGGTGTTTGCCTGATCTCATCTGTATAAAGAAAATCCAGATAGCTAGCGAGATCATGGATATAAAACTAGCTGGATTTATCAATCTGTCCTTACAATCAAGGATAGTGCCGCTATGATGGAAGATGGCCACAGTTATTCCTTTGTTGAAAAAGAAGTTACTGACCCCACCAAATTGGTCAACTACAGATCCATTTTACTTCTGCCACTTGCTGCCAAAATCACAGAAGAATAGTCAGCTCCCCAAATGGAGAAAGTCAGTCTCCTACATCTTTCCCAATCTGGCTTTGGACCAGCTCATTCCACAGAGACAGGCTTGATTTCGGTTTTGGATGAGATTCAACTCTAGATTGATCTGTGGGCTGCGTGCTGGCCCCCCTCCTTTTCAACCTGTACACCGCAGACCCGGGCACCGCTCTGGAAGGTGACAGCTTAATCACACCAAGGCTGGGTAGCGTGTTCCTTCCCATCTTGCAGTATGTAGATGACACTGCAATCATGGGCCACACCAGAGCCGGTCTACAGAAAGCCCTCAACATTCCTCCATCGTTACAGTCAGGAGAACAAACTCCAGGTGAATCAAGACAAAACCAAGGTCATCATCTCTGGTAAATATCCACACAAAAACCAAATTCACTGGCAGCTTGAAGACCTACCAGCGATGACAACTCCAACCTATAATTATCTTGGTGTCTGTTTCACGGAAGGGGCCAAACAGACAGCCAACCCTAAGGCACCTCAGAAACAAGTGCACCTGCGCCATCCACAGTCTGAAACACCTAAGTAATCACCTACAAAGCCAGACCGCAGATCCAATGCTGACAAGTCTTACGGGCAAAATTGATCCCGGCTCTTAACTACAGACACCTAGCCTTTCCCAAAGCCCACGACACGCTTCTTAAGAACTCCCAGATCACCGCGTATAAAAAATGTACTGCATGCTCCCCGGCAGGCCAGAACAAGGCTGGGACCGGGGCTGGGTCTCGGAGCCCAGACCTTGTGTGCCAGGGGGACCTAATAAAATACTACCTCAGGGTCCTACGGGCCCAAGAGCCCTGCCACAAACATCCCCTTAAACCAATCTTTGAAGGACAAGGCACCCATAGCAAACTCAGTTAGCACTGGCAATCAGCAGCCTGAACATCGTGGCCGCCAACCTGCACACCCAAGAAATACCATATTCAACCTGGAAAAGAGCTGTGAACGGGCAGGTCTACGCCCTAGCTCTACCACTGAGTCACTGGATGCATCCCGCGTAAGGCACAGCCCTACTTCTAACATGCTCTTTCAGCCCAGGCACGCATGAAAATCGTCTACCTGAGACTCATCGCTTCACTGGTCTTGGACTTTAACCCTGCCTGTGGCCGGCACGCAGAGGCAACTTCATGCAGGTTATGTAGCTTTTGTAAAGGATCTTGGCTGCATCTGCTGTGCTGCTGCCGTAAACTTGCTGATGACTACCAACGAATGCTTCTCTCTCTGTTCTAGGCCAATTAATCAGACGATGCAGAGAGGCATCGGATCTGTGCTTTTCTGACAACACACCAAATACCCTAGCTAGACTGGGGAGATTCACAGATTCCATCCGTCTCGCACTCCTCTATGCCCTCTACAGAGTGACACTAGTTTTTGGTAGTGCATGACACGCTCCTTGTCTATCCCCCATGAGTCGCAGCCAGACTCTATTGACCACAACAAGGGTCACACGCAAAGCTCCCTAAATCCCCGCGATCTGTGCACCGCAGGATGGCTGTCTCGCACTGTCCACCTCCCTGCATCACCCTTGTGGGCCTCATCCAGTGGGGCCCGGGACGCTAAATCTGTCCAGGTAAATATTCCTGATGTGCCCACTTGCTAAGCACTTTGAGTTTTAACATCGCACCCGGACTAAGTAGTCTGCACTTTGCACTTTCCTGGATGCTGCCTTCTTTACACAACATTGTTTAAATCTTTTGGTCTCATTTTTATCTCTTTTTATACCTAAATAAGTTTTAATGCTGTTTATAAGCCGTTGTGCTTCTTTTAGAAACAATACAGACTGTATTTTATATTCTTCAAAAGCTTTTATACCTAATTGTCCGTTACTGCATCCATGCATAATTTCACTGCACGGTTTCATACATGTAATGATTTTAATTAATCGAACATGAATAAAATTAAAAAGAAACTCTGGATTGATAGGCGAAACCTACATTTTATATTTTTTTTATACCGTTCTGCCACTTTGATATGGTCTCACAGCAGATTATTTTCCATCGCCTTTCTGGCGCTGGTGTGAGGCACTATCTTGATGTGGTTCAAAGCCTTTCTCAACAAAGATTGCAGTCAGCTACACATATCAAGCTTATTTATGGGGTTCATCCAAGTGTAACCATCAGCACCCACTTTTTTGCATCTATGTGAAACCTCCAGCCACCTTAATTCAATCTTTTGGATTATCAATATGTGTAACCTAGCAAAAAAGCCAGCAGAGCACTATACATGGTCAAAGGCAAGCTTAAAGTCAACAGATAATAGGAGAAGAAGCTGGGCTGTGGATGGAAAATGCACTGTGATGTAGTGCTCTTTGAAGTGGTGAGTCTTCAACTCTTTCCTAGATTTGGAGCAGTATGGGGCTGCCCTGATGGATACGGAGATGTTGTTCCAGATCCTACATAGATGGAAAAGGCCTGCTGCCTTGTTTTTTTTTTTTTTAACACTTCTTAGTCTGCAGTTTGATGGTGTCCTGGCTGCGGGTGCGCTGAGAACCTCCAGAGATGATGCGCTCGTCTGCAAGATAAGCTGGGGTGCTGGTTGTGATGGCTTTGTAAATGATGCAGCTGGTTTTGAGGATGGTGCAGGCCAGCAAGGGGAGTCAATGGATGTCCATCAGGATGGGGGCCTCTTCAGGCCCTGGATGAGATGTGCTAAGATGCAATGCCCTTAACCCCTTCGCTGCTAGGCCTTTCCCCCCCTGTGCTAAGCCTTTTTTGGGCTATTTGGGGTAGTTTGCGCTTAGGCCCCTGTAACTTTTTGACCACATAAGGTATCCACGCCAAATTTGCGTCCTTTTCTTCCAACATCATGGGGATTCTAAAGGTACCCAGGGTTTGTGGATACCCCTGGAGGGGACCCAGAAATAAGCCAAAATATAGCTAAATTTTGTTTTTTGGGGGAAAAATGGGAAAAAAAGGCTACAGATGAAAGTGTCTGGTTTTTTCCCTGCAAATGGTATCAACAAAAGGGTTGTGGTGCTGAAATCACCATTTTCCCACCTTTCAGGGACAAGCAGACTTTTGTCAGAAAACCAAGTAGTTTTACACAGTTTTGGCATTTTTCTGGGACATAGCCTATTTTTGCTCTATTTTGTGCTTTCAACCTCCTTCCAGTTAATGGTAGAAATGGGTATGAAAGCAATAATGGATCCTGGAAAGCTATACATTTTAGAAAAGTAGACAAAATTCTGAATTCAGCAAGAGGTCATTTGTGTAGATCCTTCAAGGTTTCTTTATAGAAACTAACAGTTGAATATAGGAATAATTGAAAATTAGTTGAAACAAACAGCCATTTGTGTCAACGTTTTCACTTGTAACTTCTTCTAATTATGACAGCTGTTTGAAAGCAATATACCGTTACATCCGCTGGACCTTTCTGGTTGTGGGGATATATAGGACTTGTAGGTTCACCAAGAACCCGACGAACCCAGAGCCAATAACTGAGCAGTGTCTTGCAATGGTTTTTTATTATGTACCGGGTATATAGCAATTCATTTGGGAAAATATATACATGGAAAAATCGGTATGAAAGACACCTATGTATTTCTGAAATTGGAACAAAATATAGAGTTTAGAAACAGTAGATATTTGCACATTTCGAAATTGTGAGTACCCATACTAGCATGAGAATTATAGGTCATTTTTCAAAATGACTTTTTTTTACACATTGTCTTTCATTTGGAAGACAGAAATGCATCGAAAGTCAATAGGTAATAATAGTTGCTCTACAATTCTGTGTTAGCCTAAGTCTCCCGATAAAAATGGTACCTCACTTGTGTGGGTAGGCCTCGTGCCCGCGACAGGAAACAGCTCAAAACGCAACGTGAACACACTTTATTTTTACAGTGAAAACTGACCCTTTTTTTGCAAAGTGCCTAGCTGTAGATTTTGAACCCTAGCTCTGCCGGCACCTAGGGAAACCTAGCAAACCTATACATTTTTGAAAACTAGACACCCAGGGGAATCTAGGATGGTGTGACTTGTCTGGCTCTCACCAGGTTCTATTACCCAGAATCCCTTGCAAACCTAAAAGTTTGTAAAAAAAACCCCACATTTTCCTCACCTTTCTGTGGTGGAAAGTTCTGGAATCTGCGTGGATCCACAACATTCCACCCCCTCCCCGCATTCCCTAAAGTCTTCCGAGAAAAATGGTTCCTCACTTGTGTGGGTAGGCCTAGTGCCCGCGACAGGAAACGGCCCAAAACGCAACGTGGACACACCACATTTTCACAGTGAAAACGGACCCTTTTTTGCAAAGTGCCTAGCTGTAGATTTTGAACCCTAGCTCTGCCGGCATCTAGGAAAACCTAGCAAACCTATACATTTTTGAAAACTAGACACCCAGGGGAATCCAGGATGCGGTGACTTGTCTGGCTCTCACCAGGTTCTGTTACCCAGAATCCCTTGCAAACCTCAAAATTAAAAAAAAAAAAAAAAACACATTTTCCTCACATATCTGTGGTGGAAAGTTCTGGAATCTGTGTGGATCCACAAAATTCCACCCACCCCGCATTCCCCAAAGTCTTCCGAGAAAAATGGTACCTCACTTTTGTGGGTGGGTCAAGTACCCGTGACAGGCAAGGGCCCAAAACCTATTGAGGCGACATCAAAATTACCTATCACAAAACAACCTGGTTTTGCAAGGGGGGGTCCCATGAGTTTTTGGCCCCGGGGTCAGCGGCCATCTAGGGAAACCTACCAAACCCACACATTTCTGCAAACTAGACACCCGGGGGAGTCCAGCAAGGTATGGCTTGCGTGGGTCCCCCAACATTTCCCTACCCAGAATCCCTTGCAAACCTCAAATTTAGCTGGAAAAAAATCACTTTTTCCTCACATTTCTGTGGTGGAAAGTTCTGGAATCTGCGTGGATCCATGAAATTCCACCCACCCCGCGTTCCCCAAAGTCTTCCGAGAAAAATGGTACCTCACTTGTGTGGGTAGGCCTAGTGCCCGTGACAGGAAACGGCCCAAAACGCAATGTGGACACACCACATTTTCACAGTGAAAACGGACCCTTTTTTGCAAAGTGCCTAGCTGTAGATTTTGAACCCTAGCTCTGCCGGCACATAGGAAAACCTAGCAAACCTATACATTTTTGAAAACTAGACACCCAGGGGAATCCAGGATGCGGTGACTTGTCTGGCTCTCACCAGGTCCTGTTACCCAGAATCCATTGCAAACCTCAAAATTTGTAAAAAAAAATTAAAAAAAACATTTTCCTCACATATCTGTGGTGGAAAGTTCTGTAATCTGTGTGGATCCACAAAATTCCACCCACCCCGCATTCCCCAAAGACTTCCGAGAACAAACATTGGCATAGCCAATAGGTCTCGCCTTTGGGACCTTATAAGTGTTTAGCCAGAGATATTGACTTTGCCTATGTTTTAAGCTGTGCTATTAGTTTGTAGAATACTGCAAAGTTATAATAAAGAAGTGTTTAAAGCATTTTTGTTACCTTATATATGACCAAGAAAGCATTACGTACAAGTGAAAGATTATATTAAAAAAGGTATTACTTATAAATAATGTCTTGATCTTATTTTGTTCTTTAAATGCTGGCAACTTGTTTCTGCGTGTGCTAATGCTTGCTTGTTATGGTTTTTTAGGTCTCGGCCTGCACCAGCGCTTGCGCTGGTCTGGCCGAGAGTTTTAGTAAGCGGGTTTTGGAAGTGCAAACACTGGCTTTCGGCTGGCGACCAGCTTGAGTTCACGATGGCGTGCACGCGCAGCTGGCATCTGGGTTTCCTATCTCTTCCTCATTTCCTCGTCATGGCTCATTAACTCTCTGGACTCTGATGTTTCAATCGCAGCAGCAGCTCACATTACCAACTGAGGGCCCTGGACTACAGTCACATGAAAAACAACAGCGATTAGCATTAGAATGCAAGTTTTTTTTTGTCTAGTTAGAAATATTGCTTCGGTGGGTTGATTTCACCTTATATCGCTATTTGTTTTATATTGGGAGTCACAGCCTAATTACCAGTATTTTTGTCTCTCTGGTTTTTTTTTAAATATTTATTCGCATAAAGCTATATTTAAGGTTACTTTTTCTGTGTCACTTCTTCACTCTATTTAAACTCCACACCCCCACTCTTATTGTCTCTCTCCTTCTCTCTCTCTCCCTCTCTAATTCTCTCTCTACTTAATTAACTCTCCCCTCTCTATCTTTTTAGCCTTTCATTCTCTCTCACCCCTTTATCTATTTCTCTTTCAAACTCCTTCATTCACTCTCTCTCCCCTTCTTTCTCTCTCTCTATCCCGCTCCACTCTTTATTCTATGTACACCCTTTCTCTCTCTTTCTCTCTCACCACCCTCTCTAATTGGGCATTATATCTTCACTCTATCTCTCACTCAGCATCACCACAGCATCACTCAGCGCAACTACAGCATCAATCAGAGCAGGCACAGCATCACTCAGCACCATCACAGCATCACTCAGCACCATCAGAGCATCGCTCAGTGCAACCACAGCATCACTCAGTGCAACCACAGCATCACTCAGTGCAACCACAGCATCACTCAGTGCAACCACAGCATCACTCAGCACAACCACAGCATTACTCAGCACAACCACAGCATCACTTAGCGCCACAACAGCATCACTCAGCGCCACCACAGCATCACTCAGCGACACCACATCATCACTCAGGGCCAACACTGCATCACTCAGCACTACCACAGCATCGCTCAGCGCCACCACAGCATCGCTCAGCGCCACTACAGCATCGCTCAGCGCCACCACAGCATTGCTCAGCGCCACCACAGCATCGCTCAGCGCCACCACAGCATCGCTCAGCGCCACCACAGCATCGCTCAGCGCCGCAACAGCATCGCTCAGCGCCGCCACAGCATCGCTCAGCGCCGCCACAGCATCGCTCAGCGCCGCCACAGCATCGCTCAGCGCCGCCACAGCATCGCTCAGCGCCGCCACAGCATCGCTCAGCGCCGCCACAGCATCGCTCAGCGCCGCCACTGCATCGCTCAGCACCGCCACTGCATCGCTCAGCACCGCCACTGCATCGCTCAGCACCGCCACTGCAGCATCACTCAGGGCCACCACAGCATCGCTCAGCGCCGCCACAGCATTACTCAGCGCCGCCACAGCATCACTCAGCGCCAAGACAATATCACTCAGCACCACCACAGCATCACTCAGCGCCAAGACAATATCACTCAGCACCACCACAGCATCACTCAGCAACACCGGAGTATCATTCAGCATCGTCTCCGCAACAGTCACCACCACCACCACTACCACCTCAGCATCACTCAGCACCACCTCAGCCTGCTCTCGGAATCTGGCATCTGTTGATTCTCCTCTAGCGTCTGGCCGCTGCTAGTGTTATAATACAGGTACTAGTTCCCAACCTTCACCCTCCGATTGTTTATGCCCCCTCAAAAAAAAAGCTTTAACAAACGACCATTGCAATAGGCAGAAACAAGTTGCCAGCATTGCAAAAACAAAAGAAAACTGAGGAAATTTTTTTTTGTAAATACTTTTTTTAATATGGTCGTTCAGTTTTACATAATGCCTTCTTGGTCATATAAAAAGTAACAAAAATGCTTCTGACACTTTTTTATTATAACTTTTCAGCATGCCGCACAGCAGCCACACTTCTCTACAGCACAGCTTGAAGACATTGGCAAAGTCAATAGCTCTGGCTAAACACTTATAAGGCCCCAAAGGCGAGACCTATTGGCTATGCCAATGCTTGTTTTTGTTATGGGGGCATAAATAACAGGAGGCTGAAGCTTGGGAAATAGTACCTGTGTAACAGTTAGTGAGATAGTTCGCGAGTTAGTTAGTTTGTTAATGATAGAGTTGGTTAGTTAGTGAGACAGTGAGAGATTTAGTAAGTTAGTGAGAGAGTGAGTTAGTGAGAGAGAAAGTTATGTAGTAAGAGAGAGAGTTAGTTAGTGAGAGAGTTATTTAGTGAGAGAGAGAGATATAGTTAGAGAGTTAGTTATTGAGAGAGAGAGTCTATCAATAGATACACTTAAAAATAGTTGCAGAAAGAAAGAAAATGTATGTTTCAGGAAAATGCACATGTAATACCATCCTGTTTCCTAGTGTCTCTGGCAAGGGCTGCATAGTGATGTAAATCGCGCTTTTTGGAAACAATCTATCTTCTAAATAACAACGGTAAACTCCCTTGCCTCGGTGTGTTATGCCGTGACTCACAGAGGCGGTCAGAGAAACTGAGGGAGAAGAGAGATGGCGCGGATAGGCCACAAAGAGGAGGTTAGGGAGGAGACGGAGAGAAGAAGAGAGGTAGGTGGTGCGGAGAGGCCGCAGAGAGGAGAGGAGAGAAGAAGAGAAGTGGTACAGAGTGGTAACGCTCAATGGGCGTTACAAAGTGGATTAAAGGTAGAGTTCCGTTAAAGGGAAAGTGATTTTCCTGGTGTGGGGACGAGCAGCGTGGTCTGTACAATGCACGAAGAGACAACATTCCGGCCGAATGCTGCCAGTATCGTAGCTCTGAACAGCTCACCCCGCAAGAGCACACCGAGGTTACCACAGGAGGGGGAGGTTTATCCACTTTACTTACTTGCCCCAGGCCAACCCCTCCCAGCAAGAGTGATCTGTGGGCTTCTGAAGGCAGCCAAATGAACAAGAGCTGAAAAGCAATTAAGGCCACAGGCAAAGTCAGAGAACAGAAACCACAGAGAAAGGAGCATGTAAGCCTTTCAACACCTTCAGCATACATGTTCTCCAGCCCATTTCAGTTAGCAAATATTTCTACTTGAAGAAAATATACACCACCACGATTCATAGTAGAAAAAAAACCTCAACACTGTTGGGCGAGATACTGTCTAACCACTGAAAGGTGTAGTGACCTGTAGCGCCAACTCGATAGTGTATCCCTCAAATGTCACTAAATCGAGTAGACTTAATTTGGCAACACCTGTTACACAGACGGTAAAAACTGCAATAATATGCGCTAACTCAAAAACGTTGTCTTAATTATTTGGCTGGACATACAGTCTGCCGAGCACTGCGACTACCGCAAGCCTCGGCGCTAAGTGGAACAGTGAAATGGCCGCCGAGTGAAATGAGTTGGAGCTCTGAGCCCCCTCCTGCGCCTCGGCCGGTTCCCATAGCAGACAGCCGCTGTGTTGTTTGTTTTGTGTGAAAGTGAATGATAAAAGATCCATGAAATCGGGTGCCAGGAGGAGGGAGTGATTTAGGACGAGAAAGAGGTTGTGAGAGAGAGGGGGAGCAGGAGGTGAGCCCGCGAGTAGTGCGCGCACGCGCTTGGGAGAGCAGTCTTCACTTTTCAAGCACTGCACTCGTGCTTGTGGCGCGCCGCTGCTCGCTCCCGCAAGGTGGATGCCGCCACAAGCACGAGTGCAGTGCTTGAAAAGTGAAGACCGATGGCTAAAGGCCCTCCTAGAGCGCTGCCTATGCGAGACCTAAAAATGGTACCTCAGTTGTGTGGGTGGGTCAAGTACCCGCGACAGGCAGGGGCCCAAAACCTATTGAGGCGACATCAAATTTACCTATCACAAAACAACCTGGTTTTGCAAGGGGGGTCTCATGAGTTTTTGGCCCCGGGTTCAGCGGCCATCTAGGGAAACCTACCAAACCCACACATTTCTGAAAACTAGACACCCGGGGGAGTTCAGCAAGGTATGGCTTGCGTGGGTCCCCCAACATTTCCCTACCCAGAATCCCCTGCAAACCTCAAATTTTGTTGAAAAAAACAATTTGTTCTCACATTTCTGTGTGAGAAAGTTGTAGGATCTCCGGGCTGACACAAATTTCCTACTACCCAGCGTTCCCCAGGTCTCCCGATAAAAATGGTACCTCACATGTGTGGGTAGGCATAGTGGCTGCAACAGGAAATGGCCCAAATCGTACTGTGGAGACTTCAAAATTACCTATAACAAAACTACCTGGTTTTGGGGGGGACCTGGTTTTTTGGCCCCGGGCTCGCCGCCATCTAGGGAAACCTACCAAACCCACACATTTCTGAAAACTAGACACCCTGGGGAGTCCAATGAGGTATGGCTTGCGTGGATCCCCCAACGTTCCCTACCCAGAATCCCCTGCAAACCTCAAATTTAGCTGAAAAAACCACATTTTCCACATATGTTTGGGTGGAATCACCGTGCCGGCGCAAATGTCCTACCCCACAGCGTTCCTCTCAGTCTCCCGAGTAAAATGATACCTCACTTGTGTGGGTGTCCAATGCAGAATTGGCTAAAAAATAATTTTTAAAAAAATGTAGCGCTTAGAATTGTCGTGCTAAACCCTAAATCCCTATGTTTTGGGCTCTTCCCAGTCACAGGCCCTTGCCCCACCCACACAAGTGAGGTATCATTTTACTCGGGAGACTGAGAGGAACGCTGTGGGGTAGGACATTTGTTACGGCACGGTGATTCCACCCAAATATATGTGGCACATTTTTTTTTCCAGCTAAATTTGAGGTTTGCAGGGCATTCTCGGTAGGGAAACATTGGGGGATCCACCCAAGCCATACCTCGCTGGACTCCCCCGGGTGTCTAGTTTTCAGAAATGTGTGGGTTTGGTAGTTTCCCAAGATGGCCGCCGAGCCCGGGGCCAAAAACCCAGGTGACCCCCCTTGCAAAACCAGGTTGTTTTGTGCCAAGTCATATTGATGTCTCCTCAATACGTTTTGGGCCCTTGCCTGTTGCGGGTACTTTACCCACCCACGCGAGTGAGGTATCATTTTTATCGGGAGACCTGGGGGAACGCTGGGTGGTAGGAAATTTGTGGATCCACGTAGATTCCAGAACTTTCCCAGACAGAAATTTGAGGAAAAAAGTGATTTTTTCAGCTAAATTTGAGGTTTGCAGGGGATTCTGGGTAGGGAAATGTTGGGGGACCCACGCAAGCCATACCTCGCTGGACTCCCCCGGGTGTCTAGTTTTCAGAAAAGTGTGGGTTTGGTAGTTTCCCAAGATGGCCGCCGAGCCCAGGGCCAAAAACCCAGGTGACTCCCCTTGCAAAACCAGGTTGTTTTGTGATAGGTCATTTTGATGTCTCCTCAATACGTTTTGGGCCCTTGCCTGTCGCGGGTACTTGACCCACCCACGCGAGTGAGGTATCATTTTTATCGGGAGACCTGGGGGAACGCTGGGTGGTAGGAAATTTGTGATTCAAATTGGCAAGAAAAATCCCTGGTGTCTAGTGGGCTTTTTGCCCCCCCCCAGGGGTCAGATTGGGGGCTACTGCCCCCATCTGCCCGCCAGGGGAGACAGAAAGGCTGTAATTTTTGCGGGGGTGGAGGCATTGGCATGCCCATTTTGGGCAGCCCCCACCCCTAATTGTAACTGCCTGAAAAAATCCCTGGTTTCTAGTGGGCTTTCTGCCTCCCAGGGGGCAGAAAGACTGTAATTTTGCGTGGTGCGGGTGGGGGCATTGGCATGCCCGTTTTGGGCAGCCCTCCCCTAATTGAAATTGGCAAAAAAAATCCCTGGCGTCTAGTGGGCTTTTTGCCCCCCTCCGGGGGGGCAGAAAGGCTGTAATTTTTGCGGGGGGGGCATTGGCATGCCCGTTTTGGGCAGCCCCCACCCCTAATTTCACTTGCCCAAAAAAATCCCTGGTTTCTAGTGGGCTTTCTGTCCCCATTGGCATGCCCGTTTTGGGCAGCCCCCACCCCTAATTTCACTTCCCCAAAAAAATCCCTGGTTTCTAGTGGGCTTTCTGCCCCCCCGAGGGGGGCAGATTGGGGGCTACTGCCCCCCAGGGGGCAGAAAGACTGAAATTGCTGCGGGGTGGGGGCATTGGCATGCCCGTTTTGGGCAGCCCCCACCCTAATTGAAATTGTCCCATAAAAATCCCTGGCTTCTAGTGGGCTTTTGCACTCGGGGGTAGATTGGGGGCTACTGCTCCATCCACCTCCAGGGGGCAGAAAGGCTGTAATTTTGGCGGCGGGGTGGGGGCATTGGCATGCCCGTTTTGGGCAGCCCCCACCCCTAATTTCACTTGCCCAAAAAAATCCCTGGTTTCTAGTGGGCTTTCTGCCCCCCGAGGGGGTCAGATTGGGGGCTACTGCCCCCCAGGGGGGCAGAAAGACTAAAATTGCTGCGGGGGGTGGGGGCATTGGCATGCCCGTTTTGGGCAGCCCCCACCCTAATTGAAATTGTCCCAAAAAAAATCCCTGGCTTCTAGTGGGCTTTTTGCCCCCCCCCCGGGGGGGCAGAAAGGCTGTAATTTTCGTGGCGGGGTGGGGGCATTGGCATGCCCGTTTTGGGCAGCCCCCACCCCTAATATCACTTGCCAAAAAAAATCCCTGGTTTCTAGTGGGCTTTCTGCCCCCCCGAGGGGGCAGATTGGAGCTACTGCCCCAGGGGGCAGAAAGACTGAAATTGCTGCGGGGTGGGGGCATTGGCATGCCCGCTTTGGGCAGCCCCCACCCTAATTGAAATTGTCCCAAAAAAATCCCTGGCTTCTAGTGGGCTTTTTGCCCCCCCGGGGGGGCAGAAAGGCTGTAATTTTGGCGGCGGGGTGGGGGCATTGGCATGCCCGTTTTGGGCAGCCCCCACCCTAACTAAAATTGCCCCAAAAAAATCCCTGGCGTCTAGTGCGCTTTCTGCCCCCCAGGGGGGCAGAAAGACTAAATTTGGCCAATTTTTTTTGGGGGGGGAGCAAAGACCCTTGCCCAAGGGGCCGCTCCCCCCCTCCCTGGTGCCTAGTGGGTGGATCCCTGCTTGGGGATCGCCCCCCTTTCCAATGATACCTCTCCCGTCTTTCTACGTGCTCAGGGGCTGAGATAGCCCCTGAGCACGTAGAGCAAACTGAAATGAGCCTCTTGGCTCATTTCAGTTTCACTGAAATGACGTCAGCGCGACGTGCGCGCTGATCGTCATTTCAGAGAAACCAGGTGGGGGCCTCGGGAGCTGGGAAGCTCTTCCCCAGCTCCCGAGGCTGTTGAGGGTAAAGGGAATCCTCTGGTGCCCGCACCAGAGGGATTCCCTGTGTCATGGCGTCCGGATGCGC
The DNA here is from genome assembly GCA_963921515.1 of Calotriton arnoldi. Classification (NCBI taxonomy): domain Eukaryota; kingdom Metazoa; phylum Chordata; class Amphibia; order Caudata; family Salamandridae; genus Calotriton; species Calotriton arnoldi. The sequence continues at coordinate 1,590,267 of CAWUFW010002911.1, read as the reverse complement.
GGAGCCATCCGACGCACATGACCACTTATGCGTCGGACGGCTCCCGCGCGTCCGACGCACACAAGGGGTAAAGGGTTGCCATTGTGGAGGCCGAGATGCCACGAAGTAGGGCATTACTACCATCCAGATGCAAGAGTACAAGGGTTTGAACAGCAGTTCAAAAGTCGCTTTCTGGAAGAAACTGTTTGACTTTCTTCAGAAGAGAGAGCTGGTGCTGGCGGCATTTGTTTTTTGGCAGTGTGTTCTTTGAGGACGATACCAGTTGAGGGTGAATACAAGTCACTCAGTGACAGGTAGGTTTTAAAGCAGTCAAGGTTCATATCACTAAGCCAGGTTTGTAATGTATCTTGTTTGTTGTTCTTGGCAAAACACAGGTATACTGTCAGGTAGGTGCTGGGAATCAAGGTCTATATGATGTGCCATCAGTTTGAGTCATTGAATGTCAAACAGGAGACTTTCAGAGTTGTATATCATATGCATATTGGTGAATTTTGATGTTGTTATCTGTGACTATAGCACCAAGCGGCTCCATGTAAAGTCTGAAGATGACAAGAGAAAGTATGGAACTCTGACTTCACACGAGATAGGGATCTTTTGTGACCTCAAGATGCCCATTTGAACAAACTGGTGTCAGTTGTAAAGGTATGAGGAGAACCAGTGAAGGTCATTGCCGGTGAATCCCATTCACGACTCAAGGCTGCGTATGAGGGTTGAAGTTCAACTGCATCGAAAGCACTGAAAATTCCAGCAATATCAGGAGGCAGAGGTCATCTTCATCTGTAGTTAAGAGGGCATCCTCTACAACATGTAATGTGTCAGTCTTTGTGCTGCAGCATGAACTGTAGCCAGACTGGTACTCATGCAGGAGATGGATAGTATTGATGTGATCTTGCAGTGGAGCACAGACTGCTTTTTCAATGATCTTGCCGAAGAATGGTAGGTGAGCAAAGGGCCCGTAGATGCCAAGGTTATCAGGGTCTAGTGCAGGGCCTAATTCGTAAAAAAAAAAAAAAAAAAAGCACCTGGGCACACGTGAGGAGTCCACTGCAGCTTGCACCAAACATTACCCCTGCCATGTTGCCAATGATAGTTACTACAAAACTACTAACCATCACACTCCTACAAGTGTGACAATTCAGACTATTCCAGGCCCCCACAGCTATATGAATGGCTTAGGCAGCAGGTAATAGTCACTGTTAATGTATATTGAATGAATAATTAACTATTGTTGTGGTCATCTCTAAATAAGCCAGACAGGGCCACCTTGTAGCAGACTGCCACAAGCGCCAAGACAATTAAGTGCTGGTGCCGAGCATCAGAAACCACCGGCTCAAATTAAGCACTGGTCTAATGTAGATTTCTTTAGGAATGGGAGGATCTGGTCAATCTTGAGAGCTTATGGACAGATACCCTGAGTGAGAGAAGCATTAAAAATTGTAAGAAGGGGTAAGAGAACATCACTAGAGAGAGATGATAAGATATCTTCATAAGAAGTGGCTTTAAGGGAGTTGAGTATGTCAGCTAAAATTTAAAGAGATAGTGCTTTGAAGGCTGACCATTGTGGGATTCTACAGAAAGGGCGGGTGTAAGAGATGAAGCAGGCTTGGTATCATGGATGTGTTGTTGGATCTTCTGTATTTTCACTGAAAAAAGAGGTTGAACGCATTGTATTTTTCTGTGGAGTGAGGAATAGGTGAGTTTGCCAAAGGGCTAATTCGGTGCTTGATTGTCTTCACAGTGATCTGGTTCGGTTGCTGGCTTCACTGATGCTACACATACACACACATATCTACTATATATTACACACTATAAGTCGTATTCAGCATGCACTGTGGTCTCAAAAATTATGTCATTTGAGATATCGTAAGTGTTGTTATAATTGCTATGATTTCACATGGTATGAATGATGTAATTTGGAATGGTATAAGCAGTGGCTGGAGAAGGTGCGAGTTATAGTTAATGTAGTGTGGCGAGTGAGGTGACAACACTGGATATAGAGGTGCGTGACTCATAGTAAATTGAAGGTGGTGCGTTTTAACTACAACTTTAGAATTTCTAATGGTTGTCTCGTTTAAATTAGGTTTGTATAGAAACAATAAAGTTTTCCAAACTGTAACTTATCCTTAAACTTTGTTTTTTCATTGAATTTCCATGTTTTTTATAATTTTAATAAAATTGTGTTTCAAATTGTGATGTTGAGTGTCATATATAAGTGTGCCGTTAATTGGAGTGTTCTACAGTACAATGGAGGCGTGTAGTAGATGTGATAGAGTGGAGTACTGTAGAGTGGAATACAGTGCAGTGGAGTAGATTGGGCTAGCGTACAGTGGAATAAAGTCTTATAGAGTGGAGTGCCGTGATGTTTCGTATAGTGGAGTATCGTAGAGTGGAGCGGAGTGTTGTACAGTGGAGTGCCATGTCATACAGTAGAGCAGGGTGTTGTAGACTGTCCAAGTGGAGTGCAGTTTTGTAGAGAGGAGTCACATGGAGTAGAGTAAGGTGCAGTAGAGTGTCGTTCAGTGGAGTATCGTCAAGAGGAGTGTCGTAGAGTACACTGGAGTAGTGCCATCCAGTGCAGTGGCATATCATATAGTGGAGTGGCGTGTCGCAGAGAAGAGTGGAGTGGAGTTTCGTTGTAGTGTTATACAGTGTACTACAGTGGCATACAGTGGACTTTCGTGGAGTGCAATGGCATACAGTGGAATAGCATAGAGTGGAGTGGTGTACAGTAGAGTAACGTATAGAGCAGTAGTGTACAGTGGAGTGGCGTACAGTGGATTATAGTACAGTGGAATGGCATAGAGTGGAGTGCTGTCCATTGGAATAGAATAGAATGGAGTGGTGTACAGTGGAGTGGCGCACACCAGAGCAGCATAGAGTGGAGTACCGTCTAGTGGAGTGGCGCACAGTGGAATGGTTGTGGAGTGGCATACACTGGAAGAGTGTAGAGGCATTAAGTGCAGTGGCGTAGAGGGGATAAGCGTATAGTGTAGTAGAGTACAGTGGAGTGGCGTACAGTGGAGTGGGGTAGAGTTGCATGTAATACAGTGGAGTGGCGTAGAGCGGAGTGTTGGCCAATGGAATGGAATAGCGTAGAATGGAGTGGTATTCAGTGGAGTGGCTTAGAGTTGAGTATCGTCTAGTGTAGTGGCATACAGTGGAATAGCGAACAGTGGAGTGGCAAACACTTGAATAGCGTAGAGTGGAGTGGCGTTCAGTGCAGTGGTGAAGAATGGACCAGTGTAGAGTGGAATGGCGTAGACTGCAGTGGCATACAGTGGAGGGGGTAGAGTGGAATAACATACAGTGGAGCGAAGTGGAGTTGCATACAATGTAATAGCATAGACTGGAGTGGCATAGACTGCAGTGGCGTACAGTAGAGTGGGGTAGAATGGAATAACTTACAGTGGAGTGGCGTAAAGTGGAGTTGCGTACAGTGTAATAGCGTAGAGTGATGTAAAGTGGGGTACAGTGGAATAGTGCAGAGTGTAGTACAGTGGACTGGGGTACAGTGGAATAGCGTACAGTGGAATAGCATACAGTGGAGTGGCGTAGAGTGGAATGGCGACAATGCATTAGCGTTCAATGGAGTGAAGTAGAGTGGAATATAGTCCACTACAGTGGAGTACACTGCAGTCGCATCCAGTGGAGTGACATTTAGTGTACAGTGGACTGTGCTACAGTAGAGTGGCATACAGTGGAATTGCGTAAATTGGAGAAGGTGTACAGTGGAGTGGTCTAGAGTAGAATAGCGTATACTGAAGTACTGTACAGTGGAGTGGTGTAGAGTGTAATACCATACAGTGGAGTTGCATACAGTGTAATAGCGCAGCGTGAAGTGGTGTAGAGTGGAGTAGTGTACAGTGAAGTGGAAAAGAGTGGAGTAGAGTTGAGTGGTGCACACTGTAGTGGCGTATAGTGGAATACCGCAGACTGGAGTGGTGTATAGTGGAGTGGCAAATACTGGACTGGGGTAGAGTGAAATGGCGCAGAGTGGAGGTGTTTACAGTGGAATAGCGTATAGTGTAGAGACGTAGAGTGGAGTGGCATAAAGTGTAGTGGTGTAGCCTGCAGTTGTGTGGAGTGGCATAGAGTGGAATAGTGTAGAGTGTAGTGGGGAGAGTGGAGTTGCGTACAGTGGAGTAGCACAGAGGGGAGTAGCATAGAGTGCAGTGGCGTAGATTGCAGTAATATAGAATAAAGTGGAGTAGATTGGAGTGCCATAGAGTAGACTGGCACAGAGTGGAGTGGGGAACACTAGAGTGGCATAGAGTGCAGCGGCATACAGTGGAGTGGTGTACAGTGGAATGCCGCATATTAGAGTGGCTTTCAGTGGTGTGGAGTACAGTGGAGTTGCATAGAGTGGAATAACAGAGTAGAGTGCCGTACAGTGGAGTTGCGTACAGTGGTATAGTGTAGAGGATTCGAGTATAGTATAGTGGTGTACAGTGGCATACACTGCAGTGTGTTAGAGTCGAGTGCCATACAGTGGAGTTGCCTACAGTGGAATAGTGTAAAGTGGATTGGTGTACAGTGTAGTGTCGTAGAGTGTAGCGGCATACAGTTGAGTGGTGTATAGTGCAGTGGCGTAGAGTGGAGCATTGCAGTGTGGGCTGGCGTACAGTGGATTAACGTACAGGGGCGGCTCCTCCGCTATGGCGGAGGAGGGTCACCCCACTGCTTAAAGGCAGCAGACAGAAGAAAAATAAAATGACAATAAAACTTTGTCATTTTATTTTTCACTTCCAGCCGCGGAGTCTAGGGCGTGGCGTGGCCATGTCGCAGTGTCACACAGCATGGGGAGGAGGAGTGGTAGGCACTGAAAGTCCACATGCCGGGTTGGCCTGCCGTCTTAGGACGACCAAACCGACATGCGTACTTTGATATCTCCAGGCTGTACCTTGGAGATATCAGCAGTGCTCAGGGGCACAGGCTCCCAGTCCCTGCTGGAGCGTGAAACCGGCCCGCTCCGTCCAATCCCAGCGCTTCTCTCATGCTAGAAGTAATAGCATGAAAGCAGCGCTGGGATTGCATGGGGTGTCTTGAAGTCTGTGCTCATGGGGATTGAAGTGCCGCAAGCAGAGGAGCAGCGCAGCGCGCGAACAGAAGATCGGGCCTGGTGCTGTGAAAAGTAAGTGTAAATTTCTTTATTTTTTTATTATTTTTTCCTCGCGCTGACCCCCCACCCCCCGACGTCAGATTGGCAGCAGCTGCGGCTGATAACGTAGTGTGGAGTGGCATACAGTGGAGTGGCACAGAGTAAAGTGGCGTATTTATGTGGTGGTGCAGAGTGGACTGGCATAGAGTGGAGTGAGGTACAGTGTAGTACCGTAAATTTGAATAGTGCAGAGTGGAGTGGTATAGAGTGTAGTGGCGTACAGTGGAGTGGCATACAATGGAATAATGTACACTGGAGTGGAGTGAAGTGGCACAGAGTGCAGAGGCATGTAGTGGAGTGGCGTAGAGCAGAGAGAGGTGCAGTATAGTGGCATACAGCGGAATAGCGTAGACTGGAGTGGCGTGGAGTGGTGTACAGTGGAGTGATGTTGAGTGCAGTGTTGTAGAGTGGACTACAGTAGAGTGGAGTGTTGTAGAGTGGAGCTTGGTAGAGTGTATTGGGGTAGACTGTAATGGCGTACAGTGTAATAGTGTACTGTGCAGTAGCTTGGAGTGTTGTGGCGTACAGTGTGATAACAGAGTGTAGTGGACTAGAGAGGAGTGATGAAGACTGGAATGGCAAATTATGGAGTAGTGTAGTGGAGTGGTTAGAGTGGATTAACGTTGCATTTAGTAGAGAAGAGTGACGTAGAGTGCAGTATTGGACAGTGAAATGGTGTAGAATGTAGTATTGTACAATGTAATAGTATACACTGGATTGGCGTGGAGTAGAGTGGGGTAAAGTGCAGTGGGGTAGAGTGCAGTGGCGTCTAATAGAGTGGCGTCGCATGGAGAGGCGTACAGTGGAACAGCGTACAGTGTAGTGGTGTACAGTGAAGTGGTGTACAGTGGAGTGGCATAGAGTACAATAGCAGAGTGCAGTGTGGTAGAGTGGAATTTCGTATAGTGGAATAGCATACAGTGGAGTAGCGCAGACTTGGGTGTCATACAATGGACTGGCTTAGAGTATAATAGTGTAGAGTAGAGTGGTGTATAGGACAGTGGCGTGGAGTAGTGGCGTGGCATACAGTGGAATAGCACAGAGTCTAGTGACAGAGTGGAGTGGCGTAGAGTGCAATAGCATAGAATGGAGTGGCATAGAGTGGAGTGGCATAGAGTGGATTGCGTGAATTGAAACAGAAGTAGCGTTTGAAAGTGTGTTTATGGATGTAGATTTAATGTAGCTGGAATATACATTATGAGGTGTAAATGGAAATTTGTGGTAGCATGTGTCAAAAGTGTAAGCAGTGTTAAAGTTCTAAGTTTCAAAACACATAGTTTTATATTGTGCTGTGGTATACAAAGTTAAGTTCACGGAATACCGCTGTACATGTGACTGAGAAGTCAGTATGTGATTGGCTAATGGCTGTATTTACTAAAGGTAAAAGGCAGCCATGTAGTTTTTATTCACAGTTTTGCTACATTTCGCTGCATTCTAAGTTAAGGTCTTAGATATAGGTAAGTATTAGGTTTCATTGTTGTTCACTACCTATTACCACTTTATAAAGTGGTAGTAGGTAGAGAAATGTATTTATAAATTTCTATATATTTTTGTAGCAGCTTAGGGAGAATTGCAAATTTTTTATTAAGTAGAGCAGCAATTTATAGGTATTACTGCGCTACTCTGTAGACTTTTGTGCATATTTAAATATGTTAAAAATTTAAAATACACTTTAGTATATTATATTTGTAAAATATCATGAATATTAATGTTTTAACATTTATTTATTTTTTATTTATTTTTTCTACCGCCGTATTCCCAAGGCAGGACTGCGGTACTACATACATGTTTTTAAAAATATGTAGAAACATATAAATATTTTTCCCTACCTATTACCGCTTTACTAAAGAACATGAAAGTGTTAAAAAACAGAAATTAACTGAAAAACAAAGATTACAGGGACAATATACTTAGGAGCTGCAGTTACTTGAGATAACTATAACTGCTGAATTTCTATGGTTTTGTGTGTGTAAAATCTGAACCTAACTATAATGTCCCTGTAACCTTTGTTTTTTTTCAGTGAAGATAGACAGACAGACAGACAGACAGATAGACAGATAGACAGATAGACAGATAGACAGATAGATAGATAGATGGTTATGCTGAGGATACGCAACTGGAGTACTCCCTACTGGAGTTTGCTACTTCAACTGGTCATCTCGTTATAAGACTAGAAGAAAACTGCAACAAGCAGAGGCAAATTTTTAGCACTGGGTGACGCCATAGCTAAATGTATGAGGGACAATGAGTTGCAGATGAATACTGCCAAAACTTAAGTCTTGGTCGAAGGCAACAGCCCCAATATTTGGTCTATTTAGTGGTGGCCAAGCAATCTGGGATGTGCCCCAGTCGTGTCCAATCGGGTTTGAAAACTAGGCATCAAAATAGATTTAAATTTATCATTTGCTCCTCAGGTAAATAAAGTTGTCACCGCCTGCTTCATGGTCCATAAAACCTTGTGAATAATGTTTCCTTAGCGCCCAGAAGACTGCTGAAAGACAGCTGTTAATCTTGCAACTCACTTTACAGTGGACTTCTTCCTAACTACTGAATGAACAGACTGCAGATAGTTCATAATAGGTTCCAGGATTGGTTCTTGACTTACGTAGAAAAGACTCGGGTTGCACAACACCTTACTAACCTGCACTGGCTTCCTTTGAGAAAGCACATGTTGTTTAAGTGCATGTATCTGATGCTTAAAACCTATTATAACAAAGACCTATATAGTTACAAAATTTGTCACATATCTTTCTTCTTGTAGGCTTAAATCTCATAACATATGCCTGTCAAAAGTGTGTAAAGTTAGACAGGTGAAGGCCAATGACAAATCCTTCTCTTCAAGTGCTGCAATGTGTAGTACTAGATCAAAGAAAGCAGCGTAGCCGTGCAGAGGTGTGAAACGTTTATTGTGTAAGGACATCCCCCTATGCACATTTTCATAGCCCTGTACCAAGTGTCACTTGCGATGAGAAAACATTCTAAATGTGAAGTAACAATTTCTAAAGTAAACAGGACTTGAGTACAAAGCAACCAAGACATCATGAGACACTGTGCTTAATAATGCGGACATATACACATGTTTAATGTATACACATCTCCCCTGCCAGGCTCCAACTGTGTCACTTGTGAAGAGAAAACATTGTAAACGTGAAATAAAAAATTCACTTGTAAACAAAACACAAGGAGAATATAGTCAGAACATCACGAGGCACTGAGCTATACCACGCAGGCAGGCATACTAGGAAACAGTATAGACACAAAGGGTAAATGGAGGTAGGTCGATACTAGGTGACAACCGGTATGAGCGACAATGGAACATAAAACACAAACTACAACACAATAATATGGAATTGACCGTCAATTGATATAAAAGAGGAAGCCAATCACCTGAAATTTTGGAAACTATTTAAAACCTGTTTTTTGACATGTCTCTTCTGTACACAGAGGATATTGCTGATTTTTCTTTCTTATCATATAGGAACTGCTTACAGAGTCTGATTCTCTCCCTGGCTGTATGACTACAACATTCATGCTCTGGGTCTCACTGTAACAGTAAGTTGGAGAGCGCGAGCTGCTGCTTGGGTAAAATTTCTACTCGAGCAGCAGGAAGATCAGTGTGAACGGCAGTTCGCGCTGCACTCCGCTACTTGCAGAACTCCGCCGAGTTTTTTTGTCACTTCGCGGACACTGCGAACTCCGCCCAGGCCTGCTATTTTGAGGGAATGGCTACAGACATAGCGGATTAAAATGAAGTGAACCACCATGTTGATAACATATATGACAAGATTAATGGAAACTGTTTTTAAAGCACGTGTTCATCAGTGGTAGTATCACCACATGGGTGACAGGTTTACTTGCAGAAATGGGTTGTCTGGATCACATGGATAGTTTGTCACATTTCTGGAAAGGGCGCTACTGGACATGTGTGAGCAGCTACACATTGCAGCATGTAGAAGGGGAATAACGTCTGTACAGCCCAACACCAACTAAAATACTGTTTTTAAGGCAAGCTGTTTACAATAAGACGTTTGAAGCAAAGGGGAAATAGGGTCGAACCAAAGCACACAGGGCGTCACAAAATCCAACCAGAACTTACCTCGCCAGACTAACATTGATGCCTTGCTGCAAACTGCACAGTCACTACAGGTCAGCCAATAAAATGCCATGTCGAGAAACAATGCAGACACACCTTATAATCATACAGTTAGCACAGTAGCAGGCGTGCTACAACGGAAGTGATCAGGCAAGAAACTCATAAGACATGCAAACAAATCCCTATCCGAAAACACACCAACATTTGAAAAAACATCTACACCACGAGCAGTGTCAATAAGAAACCAAATCATCAAGGGTGTGCACGCTGGTTATGAATATTTATAATCAGAATAAACAGCATTCCTTCTCAAGCGGGAAACAGAATTTTAGCTTGTACCAGCGACCAGTTTTTGGAGGCGCACTAAAGTTTGTAACTCCAAGTGGCTTTCCATTTCACAGGATTCAACCTGATGAAACTGTAAACTTACACCCCTCACATTCACAAGCCTACAGCTTCTGAAAAAGAAAACGGCGAGGCACGTCATTCACAACACAATCACCTTAGTCAGAGCAGCCCTCTCCATTAGTACACTGAACAACCCACTGGCCAGAGTGAAAGAAAGAAGACAAAGCCCCTATAACACTAAGTGATCATGCTAAGCCAACACCCAGGAATCATGGCTTCCCTGGTTTCACATCCAGACTAGGGAACAGTAATAGCTCGCACAACACTATGCAGAGGAGTCTGGAATGAAGCCTTCTCTGCCCCAGACCCACGAATCTGGGCCATCCTACTTAGGACATACAGGAAAGAACCTGGAAATGGACTGCATCTATGGCAGAACCGCAACCCTGGGATTCTCGACCATGTTTAGAGGGGAAAAAGACAATACAACTGACCTTGCAACTACAATACAAAAACTTTTGAACAGCCAATCAACAACTGTAAGAGAAGAGCCAGGAACAGAACATTCACCAGTAAAGCATCCACAGTCTGAAACAATGAATCCACAGCTACTGGTCCGCAAAACCCACAGCTCCTCTTTTCCAGCTCAAAGAATCAGTAACAGCCTGCTGACCTGGGTCACCTGGATTCTGGTAAAGCGGTTTTGACCACAACCACAAAGCACGTCCTAATGAAACAGGCCTTTCAAACTTGCCGGCCTGCCCACCTGTTCAATTAGTACCCACTAAAAGATACCCGGCCACAGTCCCTCCGCCGGCGATCGCTCCTCCCATGAAATTGTGCCCTAAAATACCTCTTGTAAAGAACTTAGGCCACCAACTTGGAATGATGTTTTCGCTATTTAGACCCACAGATAAAGTGCACTATGGCAGAGTGGCAGTGATGTTAAATACGTCATCTAATTGTGCAATAAACGCATAGCAAGCTTAGCCAGGTGATGAGTCATATAGCCCAACAGCCCTACCTTATCCGAGAGAAGCTTTGTATGCACTGCTTGAGTGAGAAAACACAGTTACGTCAGACGCAAAACTCAGTCAAGGAGACTATGTGCATGCTGGGTACGTTTCACGGCAGCCTGCAGGTGCCAGGTTCGAATCCCAGCACGTTCAGATCCATGAGTTGAAAACACAAGCCCTTTTAATTCGAGAACAGTAGCTACCCTGGCATCAGAGGAGGGGGGCATGTGCGAAGATGTCGGACGTGTGTGGTACCCAATCATAAAGCCTGTGCTTAGCAACAGACCCTCGTTGAAATAGGAATAAAGTAGTGTGGAACGCCCACCACAGAATGGCTGTTTGCTTTTGGGAAGTGTGAGTGCTCTCCCTTTAAAAGTACTGGACCAGTGAAAGAAGTGTAGGTACTCAGTGCCAGCGAGCACCCGCCAAGTTAAAGCGTTGCTCCAACGAGCTCTACTTACAAATCATTGCCTTTCTACTCTAGCATTTTCATGTGGCAGAGTGTTATTATTCCCACAGAATCTCTGCCGAATGGCCACAGTTCTGAGCGTCTGGCTACCTAATGCTCCCAGACAAGATCAAAGGCCTCTGAGACCTAACAAGACCTGAACCTATGCTGGCTTTACGGCCAAAGTTGCCGACTTTGGAACTGGGAAACTAGGTTCAAGTGTTGGCGTCGGCTCAACATCCTGTGATTCCCGGCAAATCACCTAATCTCCCTGTGCCTACAAAAAAAAAAGAATGTGTCTTTGAGTAATGTAAGTGGTGCTCATGTAAAGCGCTCCAATGCCTTCAAGTCGAGTTTGCGCTATATAAAACTGCAAAAAAAAATCCCCCCCTCCCAAAAGCAGACGTGTGTGCTCGGGACCACAGAAGCCTCTGCTCAGGCCTAGGGCAAGGAAGCTTAGACTTGCTCGCCCAAGACTAGGAGAGCCCCAGGGCAGGTTACTTAGCACTGTGATGATGCTCATTTCTTCGAATCCATATTCTCTAGCCTCAAGCACCTATGAAGAGGAATGCATTTGTGTCTGACAGTCCCTTCCCTTACCCTCCTGCTACTTCTCGCTTAATCTCACTAAGTCGTTTTGCACACATCACTAATGGGGAAGGAGGGAGCGACTAAGGTATGAGTTTGCAACACTGCAAACCTGGAATGTAGACATTCCCTCAGTGGTTCCAGTATTACCTACCTAGATGAATACAGAACTCCTGCTATTTTGGATTATACATGTATGACTAGGTGCCCAGTGTTCTAAATGTAATTTCCTGATTCAACACTAGAGGGCCATTAATATACTTAGTTGCTCGTTGGGACCTGTTCTGCACTTTAAACGACAATTTAGATGCTTTTTTGTCTATTTTGAAACCAAGATTCAAGACATTTGCAAAATAATGGTCCAATTTTACGATTTCAAATCCAATTTTGGTACATGGGAGTGTTAAGGAAGGAATGACAAGTGTGTTCAGAGTACTAATGGTCACAATATTTACATTTGTAATGGAGATACTCTCCCCTCCCCACACGTTCCAACACGTTATTGACTATTTCTTGCCAGGCAGGAATCTATCATAATAATGCACTGGCTCGCCCGGCTCCATCCTGCAGGCTAGATGTCTTAGTGACACCTTTGACATCTCCTCTTATAGGTCAGCAGTTTGACTCCAGCGAAGGACAGATCAGTCTACCATCCTCCTAGGGTCAGTTAGCTTAGTAGTCCAGAACTGGGTAGTACTAACACCCGTTATTTACAGTGCTTAGAAACAGCAGGAGTGCAGTTTGAAGTGGTTTATATAAAAACAAGTTTTTACCTTCATAAGTACTAAAACGGATACTGTATGACTTAAAAATATCTCTGTATGCAAAATCGACTTCCATCAGTACATCCCCTGAACTTTAGGATACAAACTTCACTGCACTAAATCAAGTTACCCTTTCACCGCACTAAGTAAAGATATAAACACAGATGTTTGCGAGGACAGCCACTAAGCACACTCATCATTTCACATTTCACGTCTTATTGACGTAAATAATACATGGCCATCTTTACATTTGCTCTCGTGTCTGATCTGGGATTCCTTCTCTTCTGTCTCCCTGATTTATTTTCCCTTTTTGTTGGCTTTATGTCAGTTAATCGAGTCAAAATGCCCTGGCAGGCATGAAACGGTATAGAAAAAACTGAAGCTGGAGGCAGGGTAGGGCCTCTATCTAAAGAGTGCACAAGGGCAAAGGACAAGCTGACACCAACCTGGATATGCTGCGGTTTCTATAGCCGACAGCAGACTTGACGAGGTACAACAATTGATTTGAAGACATACAGTTCTGAAGGTTGAAGATCTACCACCAAAGTGCAGGAGTTGAGCAGACTGCAGACTATCATACGCTCATCCTAAATGGTGGACTGCAAGTTGATATTGCCGAGATCAATAGAAGTCAAGAACCAACCCTAACACCCCAGCGTCCTTTACAACAGGCATAGAAATTACAGATGCCGAGAAAATGCTGCCCAACAAGCTGGAACAGAAATCAAACTGTGTTGAAAGAGGCGGCTCAAGGACAGGAGCCAAAGCAATATGCTTAAGCTTTCTTCAGGGTACAAAGGTGTTGAGATAAAGCTGCTCTACCCCAATCCCTCCGAACTTGCAGACAAATTTAGGATCAGAAAATGGGGAGTGCCATAATAGAGAATCAGCCTTACACTTAATAAGGCTTTTTACTCGCAGGTCCCTTTAGATCTAATGTGGGTAGGGCACCTTCTATGTGACTTACAACACAAGTGCAAAGGTTGTTTTGTACTTTAACTATAATGACTGCACAGGCCCCTTCTTCAGATTTCACAGCTGGTAACCGATATAAAAAAGGTTAGCTGTATGACTTATTTATCATGTGTACAAATCTTCAGTGCCTTAAGATACTTGACCTGCTCATTGTTTCTTTGCCTTGGGTGATTATGAAATCCTCAAAGTTTCTTCCTTGGTTTCCATGTGTTTTGGTTTCCAGAGGACGGAGTCTAAATGCACGCAAAGGTGATTTCAAACCTTTAGAAAAATGCATTTGCTCTTTTTCTGGTTCAGATACGTCACTCGTCACCTTCCACAAAACCCTATTATTCGTAAGTCGTTGGTAACAAATTTGACAACAAGCGCACAAGCTATCCCATTGACCTTTTACCTGTGAAAGGAAAAGGTCACATTAGTCAAATACATACATTAAATAACTTTGCAATTACTCCACCTGTCTTCGTCCTCATTCTCCTCCCCCCTGTCGCCTCCGGTTCCTGGGGCAAATTTGCTCTTACCCAAGATGAAAGAACCAAGTAATAGAAGAAGTTCACATGATGCTATTGCACTTAGAAAAAGGTCCCCACTTAACCAAACTGTGTGACCTATGGCAAACCATTATCTGTCAGTGCCTTGGTGTACATATCTGCTGAAAATGGAAGCCTCTACAAAGCACCTTAGCGCAAGTATTTAGCACAATATAAAACCTGCAAAAGATCCTCATAAGTTCTGAAAAACGCTACTTGCCGAAAACCTAAACACTAAAATATAAAATAGAACACAAAAACTGAGGATAGATGATGTTCTTTCAGCAAAGCATCCTAAAAAGTACGTGAAGCTGGTGCAGAGACAGCAACTGCAATCAACAAACGTCTAGAAGACGCTGGGAAATCCTGACCTTCAAAAGTTTCCCTATTTTACAACTCTGCCTTTTCCTCCTTTGCAGGAAATAACGCAACCTTTGTCTTTTCTAAATCGCGCTCTGTGACACCATCAGTCACAACTCTCCACACCCGCCATCAATGGATCATGTATCACAACCCTCTACACCCACCATCAATGGATCATGTATCACAACCTCCACACCCACGGGGGCATCAGGAGACCGATCACCATGAATGACAGGTGCAAACAACACGACCCAATTAGAACTGGGAAATCCCTATGTCACAAGCTCCAGACACTTCCTCATTCCCCTCAAGCGAAACCTTGTTAGTAAATTTTTGAGGAAGTGCACATCGTTTTGTTCCAGCTGATATCACAGAAAAGAACACAATACACAGAAAGATAAGTGAATATAAATAAAATGGACCCGTACAATACCAGCAAATGCAATTTTTATGTGAATATAAATCTATTAACAATCAGCAGGAAATGCAAAGAAAAAAGGATTAAGACATGAGCAGATCTAAAGACCAGTGGCAGCCCATCATTACAGGTGCCAGGAGTCCACCCCTCCATTTTCCAAAATATGATGAGCGTCTGTCAGGCAGAGGAAAGGTCATAACCATGTCAGGGTCAGATAGCTATGTGCATTACATACACTAATGCAGAGGCGCCTGTAGCATGAGCCATGGTCTGTCTGCCCTGCTGAAGATCTCACAGAGATTTATTTATTTTTAGTTATTTGGGGTTTTATTTAGGGCAACTTGGCAAAAGATGTACAGCACTTCATAAGCGAGTCTGGCATAAGTTCTGGTTAACAAACATCATAGAAAAAATATTAGCACAAGAGAAACAAATAACAATCAGTTCATGACATCAGGGACATTACAGGATAATAAGCAGTTAGCTAACCATCACAGTAAATCAACAGTAAGTAGCCACGAGAGCAGAGAGAACAAATATTTTAGGACATGAAAGACCGGTCAGTTAACATAAGGAGATCCAAGCAACGATCCCCACTTTAAGCAAAATGTCTCTAAAATAGGAGGATTTTGCGTTCCCTTTTGACTGTGAACAGATAAGAGAATGTGCAAATGGCTGGTGGTAGAGAGTGCCAAAGCCTTGTTGCACTACGAGAAAATGCCTGTTTAATACAGTGTTCTTGCCTGAAAGTCAGAGGTTCGACAGGAGGGACTCAGAGTTTCTTGATCCTCGGTGAGCTCCAGAGACTTTCAGTTTTCCAACCCGGTAGAAGTGAGTGGAGTTGTGGAGGACAATATGAGTAAAGGCTGCAGTTTTAAATAGAGCTCTTTAATCAATGGCGAGCCATTGCAGGGCCTGGAGAATAGGAGCGATGCAGTCAACATTCCTGTGGCCTGTCACAAGTAGACAGCAGTGTGGAGCATTGCTCTCAAAGGAGCTAGAATGATGCACGTTAGGGAGACCAGAGAGGAGTGAGTTACCAGAATCTAACCTGGAATAAACCTGTGCCTGGGCCACAGATTTCAAGGCCTGCACAGGAGTGAACTGTGTGAGGCACCAGAGCAGTCTTAGCTAGTGTCATGCGTTTTTTACCATAGCTGAGATCTGCCTCTGGAGGTCAAAACCATTGTCAAGGATAAAGCCCAACGATTTGGCATTCTCCACCATGGCTGGATTGCAATTCATGGAAGAGAAGGACTCCAGCCACTCATGGTTTTGGCAAGATTGAATGTTTTTGGAGCGCTTAGCAGAAATTCAGTTTTAGTTGGACTGAGTTTTTAGTGGTGGTTGGACATCCATTTTTGAACCTTGTCGAAGGTAAAAGAGAGAAGAAAGATGTCTTCAGGGGAATACATCTTCTGGTAGATTTGGGTATCATCCACATATTGATGATAAAGAATTCCAGATTTTTTCAAAATCTTGCTGCGATGTTCAAGATATATATACATTAAATAGGATTGAAGAGTGGGAAGAGCCCTGTGGAACCCCTTGTTTTAGAATGGTTTTCCAGAGATAGAGTTCCCCATTTTCATTTTTTATGAACTGTTAGATAAATAGGAGTCAAACCACTTCAGGACAGTCCCATCAATGCCCAACTGTTTGTTCAGGATACTAATCAACGGGTGATGGTTGACTGTATTAAAGGCAGGCAAAAGGTGTAGGAGCACAAGTACACAGGAGTTTACTGAGTCGAAGAGGCAGAGAGAGTCATCCATAATTTACAGAAAGGTAATTTCCATGCTACAACTCTGCCTGAAGCCAAATTAGAAAACATTGAGCAGGTTATTGGACTGGATTAGAAGCGATAGCTGTGATGCTATTCAGCTTTCTCATGCGTTCCTTAAGAAGGGAAGTGCAGAAACCAGGCAAAAGTTGTTCAGCTCATTGGTGTCAGCATTGGGTTTTTTCTGGATGGGGAAGACGTGGCCGATTTTCAGACTGCTGAGGAAAACACCTTGTTTCAGTGAGTTCACTAGGGAGGTCCAACAAGGTAGCAACATTTTGGCCATTTCCTTCATGAGTGAGCCCAGCAAAGAATCGTAGAAGTGATTGAAAGTTTAAAAATTGGTTATAGTTTGAAGTAACTCTGACTCTACAATTATGTCAAAGTGCGACCAGGTCCACTGGGCTACTGGCTGCGCAATAGATTTTACTTTCTCTGCACAGGAGAACGCTAATTCTTCTCATTTTGATGCTGGTGTGGGGACTGCGCTTGTTGAGAAGTTAGAGAATGATTATTTGATGACATCGACAAGTAGTTTGGCGTCATTTTTAGCAGCATCAACATGGGTTAAATGTGGCTAGATTTAGCTTTGAAGATGTTCGATTTGTAGTTTCACCTCACAGCCCTGAGAAGATTTAAGAGTGTGGCTACAGATTTTCTCAATACTTTGTAGTGTGTTGGTTTATGGCAGTACAAGAGACGTTTGTTTTCTCGTAAAAAAGAAGCGATCAGATTAGCAGGTTTATTGTTCTGTTCACCCCAATGAAGACTGAAGTCTCCAAGGAAGATGGCTCCAAGAAAGATGAGTGGCTCCGAGCTTATCAGCTGTAATGACATACATTAGAATGCATTCCTCAACGAACGTGCTGTTTTCCCCAGGAGAGTGGTATATGACGTTCAGTCTGAGATTAGAGGTCTTGTGGGCTCCGAGTTCAAGAGCTCGTCATTGGAAAGAAGGGAAATTATCAGCTGGAAGTAATTTGCATCTAAGCATGCTCCTATTAGTTAATGCACCACTACCACCCTGTCTGATTTCACAGTCACAGGGGAGAATGGGAAAGTGCAGAGGGAGAAGGTGGTCATCAGGTTTCTATGACAAACAGAATATCAAAGCTTGAGGTTCACAATCAAGTCTGAAAGTTTCAAGCAGTGCTTAACTGGGATTGACAATTATAGAACATGTATTGCAGTGTTGAGTAAGTGGGCAAATGTTTGAATTGGTGGGTGTTACCAGGGTTCACACACAATAGGTCATGACCCAAATGCGGGTTGTGGCACAAACCAAAACGGTGGTTTCACCCAGATACCACCTGAATCAAAGTAATGAGCTGTGTGATTGGTCTCAGAGACAGGACAGTTTAGGTGTTTGGTGGGAACCTGAATGAGATTTGTGGGTCTCTTCTTCCTGCTTAGAGGGTATGATCGTGGAGGTCTGTGTTTCTGCAAGGTAGGGATGGAGGAGGTGCCTTGACCCCAGTTAAGGGTGTGGCTGTGGCTTCATTAAAGTTCCTGTAGGTTTAGATAAGTTGCCTATCATCATCATCAAGTGTTGGAATTGTTCTGGTAGGTCTAGGTTTGCATTTGCCTCTAGGTAGTCTAACTACCCAGGAGTTGTTCTTCAGGGAGTGAGCACTAGGTTGGGGATTATGGGGTGAGCAGTAGCCGAAAATGGATAATAAGAATGAGAATTGAGAAGCTACTTGTGACAAGAAGTCAAGTTTCTTACATAGAAGAGTCAGAGGCTAGAAGTTTGGACGAGGAAGGCAGCAGAGGTATAGTCAGAGGTGGTTCAGAGCGATTTGTCTGCATGGGTTGAATTCAGTAGATATGTTTAACTGGGTTGTCAGTAATGAGATTGAAATCTGACAGTAAAAGGTTGGTATGAAGGACTAATACTGTATTTGGAAATGTAAAAGACTTCTGTCATTTTTCAGCTCTGTGTGGATAGCACTAACTAATCCTATGCTTAAAGATTTTGCTGCAAAAATGGCAAAAGGTTTTGCCACTTTTCTAGTTCTGCGTGGATCGCACTGTGCTAATTCTATGCTTAAAAATGTGCTTGAAAAACAAACTTCAGAGATGAGTGCATTTAGAGTATCGGTGGTGTTGTAGAATGCTCCATGTAAAGGAGCTGCTCGCCACCTAGAACTTGAAAACTACGCAGGATTTCCTACTTCCATTTTTGCATAATTTATGTCTGACTCAAATCCTGAAAGGATATATATATAGATATATATATATATATATATCTGTCCCTGGTTTCAGCGGGCTGCCTCACCGCCAGCGGTGCTCGTGCTCAGCACTACGCCGCAATGAATTATAATCCAAGATAATGGCTTCTTTATAATAAAGAATGCCACAGCACTCCGGTGCAATTGTAATGAAATATTTTAATCCAAACAGAAGAACTGCATCAGCGCGTTTCGGTGTTACAGACACCTAGGTCCCTTACTTTTGCCCAGATTGCTGTGTGCTACTGCTAACAGTGATTTCCTATTATCCTGATCTTTTGGTGGAGAGACTTTCTCTACAGCTGATCATAGCTACTACTGTGATTACTTCCATTTGATCTATTGAACCAGTTGCAACTGCAACTTGTTAGGAAACTCAGATGAGTTTCCTGACCTACTCTTTATGGGGAGTTCATTTCTTTAGCTAACTAAATGGTCCAGAATCTTGCTCTTTTCCAAGAGAACTCTTTATGGGTTCTTATTTTGGTTAGTACTCTTAGATTAAGATAGGGACTATTTCCTTTATGGAACACGCTGTCTATATTATGCTGATTCTGATTAAACCTTTTCTTGGTATTTCTGTAAATTTACTAATCTGAATAAAACAACAAAAACAATACTAATCTCTTGCTGAGAAATAAAACTTTAAAAACTATTCCAAACCTCTCATCATTGACTGAACATTAGATTTTCTTAAAGTTGATGATCATAATTGAAAGGACATTTTTGTTACAGCTCCATTCTGAAACGACGGCCAAGATCTGTTGGCCTGAAGATGAAGAAACGTCGAAGATAGGCGGCTTTTGTTGCAAGTGTTTTTGGTCTGTACTGGTCACCAAAGTGCCTCCAAAATTTGGGTAGTAACACAACTTTTTTAAAAAAGCAACCCCTGTCCCTTTAACAGACACAAGCTGCTTTTAAAAAACATTAACAGGCTGTGAAAGCAAACGCGGGGAGAATGGTCTGCTGTCCCTCGCAGGCCTCCACACTTCCATTCACAGCCATTCGTGAAGGGTCATAAAATGCGACCTCCCTCATTAATATTCATGATCCAGAAGGTTTTTAACCCTCTACGAATATATATTCTGCGATGGAACTGGTTATTACATCAGATGGGTATGCAGACTTTGGCCCATGTTGCTCCTGCTGACAAGACATTTCGCTGCCTGCACTGCAGTACCTAATTAAATAGTGCTGTAGATGTAGGTGGGGAAATGCCTGTCAGCAGGTTGGGAAGCGGAGCGGTGGGTACTGGAGCAGGGGGTGGGGGACACCGACAGAAATAAAAACCTACGAAAGCGGCAATCACCGATGTTGAGAGAGAGTCAGAGTCTGCCACGCGGTGATATGTCCGCAAGTCCATCAAACGCATAGCAAAGTTGCTTGATGGCTCCCAAAAAAGTCGGCGTGCTATGTTCACCCACTATTTGTGACTTACCCAATGGCCCACAGTTTACTTTCTTTACACCAAACCTGCTGCCTTCTACACATGATGTGTCAAGCCCAAACGTTCTTGTATAAGAAAGAAAAGATTCTGGGCAGGCGGACTCTTATGGTGTAAAAAAGCACATTGCTCCGTTTCTGGGTTATGAAGCATTTACCCAATGTGGCTCATTAAAGCATGATCCTAGGCTCTTGGTATGATGCTAACATTCTAACATTTGGGTTAGTAATAAGGCTAGAATGTGTGCTATTCCTGTATCTCTTTGGATTTGCGTTGTTATTCATCAACAAACATTTTACTTTCTCACTGCTTTTTTGTGTATTTACCTTTGGTATCGTCTTTGCAAATATGGCTTAGGGTGCTCTATAACATGTTTACAGAAAACAAACTGACCTAGAGGAGAGAAAATGCTACGAGTGCAGACAGGATTTGTGTACTCCGAGATCCTGCACATGCACCCAACTCCTACGTCAGCGACTTCAGACTCCACACAGCTCAACCAATGACAGATTGATGTCCACAAAAAACATAAAAACAATAAAACAAATGGGTCAAAAAGTCTTGTTGAACATGCACATGTATAATTGCCGCCCAAATACTCAGTTGCCCCATTGGGTACACTTCGGCTGCCAAAATAGTGTAAATTGAAAACAGCAAGACTCGAAATCAGGCATCAAATATGCTGTAAATATTTTAAAAAGCAGTCAGATGAGAAATTTGGCTCGAAAAGTGCCTGTTTACTTAACATTTCTGAAATGTTGTACCTTTTGTCACAAAATAATGGGCCTGTCAGACCCCTAAATCCGGCCCAGATCTACGCAAAATCCGTCTATGTGATTGTAGGAAATTAAATTGTGTATCTGACCGGAAAACTGTGTACACCTTCAGCCAAAATGGATTCAAATTCAGTAACCAAAATATATGAATCGGTCTCAAAAATCTCTAAACTGGTACCCAAAAAATGTCACTCTTCCAAAATTGTCCCTCTGTTGCCTTCCTGCAGCACTGGTCTCACCCTCAGATGGGTTACCTGGTCTTTCCTATACACTCTCACAAATCAGTCGTGTAGATACTATTACACCATACCACTCTCAAACAAATGACCTTGTTTCTCTTGCAGATGATATCGTCTTCAAACAGTTACCTATGTCTCTGTCACCAGGTACCCTCAAATCTATACCCGACCCACAAACTTCCACTTCTGCCAGCAGACCAAGCACGTGTGGGCCCTAATCTTTCTGGGCATACACTGTGCACGCATGCTGTTATGAGGGGACCTCTTCTGGGAGAAGATGCAGATGACTACAGCCAAAGCAGAAGACCATCTACTTCTGCAAATGCAACCCCCTACACAACATGGAAGGAAGAATAAATAGTAGACACAGGTGCATGGACATTGCTGAGCAGTAGCATGTAGGAGCAAAGGACGAGTGAGGCTCCTGTGTTTGCTGGGGCAGCTTGAAGTGATGCACCTGCTCTGCGGGTGTGGAAGGGTCTACACTACTGATCGGTGCAGCTTATATTGTGCCACTTCAGGAAGCCAAGTGAAGGAGAAGAGGTGATGGACTAAATGTGTTAAAGAACCAAGCACAAGTCAAGCTGGGTTGAGGACCTTCAATAGGGGAGGTACTTTTGGTGTCGAGCTTTTAAGTGTGCATATTTTCTTACCTTCTTGTACAATCTCCTAAGCTATTTAGTTTTAACTCTTCATTTCTCTTTCTATTGTTTCAGATGTTTCATTCAAATAAAAAACAGCAAGATTTTATGGCAATAAAGAAGATGGCTATTGCATTCATAATCATCATCAGCAAAATGAAATCACCAACACCAGTATAAAGGTTCCAAACAAATGACTCAGAAAAAAGACGCAGAGAGCAATGAAATAGGCCTTCCAGAAAAGGACAGCGAATTGGCACTCATTTGTTTCTGAGACTTTGAGTTTGTCCAAGTCAAAGGATCAACACCTGATGTCATTTTCTGTTAACCCCTGTACCAGCAGGATGTCGCTCAAAGGGAGCAACAGACTCAGGTCTATTAAAATACGGAAAGGTACTTTTTAAGCAGCAACATCTGACAACTCCCTTTAAAAAGTTCTGTTCTTAAGTTAAGCTGCATATCAAAGGCCAAAAATCCACCTATATTTTTTATCTCATTATTGCGTTCACATCAAAGGTGGAACAAGCATGTGCAGTTTGTGATCCATCCAGCACGATCTTGTTTAAGCACTTTCGTGCTTCACCTTCTGGTGAAAAGAATTCTCTTACCTACCTCAAAAACATGAGCATATTGAAATCTCAAACCTCTCCCAAACCCAGGCCCTTCCTTCAAAGTCTAGATGTTCTAGAACAGGGGGAGATTTCCTTCCCACAAGGTAGATTTCCTCAGATGCTGTATTCTGCCTATTGAGACTTCCGTCAGAGACACTTGCCATCATAAGGAAACCTTTTTGCAGTGCTCAATGAGTTCACACTTCTTTCAACACAATTTGCTCAGTCAGTGGGTCTTCCGACTTCTTTTATCTATATGAACTAACCAGC
Source organism: Calotriton arnoldi (assembly GCA_963921515.1). Taxonomy (NCBI): domain Eukaryota; kingdom Metazoa; phylum Chordata; class Amphibia; order Caudata; family Salamandridae; genus Calotriton; species Calotriton arnoldi. The sequence goes on along the minus strand of CAWUFW010002911.1, from coordinate 1,567,571 downwards.
CCCAGCCAAAGATGGAAAACATTTAACCTCTTGACAGGCAAATCTCACTCAGTTTTCTGAATAGATGAGAGTAAGAGTGTGACAGAAAACGTGAGACAGTGAAACTAATCAAATTGAACTGTTTATAGACAGCGGCCAGTCATCTCAAAACAGTTCAGTTTGGCAAAAGTGAAGTCTAAGTCTTATAGTCTGTTTCGCACTAACAATATTTTCACTGCCTGGTACATGAACAAGGTGAGGGACACAATCCTAGAACCTGACAAGAACCTTTGGTGTCACTGGTTAAAGCGGAATAGATCACTTCAGGACCAAGTTTTTTTTTAGAGACTTTCAAAATCCAACTGAGTTTTCACTCTCGTCAAATTTCATCAACTCCTTTTTTTTTGTGGCAGAGTTCTCTTACTGCCAGAGGATCAGAATCCTAAAGCCACTTCTACGTACACATCCCCGTCAAGCGATTATACCTCACTACTTCTTCGCAACTCCAGCTAACCTGACAATCATTCGCTGTCACTAAAGCAGCGTTCAGCAAGAATTTCTATGCTCTTGTGCCTGTTCTTTGGGAAAGGGTATCAGGTGTTCGTTCTTTCTGTCTAGGATAGTTGCTTCCCCCTCATATGCAACTGAGGAAGAAAGCTGCATTCTCATATATATATAATTACATTTTTATTTTCAAGACTCTCCTTAGCTCTGCGTAATAGAGTGCCTACGTGATTATTAGTCTAGATCTCTCCCTCTTAATGCATGTTTCAAATACAAACTACTAAATTATTTCAATTACTCCCATTATTTGTCTTCCCTAACCTCAGCTCCAACAGTCATTTGTTCTACAGAAATCAGGGGAATAGATATTTGTTTGGCGTTCACTCAACACTTTTGGGTGATAACTTCTAGAGGCCTTTGTCTTTGGCTCCAGGTTGGAAGATATTGTGAAGCAGCCAACATTTTGCATGTCTTAACCTTCTAAACTATTATTTTGAGTGCTTTGAACAAGGCACGCAGCAGGCCAAGCAAGGGCTTTAAACCTGCATGCAATACCTGCCTCTTGCCCTAGCATGAAATGAATACTTTCCTAGTCTTCACAGAAGACGTCTAGATTCCTCTGAGGAAGCAGAGGTGGCTATCATAAGCCTCCCAGTCTCTGGACCAGACTTCATTTTAGTAGTATCCTGCTGCTGTCATGTTTTTGGACTACCATGTTCAATTTCACTTTGTTCCTTTGATTTAATATTTTCATTTCATAGTTTGTATATCTCATTGTTTTGAACAACCTTGATTACCTACTTCAATATCACTGCTTCTCTTTAGCTAGAGATCCCGCTCTCTCTCCATGCTACCTTTGGTGTCGCTTGATTGCCACCTCCACCAATCTATCGTAATCAAGGATGACATTCAACTTGTTGCTTTCTACGGATTTAGATTTTTTTCTGCTGTGTTATTCCACATTTCACATCTTTATGGATTTTTTCCCTCACTTCCGTGTTCCAAGATTGCCTCCTTTGGCCACTGACCTACTAATACTCAGAATCAAGGTGCTGATGGGGGGGTTTAGAGGGAGGAGCACTGAAATAAATATCTGATTTCTCGTAGTTCGTAAAATCGAGACTTTATCGGTGTACAGGAAAGGAAAATCCTCATTGCACCCTGGCTGTTTTTTAATATGGCGAAAATATTCTTTATGATTGTCATGCTTTTTTGATGCAGGGAAAATGTTTCAATGTATTGTTTATTTATACCTTTTCTTTAAGGAAGAGATCAATGTTTGGTTTAATTGATGTAAATGAAAAGATAATTTTGGTGTGCAGTTTAAGATCGCTGAAAGAGGTGTTAATCGAGGGTGCTGGCAAATTAACGATGCACCTCAAATATTACCACTGGCTGTTTGCACTAAATAATTTAAATAAAATGATAGGACTTTCCTTGGAGAAAATTAAATCAAGAGTGTCGCTGCAAGAATGTATAGGAGCGAGTCGACTGCTCTATATATGAATTCTAAGATTCTTAAATACAAACCACAGGTATTGATCCTAGTGCAAGTCTCAGAGTACACCCAAATATTGAACACTCCCAGTAGAATAAAATTTGGATACTGAATAAGCAGTCAGATGGTTTGATCAAGGAAAAAAGACCCGGGTGGCAATATCTTTTTTTACCCTGGGAATGTGCTCCTTTTGGTGATGTAGGTTCGAAGGTAGTTGAAACCTTTGTTTGAACTTAATGGAATGGTGTTGCAAACCAAATTGATCATCATTTTGGTGAGTGATCCATAATTGCACAGATGTACAGATAATGCCCCAAAGCAGCGTGTACAGAGAACAAATCACAAATTCAATTCCACTTTTTTTTAAGGAGTATATTCTGCACACGAGTGAAGACTGATATTTCAATTTTGATAAAGCTTCTTTAATTTGGATTCTTATATTACAAGCTCTAAGCAATGCGAGGCAGCCTGGGTTGTGTTATTTTACAAATATCTATAACGAGCATCGCCAAAATGCTCTCAGGGGAAGAGGAGTGTCATAATATTGGGGAATGCGTTAGAAATAAAAGAAGCTCACCTTTAATTCTCAAACAATGCACATAAGGAAGATGAGCACGCTAAAGAAGCAATTACCTGGAGAAAGGTTCTCACGTTCTATTCTTTCGAACACAAGACATAATAAATTCTAAATCGACTTACATTTGCTGTTCACTTGCTATTGCAACACAGCACGTGAATATCTTGATGTTTCAGTGCGATATCAGAAACTGAGTAGAATTAAATACTTGATCAGGAAAAACAAAAGTGGAAAAAAAGCTAAAACAGAGACAAAAGCACTAAGCAAAAGGCATTCACTTTGTAGATATCTTAACATTAGCAGGTTTGGTCAAGTAGGTAAGTTTTTTGCTATTGAACCTGAAGATCAGCGTACTAAGCCCGGCTTTCCCACTTAATTAAACTGTGTGATCAAGCTCAGACAGGCCTGTCTGGCAACAGGGCAATGCCAGAAGGCCTAGACTAAATCCCAGCGTGGGTAATTTCTTTTGTCCACATGGGTTGGTTTAGAGTTCAAGCAAGGTAAGCTGTTTTTTTATCGTTAGTGTATTGCTATTGTGAGAGCTGAAGCAGGTGAGCAGAGCAGTTTCTGGAGAAGAAATGGCCGACAGCTCTCATAGATGGCTATAGACACACATACACAGATGCCCAAATGAACGCACAAATACATTCCCCTCCTTCCTTTTGAGGCGCGTGTTTATGACTTAAAACTCACAATTCGCCACTAACGTACCTCAAAATTACTTCAACAGATAATCATGATACTTGACGTGAAGATACCTTAAAACTTGGGGTTCCTGACCAGGGTCAAATGGTTAAATACAAATCCCACAGCAGTATTTTCTTGCAATGGACACACCTCGCTACCCTTCCCAATCCTATAGGGAAAAAGACCGGGATGTCCCCGCTCTCCATGGTTATTCCTAAAAGCTCTCGAACCACTGGTGATATCTATCCGTCAACATTCGGAGATCCGAGGCATAATTACCTCAACTGGGGAATTTAAGGCGTTATTATACACAGATAACATTCTGAGGACGCTATTGAATCGCACCACGTCCCTATCATATGTTACTACACTGATCTCGGGCCACTCAGTATTCTCAGGCTATCGCATTAAATGGGGGAAATGTGAGGCCATTCCACTGACTCGCACCTCCACAATGGCAATGCTAGGAGTGCATCCTTTTCGATGGCAACCCTCCAAACTCGAATATTTAGGTATTCTCCTGAATCCAGGGTTAACCAATGTCATAGAGGACAACATGTCTCCCCTGTTAACTAAGATCTGCCATGACATGGAGTGATGGACGCCCCTTAACCTATCCTTATGAGGTAAGGTACAGGTGATCAAAACGAATGTGCCACCTAAGGTTACTTACTTGTTTGTGATGCTTTCCGTACTGCTGCCTAAATCTAAACTTACAGATCTCTCCCGTATGATCAAATATTTGTATGGGAGGCGTGGAGTGAGAAGCCCTATCTGAAACTCACCATACTATACGCTCAGACAGAATGTGGAGGCCTCGCCCTGAAATTTATGGGTGTACACTAAGCAATCTTTAATGGGTAAAAAAGGATGGTACGGTGTGCTGTACTCGAAAGACAAACAACAGCAGATCAAATCCCAGCCTGTCCTCAGGGCCACCTCCTATGCGTGGCGAAAAGCACATAGCCTATTGAAAGTGGATGAGGTGGTACACGCTCTGGCCACCTTTGTGGGTAATGGTAGAGTCAGGATAGGCACCCAAGGAACCATATGGATGGATTTCGCTAGTAATGGCAGAGTCCAGGTAGGCACCTGAGAACCCAGTAAGGACTGATTGTGCAAATATTGACCACCTAATGAAGGGCAGCGGGATTTTGTTGTTTGAGGTTACACGCACCTCCTACACTCTTTCCTCATGTCAATCTTGGAGATGCCGTCAGCTGTCCCATTGTTTAACGGCCACGCTAGGAGTACCATCCATTTGTTCACTGACATACCCTCCAAGAAGTTGCCTACAACAATGAGGAACCAGTTATTACCCACTCCCAACCTCTCCCAACACACAAACAAAAGCTTCAGAGTCTACCACTAATGGCCTGGGAGGTTGTAAAACTGTGCAGAACTGCCAAACACAAACTGGAAACCCACGCTTTGAAAGGTTTTCCAACTCATCTTTTATTGTAACATGTGTTATTGGCTCTCCACCAATGACCATGTGAAGAGAGCTGAAACTGTGTGACAATGGAGTCACTGTGTGAGTTGACAGGTCTGCTGTCATTGGCCAAATGTGCATTAAAATGCATAATTCGAGAGAACCTGTATACATAGCAAGGGGATGCCACCATAAATATTGTAAGATCTAGTGGAGATGGTGGGAGTATTACAATATACTATTGCCCTGAAGGTTGTATCGGTGATCCGTCTTGTTCAGGAGCCGTGGCTCTCACATGACATTAACAGTACTGTGCATAAGATGTGTACCTTTTTTTCCCTTTCTTTTGTGTTTTTATCTTTCCATGCCTGGGTTTTTGTATAAACTCAATAAAATTTGAATATCAAAAGTACTGCATCACTCGCCTTAGATTTCCCAGATATCGAGATTTGTAAATGCAGTATTTTTTCTTTCTTTTTATTGCTCCTGTACAAGTCTCACTCCTGTGTGCCCCAGATTCCTTACTAACCACACCAGTGACCGATTAGACAGATTAAACTCAAACACTTGTCATACAAAAAAAAAAAAAAAGACATTCAACAAAGGCTAGAAACAAATAATTCCTTTAAATTAACATACCGCAGGGTTTAACAAGTGACGTATAATAAACGTACTTGAGGTCACAGTCTGCGGCTAAGACACCACTTGACATCACGGTCTCTCCCAAGCTTATCTTTAATTCAGGGAGGAAATTAAATCACCAAGCACAGTGCAGGAAGATTATCTTGTTCACGTACCAATGTTATTTCAGATCATTCAGCTTAGAGAGAAAGGTGCGGTGATAAGCACTTGTCACTTACCACACAGCACGTACAGCCACCACGTCTCGGTTACATTACAGTGTCAAGAATACCCCTCATATTGCGAGGCAGCTGTTAAGGTATTGGAATTTCTCTAGCACTGACCACCTCTGTTGAGGCTCTTCTGGGTATCTTTGGATGTGAGTTGGGAAGGCCGGCAATCCGGAACCATTGTTTGATAGTGTATTGTATGTTTTGCTGGGGTTTGTGTGTGATTAGCAGAGCGCATGAACAGTGTACGGAATGGTTTGTGTACGCTTGTGCGAAAGTAAAATGAATTTGATCTAGGAAGACCTTTGTGGTGTTGCAAGTGAAATGATGGGTGTGCTGAAGGAATTTTCATTTGATTTTTTCTTCTGATTTTGGAGGGTTAACTGCTCATTGCTCAGCGATAAATTCGTGGTTTTTTTTTCAAAATAGGCATCAAAACCCAACTCAGTATTGGCACGACACTTACCCTCGGCAGGTGGAGTGGCCGAATGGATAGGCTCGCACCCCATCGCTGTCAAGAACTTTCATCGTCCTGTTCATATGTCAACGGCCAACTTGCCTGGGAAGCGGAGAGCTCGATTCCTTGCCTGCCCCTTCGGCAAATTAGGCTACTAGCTACTACCCATTTCAATGGAGGTAGTCGTGAATCTCAAATAGTTGGATCGCCGTTCGTCAAAAACTCTCATCGTTTCCAAATATATAAAACGGTCTTCAAGTGCAAAATCGAAAAAATATAAAGTATTTCACGGAAACAGTTTTCCAATTTCTCTTTCATAAAAAGCAGCAATCATATTTTTTGTTTTAAAAAAATGATGTGTATGCAGTAGCTGTCATATTCACGTCTTACACCACAGCCTGTCGCCGTCGGGCTGGTCACCCTGGGCGGCAGGATAGCGCGTCCTTTCACAAAACTCGGCCATAAAGTCACAGGGGCGAGTCGCGTGTTGTACACCCACTCTGCGTGTTTACAATCCCGAGAGAAAAGGCACAGGCTCGGCTCGTGTGTATAATCAACAAGCGGCTCTTGTCAGCCGGCGACCGCCCCGCAGCATCCCGTGTTTGGAGACCTTGTTCCGAGTGCTAGTCCAGCCGGGCTCCCGAACTGATGTGCAGCTCCGGACTCCTCGCCTTAAGACGGTGCCCACGTTACCCTGCACAGAGGTGTCTCGGCTCGGATGGGCGGAGAGCGCCTGGCCTCAGTCAGGTGGTGCAACATTTGAGACTAGCGCACGAGCCGGCAGAGCAGCCCACTAGCGCACGATGGGAGGGGCTGGGTATCGGAATAGCGCAGCGCACTCGCCAACCTGGACTCCACACCTTCCGCCTCAGTCTCGGAAAACCAGGAAGTGAAAACGACAACACCCCTGAGCGTGAGAGTCCGATTCAGAAACACTGCATTTCTCGTTGCAGCTGTAGTAAAGTGTCAGGTCTCACTGGCAAGGCGGCAGAACTTAAAACTCCTTTGTATTACTGTGCCCGTTTACCTTCAGCCTCCTACCACCGCGTCACCTCTGGTTTTGGATTCAGTCGGGTGGACGGAGCACCTGCCTCAGAGATGGGAGTGTAACCCCGAAGTGACAGGTGTGAGCGATCGACCAGTCAATTTGAGATTTCATCTTTCCGGCATTAGCATAGTCTCGAGTTTCATCTGTAACTGAAAAGTGCCAAGAGGCAATTTAGCTTGCAGTGTGCGCTATACAATTTGAGAAACTAAATCGATAGCCCATCTTGATGCGTTATATTGCCTCACCACCAACAGCATTAGGTGGACTGCTTGTGAAACAAAACTGACCATTATCAGATATTATGGAATTATGCGGCAATGGAAACCAAATTGTGCACAAGGGTAGACTTAATAATGCAGAAAGGGTAAATGTTGTGCCCAGAAAGGAAAATTATTCTACACTTTGTGATTAAAGGCACATTTGAAGCACATTCCGTAGCTTTATTATTTACCTACTTTAGCTTTTATATATAATACACATTGACACAAAAGGTTACGCGACAGGAAATACATAATTCATTTAATAAACAAAGACAAAACACATCGAGCAGATTCTGACAATTGTTTTCACCAACAATTAAAGATTTGTATCTTGCGTGAATGCGTATGAACTCTATTAATATCATTATCTTTCTCTTAAAATATATACAATGCTGCATTCAGAAAAACGTAAATGCATTAGTCTTGTCCCATGCGTAGAGGTGACATAGTAGACGCAGCCAGGTAGTGTCTTTTAAGGTTATTTATTATGTCCATAAGATGTATGGTAACAGCCCCACCAGGAGCAGCCTGCTAGCTGCTCCGCCCATCTTCCAACTGACAACACTCACACCAGGCACCCAAGCATTCCACTCATGTCAATCACACCAACATTCCACACAGAACACTCACACTGGCTGAGCAGCTAGGAACAAGGTGAAAGGGAACATTATAACATAACATGAGGATACTACAGTAAGTTTAGGTTAACCCCTCTTGTAATAAGTCTAGTGCTCTGCACATCCCAGGTATGTTTTAAAAATTATCTTCAATTTCGCATTTGCTCTTGATTACAATATAAGATCTCTGCAAGCCTTTCTTTCCCTTAACAAAGAGCCCTGGAGAGCTATATTGAGCTTTATATACTTATAGGCAGGTGTCAACCTACAAAGCACTTCAACACTTTCACTGCTGGGGTGTTTGTGCACCTCTGTGCAGGAGTTTGTTTTAGCACCTCTTTGGTCTTTCGGTGCACCCATACAAATTATATTTTTTGGCATATTTAAGGATATGTATTGGTGCAAACCCCACACCAATATCTTATTGCAGCCTAAAATTACAATGACAAATGTAAAGATATTTTCATTTTTTTAAACAAATCTGTTGAATATTTTGTTGCATTATGTTTTCTAATTCTGTATGACCTAAGGAATCTACTGGTGGAAGCCAGGGCCTCCTTGCGCTGACTGCCTGGCCAGTAGAAAATTGAACATGATGTTTGTCAGATTTTTAGCATTTTCCCCAAACCCTTGTAATTCCCTCAAGTCCCCCTTATGCAGGAACATATGTTACTCTGCCAAGGCTTGAATATCAACTTTGGTGTTCCTAGACGTGTATGGGTTTTCTATGAGTAGAGGGTGACCTCTGGTAATAAACTGGGTCTAATGCATTTTGGAAACTTGGAAAGCTGCTCCTGTAGGAAAATTATGGATTGAGGCTAATTGTCTTATGGTCACAGATATTCCCTGGGGCTGTATAGAAACATTCCACAACACTACTTATATCCTAAGGTTTTTATTATTGGGTGCCAGACCTCCCTCAACCTGATTGACTGGCTAAAAGATCGTGTTAAACATGATGTTTATCAAATTTGTAACATTTTTTCAACAAAACATGGTTATTCCATGCAGTCTCTATGAGAGCATGTGATGACCACTTGACACTATATTCACAAAGATACGTATGGCCTTTTCTTGTCAGTTATGATTGGCCCACCCACATTTAAGGTACTGCTTTTTATTGGTAGACCTGTGGGATCACTGGGTGGTGGGAATTTTGATGTTTCCTACAAATTCCGGAAATTTTCATAATAGAAATGTGATGAAACTTTTTTTTAAAAAATGTTTATCTTGTGCATGACATTTCGAGTAAAAAAAAACAGAGGTATTATCCACTCAAGTGACACCACGAACGACCCTTCCTGGTCTCTAGTTGTCAAAAATGTCCGGGATTGGTAGGTTTCTCCAGGTGTCAGATGAGCCCTGGCATGTGTTTTTCGGGCGCTGCTCCAGCTTACTCCCTGGGGCACAGACGAGAGTGTGTGTGTCTGTAACCCAGTGAGGAGACAAGTGCTGTCTGAACTTTTTTTTAGGGTAAAAAAATGTAAAAGTGTCCTCGACAGGAGACAGGTGCGGTTTGAATTTTCTCAGAGGCTAGGAGAAAATACAAACACTGTCTGGGCTCCTTGTTAAGGAGCAGGAATGGTTGAGTCGGTGAATCTGTGTATGCGTGTCTCTGTATGTATGTCTGCACCCAGCAAGGAGACAGGTGCTATTTCGATTTTTTCAAAGGCCAAGAAATAAATTCAAAGAGCATCTGGGCTCTTCTCTGGGGTGGGTGCGTGCGTGTGTGTGTGTGTGTGTGTGTGTGCGCCCCAGGGAGGAGACTGGTGCTGTTTGGATATTTTCCTAAGCTATGGAAATGCAAACATCATTCCAGCAGAAATTAGTGGGTGTGTTTTTTTTCTGTGCCCGAGGTAGGAGACAAGCGCAGTTTGGAATTTTTCTGAGGCCAAGAAATAAAATCCATACAGCATCCTAGCTCCTCAATCGGACAAAGACGTGTATGCACCCCCAGTAAGGAGCCAAGAGATGTTTGATTTCTATTTAAGGATAAGAAAAATTTCAAACAGGGTCAGGGCTCCATGCTGGGCCCCAGAAGTATGTGCATCTGTGCCCAGGCATGAAGTCAGATATATTTTGGATTTTTTTTCTTAGGCTAAAGAAAATCCAAATAGCACCTAACTTCTTGCTGGAGCTTAGACACACGGCTCCCTTTTCTCCCACTCCCCCAATAGCTCAGCCTGCAAGCGTGTTCCTTGGATGGACTAGAGAGGGAATAGAGAATTCCTCCTAAGCGCACCTGATATGTATATGATGTCACCAGTGACGTCAAGGGGGAGAGGCTTTTATATATAAAGACACAACTTTAAACGAAACCAGAGAAGAAAATGCCACAAAAGAAGGCAAAGTGGTTGGCAAAAAAGTGATGAGGGGCAGATGGAATCGATTTCAAAATCGGAACCAAGTACAAGTGCAAGCACGGCAAACACCGATGCAGTAGTGAATTTGACCAATTTGCCATTAACACCGGCAGAGAAACGGATTCTTGGTTTAGGATTATCATATAGTCCACCTTGTAAATTTAATTATGTGGATGTTCGTTTGGACACTTTTAGATTTGTGAGAAAACTCAAACTAAATAAATTTCATATCCTACAACCCAAAAAGAAACCAACACCTGATTTGGATGGAGCCATTGCTAGTCCTTCATTATTGACAGCTGGTGATTATAGCCTATTTCAGGACGCCTGGTCCCTTCAGAATGAACAAAACGGTGAATCACTTGTTAAAGATCTAGAATTGTTGGATAAAGGGGAATTATGCCCAACGCCTTTCAAACCTAAGTCTGTTTTCCAGCCAATCATGCTGCATGATAATTTGGACGTATATCATGAGTTAGTCACTAGGGACTTAAAGAAACTGTATATAGCAACTAACAGAGTCCGTCATGGCATGGATAAACAAAATCTGTGTTACAGACAGCTAATGAATAAAATACAAGCTGACAACAATATTATTGTGCGGCAAGCGGACAAAGGTGGGAATGTCGTTTTGTGGCCACGCCAACTATACATGGAGGAAGCGGCACACCATTTGGCTGATTCTGCATGTTACAGAAAAAGCAACATCCACATAGTGAAAGCAGCATGGAACGATCACTATCAGAAATTATTGGCTTGGAAAAGTGCAGGATTGATTACGGGGGATGAATATCGCTTCTTAAAAAAGGAACACCCGGTCATTCCCACCTTCTATCTTATACCAAAGATACATAAAGATATTGACATACCTCCGGGGAGTCCGATTATCTCTGCTATAGACAGCCTTATGGAGAACACCTCTAAATACGTTGATTATTTTCTCCAAGATGTGGTTAAGGGGTTGGCATCTTATGTGCAGGATACATCAGATCTTTTGCGAAAAATTGAACATGTGGTGTGGAGTTCGGATATGCTTTTAATAACTCTTGATGTAGCATCTCTCTACACCTCAATTAGGCATTGCGATGGTTTAAAAGCTGTGGAGCATTATTTGAATCTGCGACCTATGAAATTCTCTATGCATAATCGAATGTTAATCTCAATGATATCGGCATGTCTAGAACAGAATTTTTTTATGTTCAATAACCAGATCTATCAACAGATCACGAGGAGTCGCGATGGGGGCCTGCTTCTCCCCCAGCTATGCTTGTTTGCATATGGGGCTGTGGGAGGAGCAGGTCCTCTTTGGACAAAGCAAAGCGACAATGAAAGAACATGCAATTTTGTATTTACGGTACATTGATGACTTGTTTTTAATCTGGAGGGGTTCAGAGTCAAGGGCAAAGGAATTTGTAGATTCGCTGAATAGCAATTGCCTTAATCTCCAATTCACATCTATTATCAATGCCACATCTGTTTGTTTCTTGGATGTTGAGATATATGTAGATCATGGGCTTTTGGCCACCAGATTATTCAGGAAGCCAACTGCAGGCAATACGGTCCTGCATGCGACCAGTCACCATCCGCCCCATCTGATACGCAGCATCCCATATGGTGAGATGCTGCGTATCAGGCGGATTTGTAGCACAGACTTGGAGTGTCAGATTGCGCAGGAGGCCTGCAAACAAAGATTTTTGGAGCGAGGTTACGCTCATGGGGTTATAGATAGTGCTATTGCAAAAACCAGGAGCCTGTCTAGAAAGGAAGCTTTAACTCCCAAAACTAAGCAGACTACGGAGAAAAGCATGCCCGCGACTATTAATCCCAGGGTCATATTGACGTACAATAGTCAACATCAGGAACTCAGGAAAATCTATTACCGTAACTGGAATCTGGTACAGGGAGATCCAGTTATTGGTTTGCTGGTTCCAGCGAAACCAGCATTGACCTTTAGGAAATCCCCGTCTATGAGAAGTACCCTTGTGACCAGCAGCCCTGAGATGCTAACCCCCACCACTTGGATGGCACAGAGTAAGGGGTTTAGAAAATGTTCTAGCTGTAAGGCTTGTAAATTTGGAAGTAGTAGAACCCAATATGGCAGTCCTTTTAAATCGGAACCCATTATGATTAACAAGAGGTTGACGTGTAAAACCGAATTTGCAGTTTATGTGCTGGAGTGCCCTTGTGGGTTGAGGTATATTGGTAGCACCAAGTTACCGGCCCACAAGAGGATACTCCAGCACATAAGGGCAATTAGTGGCAAGGATCAGGCCTACCCAGTCGCCAGGCATTTTGAGCAAAAACATGATAGTAACCCTGTATTTCTCCAGTATTTTGTAATTGATACGGTTCCACCGCTCAAACGAGGTGGAAACCGGGAGGCCAAATTGCGCCTCCTAGAAACCCGACATATACTGGAACTCGATACGAAATCTCCTTCAGGGTTCAATGCCAGTGCGGATCTTTACACTTGTCTCTGAGCGTTGGGAACACTGAATTATGGATTTATATCATATTGTATGTTAGGATCAGCTGTTTTGTACATATTTTAGACATCAAAATCTTGCCTCTATGAAACTTTAAAGTATGGCATTTTCTTTACATTTATGGTATTTTTAATATTTTTGACTTCATTATACACATTTTGACCAAGGAAATGCAATGCATGCGAGGTAAAGGTTGCATATTAGTATAGGAAGGCCCACTTGGGCATTATTTTACAGTATATTTAGCAGCAGAATTAGGGGTTGTGCATTCAACATCAGTTAAGAACATTTAAGTAAAGTTTGGTGCAACTATATTGCAGAAAACAATTTTACCGTTTGCACATGTGTTTTATAATAATAATTTTTTTAACGCATACAAGCATATCTATTTATATTTTATATATATTTATGAGCTTATTTATTGAATGCATATTAAGTTTTGCACATATACTGTAATTTATTATGCTGCTGTTAGTAACTTTTCAGTTTCTATGCATTTGCACTTTGACTTCATGTCGTCATTTCCTGGTACTTATCCCTTTAAATGCCATGTTTTTTCTATGCAATGCGTCATGTGATCAAGACCCGAGTGGGGGTCGAAACGCGTAATGGCGGATTTGCTGGCATTCAATTAAACAGCACTGGATTTGCACCAAGAACTTTGGGTCTGCTCTCGTTTTCCTTGTCTGCGTGAGGCTTCTTTGGATGGCGAATTGTGTGTATATATATATATATATCTATATATATATCTATATATCTATATATATATATCCATATATATATCTATATATATATATATATATATCCATATATATATCTATATATATATATATATATATATCCATATATATATATATATATATATATATATATATATATCATCATATATATATATATATATATATATATATATATATCCATATATATATATATCCATATATATATATATATACCCATATATATACCCATATATATATATCCATATATATATCCATATATATATCCATATATACCCATATATATACCCATATATATATCTCCATATATATATATATCCATATATATATATATATATATATATACCCATATATATACCCATATATATATATATATATATATATATATATATATATATACCCTTTCATGAAATGTGTTTGTGCGTGTGAGAGTCAATAGGGCGGTAATAGGGTTAAGGTTCAAAATATCAGGCCTTAAACATAGATGCAAAATGTTTGGGATTCTTTAGAAGAGTGCCTGTGATGTAAACATAAATTTCCATGAGTGGCAACAAAACATTTCAAATAGAAAAACCATACATTTTCATTACCTACAACAAAGCCTTTTGAATACTTTGTTTGAATTACATTTAACTATATTGAGGCCTATTCACAAAGGTACATTTACACGTTTAAATTTACTCACATGCAAACCCACTCATTTACGTAGGTGTAAATATGCACATTGTGTTACCATTTCTGAGTGTAGATTTAAACCAAGAGTGTAGACTTACATGCCTTCACACCCACAATTCAGGAGTGGAAACATCTAAAATTGAATTTACTAGTGTAAAGTTGCTGAAAGCAATTTGTCACATGTAGGTGGAGTTCTCTCTCATGGTAGTGGAGATCTCCTTGTGGGATAGTGTATTGAAAATTACTAAAGTTTATTATTCTTTAAAAAAAATTGCTAAATATTTTAATATAAAAACAAATTTAAGATAACTTAAAATATTTATTAAAATAGAGCTTATAAAATAAAATGATACAGCACATTCACTCATTAGATGTGTATGAAATAATTAATTACATCTATTTATTTAATTTATAAATGATAACTTTTCAACTACTACTATTTTTACTTAATTTGTATCGTTAAAAATTAATTTCATGTTTTAATACAAGTATAAATTAATTCTATATTAAGTTCATTATTAAGTTGAAAATAAAATGTTCATATATGTATATATACAAATATATACATATGGTTGCATATACAAAAATATACAAATTCTTTTTTTTTTTTAATTTAATAATAAATATATAATAATCCCTTTTTTATATTGAAAAAAATAAAAAAAAAAGTTAAAAAGTGGGTTGGGGTTCTATCTCAAACTCATGAAACCACTGAAATTCGCCAGTTATGGTTAGACATACACACAAGGCATGCCAGAGTTCATACCACGGGCAATGTTAAAAACACCGATTTTGCAATGGTAGGGAAACAAACAAAAGAATGATCAAGATAACAACATGGCTGGTGAAAACAGTTATGGTGTGAGTTGCGTCTGTTGTATTTCAGTGATTTGACGAGCTTGAGCCAGAACCATAACTCACTTTTTGACTGCGTTGTTTCTGTGAATTTCATTGTTTTTTTAATGATTTATTTAATGGCCTTGGACATGCAAGAAGCAACACTCAAAACCTATTCCAGTCAGTGCTTCTACTTCTAAAAATAATTCCTTTATTATGCACACACCACGAAATACTACACATTAATTGAAAAAAATATACACTTGATGGCAAGAGGAAATACTTAAGGTGACACCCTAAAGCAGATTACACCAGAACAAGTCTTTAACTCTAAACTCACAATACCACCCCATGTATGCTGATCACAAAATTATGGGATAAAAGTATCAAAGACAGGCCTGCTGGCTTTGTCAGGGTATAACCACAACCATAAATGCAGAAATAATTAATTAGGACCCACTGTGACAAGATTAACAAGCATTGGCATAGCCAATAGGTCTCGCGTTTGGAACCTTATAAGGATTGTGCTGCATAACTAAATACTTATAAGGTCCCAAAAGCGAGACCTATTGGCTATGCCAATGCTTGTTAACTCTGTGTTGCATGGTATTTGGGGAATTTGCTGGTCACCTTACACCTATTGGTTGTAAATGGGTGGGGGGGGGCTGCTTCAATTACACGCAGTGAGTAGCTTTAAGGGGAAGCGGCGTGAGGTATCGATCCCGGCCCGCCAGGAATGCCGGTTGTGGGGTGGCCCTTATGCTTGGGACAGCTGCTCGGGGCATGGGTTGTGGTCCGGGGCTCGAGAGTGAGCTTTAAATAGTACAACATTGACGCCAACGGTACTGGTTTAAATTAATGGGCTAAGTATGTTGCCAAAACACGTGCGACTTTGTAGCGGGTCTGGTGGGGTGTGGGGTTGCGTGGTGCAGGACTGGACACACAAGTATAGGTGCGCTGAGGGGCTGTGGAGATCGGCAGGAGCGAGGCGGCAACTGGCGTGGTCGTGCCGTAGACGTCGGGACGCCTGGAGAGTGTTTATGCCAATGTCCTTGGACTGCCACGAACGAGCCCTTGGGCCTGGGGGGACGCACAGAGTTTAGGTAGACGGTTTAGATGTGGAGGGGGGTGGGAAGGCGGGGTCGGGGGCAAGGGCGCGAATGGTATTGGCAAGGGGGGAGCGGCCCAGTGAGGACTTGTGCATTTGGCATTTTGGCGCCATGATGTAGAGGTGGGGGGTATGTGCGAGGGGGAGGGAGTGGGGTACTGTTGCAGTGGTGGGTGGGGATGAGGGGGGGGAGGCGAGGGGGCCTTGACTCGGGGGCTGCCGCTTTTGGAGCGGGGAAGGGGTGGGTTATCGGCGTTGCTTGACATCATGTGATCTTGGGCTGAATGCCTTCGGAACGAGGTATGGGGTTGAATTTCGGCATGCTCAACATCCTGTGATCTTGGGCGGATTGCCGGTCTCCCAGCGTATTGGCAATGAGGAGTTTGACTTGGGGGTGACGCGGGAGTGGGGGCAGGCGAAGTGGGAGGGGCATGAGGACCCTCGTTCCAGACCGAGAAGTGGTTTTAAACGAGCACGATGCATGAAAAAACAAGCATTGGCCGCGCGCGAAAGTGAAAGCTGCGCGACGCGGCGGGGGAGGGGAGGGGCGGAGGAGCGTGAAAGCAATCAAGTGAGAGGAAAGACAGATGGCGCCTGATCGGGCGCTGAAAGCTGGCGGTTGCGCGCGTGCACGCTATCGTGAACGCAAGCTGGGCGCCAGCAAAAGCCACTGCTGTTTGCACTTCCAAAACCCGCTTACTAAAACTCTCGCCGAGAGCAGCGCTAAGCGCTGGCTCAGGCGAGACCTAAAAACACTTAGACACGGGCACAAGGAGCGGGTGATTGTGCTGCTGGGGGTCTGGTCTTTCCCGGGAACGCAATAAATGTTGATCACGGCAGCGCTTACGCTCTTTTCAGGCCCCGAGAAACATGGTTGCATGAGTGCGGGAACGCACTCAATACTATTAACTCTGTTCATTGGCATTGGTCTCTTTGGTGCGTCGGTGCCCCCGCCCAGCATCCTTCCCCACTCACCCGAGGACAATTTAAAACTTTCTTTGAAACAGGAGGCAAATGACTTTTTTTCATGCCATCGCAAAACTTGCAAGTCAGCTCTGACTCAGGAGTTTCAAAATGACCGAAAAAAATCTAATTTTCAGCCTTAATCCAGCTAATCACACTGTGTAAAACTTCTAAAATGTGATTGATAGGATAGAATCGTGAGTTTAAATGGCAGAGATGTACAATTGTGTTAACCCTCTAAATCCCACCTGTCGCCTTTTTTAAAAAGCGAATATCTACACATTTACAGAGTGGATTTATATCAATTACGAAAAACTTGCTTTCTGAGTAAAGTTCGACATCCAGTCCAAGTGTGGTGGGAATCCGCTCAGCGTTTTTTGCTTCATCTTTATTCAAATTTCCTATGGGAACTAAAATCGGAAATTATGCACTTTTTTGATCCTTTCCTTAACTTTCTCCCCAATGGATGGATCTTGGCATGCGGAAATGTATCTGACTGAGTTAGAAGAGTTCCAAGTTTGGGTCTAAAAAGGTCTTTTCAATGAAAAGTGTGGCTGAATAATAATAACACAGTGACGACCACCACTATGGAGTGTGTGTGTGTGTGTGTGTGTGTGTGTGTGTGTGCGTGCGTGCGTGCGTGCGTGCGTGCGTGTGTGTGTGTGTGTCTCTCTCGATATATATGCCACTTTGGATTTTGAAATAATACTCTGAGATATGGCTTCAGCGTTTCTGTTTCTGTTGGATTGAAGTACGGGTCTCCATTCCCGTTTGTTGAAGCCGCCCTGCGTGGGTCTTGAGCTCCCTTAATGGAAGGATGCGTGTTGCTGCTTGCACGGACTGGCAGCATGATCCCAGTTTGCTTTTGGGTCACCACAGGATTTTCCTAAAATCATGACAGTATGAGGCAAGTAATGGAGGGAGAGGCAGCATGGAGCTGCGCTCTCCTGTTTTCGGAGGTTTCTGGGATGATTTACAAGTGGCATAATGCGTGATGAAATTGACTTTTTAAACTTTTAAATGCACAGTCACTTTAATTCTCCAAGAATGACTGAATTGGAACATTAAAAGCTATTTCGAGGTTTAATGGTATTTAACTCGGATGTGACTCACCTCAAATATGTGCCATAAACTGAATATCTTATCTAGATGCATGCTGGCTGTTGTATCTTCTGACTCCTAATGGGCACATCGGAGCCAGCATTTAAAGCCACGTGGTTACTTGACCCGGTACCAGCCTCACCGGTGATTAAGGCTCACAACTGAGCTGAAACGCGTTAGGAATGAGGACTTATTTTTACAAAATGTATGTTGCCACTTTGGATTTGAAAATAAAACTCAGATATGGCCTGGGCGTTTCTGTTGGATGGAGATATATATAATATAGAGAGAGATGTATACACACACACACACCACCCTCCATTGAATTGTTTAACATTTCCTACTGGTCGATATTTGAAGTCCCTGCTAATATTATGTTTTATGGGATTGTGTTGTAGTACCTGTGAGTGCCATGTGTGGGGATTGATTTACTATTACAAGGCTTGGCTGGAGTACATTTACTACTATTTTGTCACTTTTATGGCTCTAGTAACTTTAGAAGAGTAGTTTGTGAATAGGGGAGAGAATGTAGCCTAACGGCTAGGGAGGTCAAACTCGGAGCTGGGGAACCGGGTTCGAGTCTCGGCAGGAACGCTCAACATTCTGTGATTCTGGGCAATCACTTAATCTCCCCGTGCCTAACAAAAATTTGTGTGTCCATATGTAATGTAACTGGTGCTCATGTAAAGCGCTCTGATACCTCTGGGTCTAGTTCGCGTACATAAAACTCCACAAAAAAAACCAGGCATACTCTTTTGTAGGTGGGTGTTTGTAGTAGCCTGCCCTACCCTCAATACTTTCCCCTAAAGCCCTCCCCATTTTAAAGTAGATATTCCCCATTTTCCCACCACTCCCCCTGGTCCCCTCCACATTTACTATTAAGAAGTAACTTTATGTATGTGGAATTCTCTCAAAAGAAAAGACAGGAGAGGTTGAGATCTCCACCCATAGGTTTATGTATTGCAGGTTGTAGTAAGTCGTCTATCAGTGAAAATGATAAAAATCATACAAACAAAACATGCCCATTTTAATGCTTGGTTTCAGCATTCAATGGCTAAAAGTTGACCATAACTTTTGCAAAGTGCTGGTTCTGTGCGGTGGACACTGTGCAACATTTTAATAATTTTTCATCAATGTGAAATCATCTTTTTTGTTAAAACATATACATTATGAGACAAATAGTGGTGGGTTATTCAACAAATGCGGCAATTCCATAATTTGCAGAAAACACGATGACCACGGACATGTATCTTCCCTGGACACCCATGAAATATTCAGACTGACAAGAGTGGCTGCCTTACAAGAGCATGCTTGACAGAGTCTTCAACACTACCTGAACAGATCAAATTAAGCAACCAGTTAAAAAACATTTCAGTGCATGGACTATCTGAGCTATCTGAGCTAAAAGTTTTAGTAAAAGGCTTCTGCTACCAGTCATTTCAATCAATCAATCAGGGAATTGTAAGCGCGCTACTCACCCGTGAGGGTCTCAAGGCGCTGAGGGGGGGGGGGTCCGCAGATCTGTTTAGCCGAAGAGCCAGGTCTTGAGGGTCTTCCTGAAGATGTTCAGGGAAGGGGCACGTCTGATGTCTGCCGGTAGCTCGTTCCAGGTCTTGGCTGCAATGTGAGAGAAGGATCTTCCGCCTGCTCTGGATGCGCGGGGTTTCGGCCAGTGCGAGGTTGGAAGATCGGAGGTTTCTTTTGGGTACGTGGAAGTTGATTCTGTCGTTGAGGTATTTGGGTCCGTTGTTGTGTAGGCATTTGTAGGCGTGAGTGAGGATTTTGAAAGTGACTCTTTTCTCCACGGGGAGCCAGTGGAGACTTCGTAGGTGTTGGCTGATGTGTTCGTGTCGGGGGATGCCGAGGACGAGTCTGGCGGCGGTGTTCTGTACTGTCTGGAGTTTGCGGAGTAGGGAATTGTTGATGCCGGCGTAGAGTGTGTTTCTATAGTCCAGTCTGCTGGTGATGAGTGCGTGGGTGACTGTCTTCCTTGACTCAGGGGGGATCCACTTGAAGGTCTTGCGGAGGATGCGGAGGGTGTTGAAGCAGCTGGAGGTGACGGCGTTGACCTGTCGGTTCATGGAGAGTGATGAGTCGAGTACGATGCCGAGGTTCTTGGCGTGGTCTGAGGGGGTAGGTGGGCTTCCAAGGGCGGTCGGCCACCAGGTGCTGTCCCATGCAGAAGGGGTGGTACCGAGGACGAGGACTTCTGTCTTCTCGGCATTGAGCTTCAGGCAGCTGTTGGTCATCCAGACTGCGACGTCTTGCATTCCTTTCTGGAAGTTGAGTTTGGCAGTGGTGGGGTCTTTGGTGAGGGAGAGGATGAGCTGGGTGTCGTCGGCGTAGGATACGATGTTGAGGCCGTGTTGTCGGACGATGGCTGCGAGGGGGGCCATGTAAATGTTGAAGAGGGTGGGGCTCAGTGATGAACCCTGTGGGACTCCGCAGGTGATTTTCGTGGGGTCGGAGAGGAAGGGTGGGGCTAACCATCATGGGGTACAATGACTACAGTGATGCACAACCTTCATCATAATGTACGTAGGGTACCTCCTTTACCACTGCAGGACCTCCAGCTCCTGATGATCCTTGGGCAATGGCACCAAAGAAAGGCCCGCAGTGCCAGGCAGAGGGAAAAGGTCTTCTGCTCCTGTGAAGGCACCAATATTTGCCAAGAGATTGATTCTAAGACATGACTGAATACGGAAACCAATAAAGATACTTGGATCTTGTAGAGCCCTACTAGACCCCTTAGACATCAGACTTATTCCACCAAGCTTAGTGGTTGGTAGTCGTAGAAAGCTTAATGGATGGCAGCTTTGGTTTCTTGTCAGATTCTTCCCGTTACTGAGGGG
Organism: Calotriton arnoldi; assembly: GCA_963921515.1. NCBI lineage: Eukaryota > Metazoa > Chordata > Amphibia > Caudata > Salamandridae > Calotriton > Calotriton arnoldi. The sequence goes on along the minus strand of CAWUFW010002911.1, from coordinate 1,546,539 downwards.
AGGCTGTCCCCAGACCTGAAGACTATATGCGACCTCCAGAAGGAAACGACTGAACTATCTGGATAGAAACGTAATACGAACCCTGAGCTATGCACCCCTCAGTAGATGCACAAAATGCCTGCAAGGAAACTGCATGCACAGAGTTCATAGAAAACCCTTTAGGGTTTGCAGAACAGATATATTTGTCAAACTAATCAATACAGCCAACCCCAAAAGCTACATTTTACTGTACCTCACCTGATGAGTTACACAATAACTGTATTGCAATTTTCTCATTTCTAAGGGAATACCAAATATGCCTAAACAGTCCTCAAAGGCAACATTAGTAATCTGACTCCGATTTATTCATATATTGCCAGAAGGATACAAAACACAGATCTATCACAGGCATTTCCACATCTCACTCCACCACAGAGAGGGTTTTTTACTGGGCCCATACTCCTTTAAGAACACATAGATTATGTTCGTTTCAGTCCTACAAGAAAGAGGAAGGCAGGGGAGGCCACATCCGAGACAGCAGATTTTCAATAGTAATTTCAAGGTTTGACAGTGCCATATATATCTGGATAAGAGGATGGAGGCGCGCTTTAGAGGCAGTGGGCAACCGGAGATGTACAGGCTACTGGATAAAGAGGTTTAATTAGCTATCAACAGTAGTTCTGATGGCCACAGGCTGGAATCCTGCAGGGCCAAATCAGACTTTCATGAGCAAGAGCAGTGAAATGAGAGCAACTGAGAGGGGGTAAGGGCGACACTTTGTGCCGGATAATTGTCCCTATATAAACGAACAGTTATCATAGAATTATTTTAGCAGTAGGTTGAAGGGTGCCGAATGATTTAGTAAAGAAATGACCATGGGCGAGGTGGTAGTCATGGGGGAGAACACAAACTTGCTGTACTAGGTTTACATTTTCACACCCGCTGCCAACTTCATCCCACCCAAGACAAACAAGTTAGAGGCCTTAACGACTGCTAGCCCTGTTATCCGCAAACCTGCATTTATATGTACTATTAGCAAGACCACTAGAATTATGCGATTTTGCGGCTGAGGCTTTTTTGGCATAGTAATGGATTTGCCGCATTTGCCACATAATCCACCATCTGCTGCATAATCTACATATTTTTAAAGTGGCGGCGTGGGTTTGGGCGCAGTGTGAGGCCCTTTGTAAAGGTTAACTGGACATCTTTTGGTTGCATTTTTATTTAGGTGGTTGATAAACTGCTACTAATGAAGTGAAATCTTCGCCAAGACCGTATTAGCATGTGTAAAAAAAATTAAAAAAAATAATAGTTACAAAAAATGTGCCGCATTATGCCACATATTTACCTTTTCTTCCTGTATAATTCAGTCAACTCTGCTGCATAATCTGGTGCTCCCCTGCTGCATAATTTCAGTTGCCCTGACTATTAGGTAAGCGCTGACCTCAACAGCTATCCAGTGCTCTGAAAGCTGCTGACGCGCCTCTAACCTCTTCAGGCACTGCATTACCAGTCAGCCAAGACAGTTTTTTTTAGCAAGATTAAAAAAGTTATCGGTCCAAAACCCGCTAAAATAAATGAATGACACCAGGAGAAGCGAGCTTCATAAAACTACCTAAGATACATTATACACAGATCGCGAGAGGCAGAAGGTGTTTTAACATGAAAAGGGCGCTTGCCCCGCAGACAATGTCTGGAAAGAAGGATAGACCGCCGTAAAGGAAGAGTTCTGCTTTGCTTCTGGTAAAAGCCAACCACAAGAAGCAGAAGTGTCTTTCCTGCTTCTCTTTTATAAATCTCGACTTCGCTTAAAATAACTAACGACCATACACTATGGCGCGCTTCTCTTGTAAGGTGGCTGACAGACAAATAATGACATCTACACAGCTAGGGTGATAGGAGTGAACTAACCAAACACTACACTCCCTCCCAAAATGAAGCTAAGTTGCAACTATAAATCTGCCAAAAATATTACATATCCAATTGATATATACGAAAAAGTATATAGATTTTTATTAAAAATTGTTCCTCATACCCCTATTGTCCGCACATGCATTTAATTACATACTCACATTTGACTCCCCCCAGTACGACATCTAATTCTTCATAAACCCGTCCTAAAATCTTAAAACTATTGATTTCAAAATTGTATTCCTTCATGAGTTTTTAGATTCTATTCATCATAAATTAATATATCATGTTAGACAGTCCTTATATTACAGAATTATCTTGCATCATGTGAACCGTAATCTTTCCAGGAAAACACAATTTTTAACTTCACCTTCTTCAGTGCCAGGGTCAACCAGGTGACACAAAAACACATATCAACCACTAATCAGATGACGGGGTTGAGGTTCTTTGCTAGAGTTAGGTGGCAAGCCCACTGCATTGTGCTTCTGTTCTGATCTCTGGTGGAAGATATCCTATCAGTCACTAGAATATTCATGTTCTAGGAAGAAAGACAAAGGTGCGCACAGGCTAGTTCCTCAGGAGCCATGCATCTAATTTGGGTGATGGTATGGCGTGGAGGAGCTTTTTCCCCACAAGGGACACAAAGCCTTTCCCTTTGGGGAAGGCAGATGTGGTTCTTTAAAAAAAAAATGAAGCAGTTCTGAGAACCAGGCTTGGAGGAGGCAATCAGCAACCACCAGGATATGCAAACATCCTGTGCTGTTCCTGATCTTCTGAAGGACACTCAGGATTAGAGTTGTGAGAAGAAAGGCATATCTGAATACCCTGTCAAGTTCAATGTCACTTCATCGTATAAGCATCTGGTCCTTCTGCTAATGTAGTAAACAAACTGCTTGCATCAAGTATTCAGGAGAATGGCAAAATATCAATGGTTGGATAACCCATGGTCTTGAAAAGGGGGTTATGGTCTTTCATGGAGAATTTACCCACGGTGGACACGGGCTGGTCACTCAGCAACTGGCCACGACGTTTAGCTATATTAAGTGTCAAGGTATGCAGGTGAAGTTAGATCTTAGCATACCATCCATATGCAAAACATCTACAACCTCAGAACACCCTGGAAACTACAGGCTGACAAAGTTTTATGGCTCATGAAGTGATCCACCATCAAGGCGAGGCGATGGACTTTACACTTCAGGGGACAAGCCTAGCTGGAGTCCATAATTGCCACAATGAACTGACTGTTATATGGTGACACTTCAAGAATATGCAGTGTTCGGCAAAACTCTGCTTCCTCCATTGACCCTGGATGACTCACTTCCGCAGATATCATGGCCTGGGGCCAAGATCCTGGAAAAAGACCTTTCACAGTGTTGGTCGGGGCAGAGCCATCAAGAGCATTTGTTGGTATCCTGTAGCAGTAGTGCTGGTTTCCCACTGCAAACTATAAGTACTTTCTATGTTCCAGCAGGCTGGTGGGTTCATATAAGTCAGTATCCTAAGATTCCCCAAAGACTGCCTCTCGATTTGAATGACTGCCTGAGCCAAACTCAGCAGAGCATCTTGGGGTATTTCTGCAGTGAGGAAACACAGATATAGATCATAGTTATAAAAAAATGGCATGGAGTCTTCAAACCTTGTAACCCAAGCACTTTTTCTGTGGGTGAGACCGACTATATTGCTCTTAAAAGGAAGAGCCCCTCAGTGTCCTGCACGAGTTCTTGGAATGCCGACTGGGGAAGATGTGGCCTGGATAGGGTTGCACAGTATATCCATTTTTCACACAGCATGTACCCTTGTATTGGCGGTCACAACGATTCAATGATCATAGCGGACATAATGCCTCCCTGCCTCTGAACTGTAGTGCAGCTCTTATATGGAACTGTAGAGAATTGCAACCATCAGGGAACAAATTGGGACTCCTTGGAACCAGCTGAAACGGTTAGAATATCAGACTTGTTGCTCCTCCTGCAGTACCTCCACTGACTCCTCTGTGACTACTGGTTTCTGCCTGTAGAAGAGGAAATGCATCATGTTGGTCCCAGAAAGCCCCACCTTAAAAGGCTAGAAAGCCTCTGACGGCTTGAAGAGGAGAGGTTATCCTGCCTCTACCACCTAGATGGCCATGCCTGTCTAGTACTGCTGGAAGGCTCGTTCTTTGAGGAGGTTAAACAAATGCTTTCCTTTACAGGGAATGAGAACGCCTTTTCGAGACCTCTGGTTTATGCTGAGATTATTTAAGTCAGGTTTCCAGTAAATGAGCAGACTGAAGTTCATGGTCCTGGCAGAAGCAAATAAGTGGTCCCCAAACACTAACCTTTTTAGTTATGAAGCATAATGCTGTAATACGCAATAGCATAGTTGAGGAGCAAGGTGTACTAGTTAAAACTGTGTCAGAGGTGCAGCTTGCAGTGGCACTGACTGCTGGCCAGATCCATTTTTTCATGTATGTTTTGAGACATATGGCCTCTTACTCCAAGTGTAATTTGTAAGCAAGAGGCTTTGTGCCATCACCTCAACTGATTGGTCTGGTGAGTTCCTGGAGAAAAAGATTAGGCTTTCTCTGGAAGCCTGGTACTTAAGAACTTTGAAACTACTGATTAAAAAAGGCATCTTGCTAATCGCTCGAAAATTTGGCACTCAAAGGTCAGAGTGAGCTTTAGTGGAAGTGCTTTTTGCTGCCACCAGACCTAAATGTCTTCATCCTCCGGTAGGGTGTGCCAATGCTCAAAGCACTGCACTTCTGAAGCATTGGGCATGACTACATGGTAGAGTCTGGCTCTATAAAGGTTTTTGTGGCTCCCCTTTACCAGTCTCTTAGCGGATCCCCAAAGGGTGACCTTTTCAAGGAGGAGACCTGCAAACATCGCCTATACCTGGAGGACCAACTGGATCACTAGGAAGAATACATATCCAGGACGGACAACTACATCTGGACCAGGACTGCCACTGAAGACGAGGGAGACTGGAGGCTGTGACTGGTCCTCATGGTTCAGAAGTCGTACATGGGTTGGTAAGTGCTACTTGAGGGTTAGAAGGATCTGCACTAGGACGGTCAGGAATTTCAACAGGACTGGAGGCTGAAGGTGGGGGGGGGGGGCAGACTCCCTAGTCAGAACGTTCACATTCACAGTATTCTACAAGTATGAGCTGCATACGGAGGTCATCAATAAGGCAAAACCTACAATTAGCACCAAACGGAGTTTGGGGGTAAGTAACTCCTGGTCAACCTGATGGTGGTACAGGGGATCAGACATGCCTATTTTAATCTACAATGGAGTCCACTTTCTCTGCAGGAAAATTGTCAGTGGCGAATTCATAAGGGAACAAGTTTCAAAGAATCTGGCTACTGGTACCGAGTGAAACTCCCAAAAGCCCTGAGCGTGCGCAAACACCAACTCCTTTGAGCACAGTACCAACACGAAATGTGGTTGAGTCACTTATCTCTGGGCATGGTTTGCCTCCCAACAATTCTGCTGCAGTTGACTTTTCCAAGAGGCAGGCTCAGTGGTGGACAGTCTCTCACTAAGATCCGCTTATTTTTGTCTCAGTTGAGATTTGGGATCCATGGGTGGTCACGTCGGTCAGATGCCTCTTTAATGCCACGTGAACAATGTGGGATCTGGGGGAACTACTTTGGGGAAGAAAAGGAGATGGATCTGCCAAGTCACACAGGGGCAGAAACAAAGGACACCCACAGGAGATGCTGCGCCCAGCTCCCAAATTCAAGTATCTACAGTCACTAGAGGGAAATCATACTTGGTCCTCTCACTGGCAGTTTGGAGGGAGACTTGCCTACCCTCTCCTTGCAACACAGAACTCAAAAGTAGAGACTAACTTCAACCAATAGTGCAATAGCGACTTGGGACCAGTGATGCCAGATGAGGAGATTGTCTTGGTTTGACAGAGCAATTAAGTCTTCAGAACAGCTATGTGTTTGGTTTGGTGAAGAGCCCCTAGCTCACAAGTGCTTTTAGACTCTATCTTGGACTGTGATAACTGAATCCATTTGTGATGGGATTTCTCCAACTGAGTGGAAACCAGTCTTACGATGCAGCACTTTTACCCAGAGGTACTTGCACTACTTGCATATCAGGTGAATGGATGAACTCCACAGGGAATGTGGAGGAACTCTTGATAGAGAAAGAGAAAGGAAGCTCAGGTCCTCAACCAGTTACAGAGACCCTGAACTCATCAACTGACTCTCCATGATGATGAAATCCAAAGGGCCCATTACTATGCATGCCAGTCAGGCAGCTGGGGAGGGACTCAATACCTAAGGTAATACCCACATGGTATAGATATGCAGCAGATGACCACTCCCTAAATAAGTGACACAGATGTTACCAGAAAACAGTTGGTGGCATTGACAAGCTTGGCTTAAAACTGGAGTGTTAAGCATAAGCTACCTAAATTGATGGAAGACGTTGATGAAGCAGAATTAAGCTCACAGGTTAAAGAAAAACCAATAGAGTCAAAGATTAAGAGGGATAAGGCCCCATGCTAGGAAATTTCAGAGGATGATAGAAGCATGCACCTTATCTATGCAAAAACAGAACAGGCAAAGACTTGAATAGGCTTGAGGAAGGGTCGGTCGGGGATCTGCCTTGTATCCAGGGTACAATGAGCAAAGCTCTGATTTAACAGCTTTAGACACAATTTCCTCTCCTGCTAGTATGTGGCCTGCTACCTCTAAAGTTGAGAAGGGGCATAAGATCATAAGATTTATTTAGTAAGCCAAGTATTTTATTTGAATTACTAATAGATCATAAAATATTAATTTTCAGGGATCATAGCAAGAAGCAAACATTTACTTCATCCATTTGTGTTCTCAGGTGGTGTCTTGAATATGCACACTGATGTGGAGAGAGGATTGTGAGTGTGACAAGGAGTGCAAAAGTAAACAAGTGGTTGTGGTCTTGCCTTTAGGGCGTTATACAGCATTAGGGCTCTGCAACAAAGTCAATATAATATTTTTTTAAAGGTGAGCTGGTGGTCGTGTCATCCCACCAGCGTGTGCATGCAACGGAATAACACAGTTGTTATTTTCTTTACTCTCTTATTTACCGATCCAAGATGGCGTCCGTCCCCATAAAGGACTGTGCATGTTAGGTGGAGAGGAACAGAACAGGGGTGGACGGAATGAAGAGGAAAAGCAGCATACTAGGGGTGGGGGCTAAAATACAAGCGGGAGAGAACACCACAGAAGCACACAGGAGAGAGAGAAAGCAACAGAGAGCGCAGAGTTGGTGGGGAAGCACATAGACTGGAGAGAACAGCGCGGGGGCAAAAGCACACCAACGAGAGAGAGCAACAGAGAGCAATACAGATCTGGTGGAGAGAAGCACACAAGGGAGACATCTGAAAACACGCACAGTCTCATGGAGTGCTTAAGCAAAAAGAAAAAAAGTAGTTCCCTAATAGTGAGCAGTAGAAGGGCACAAGCAAAGAGGTTATGCTCCAGGGGAAGGACAAACACAAGATAGACAAGGTGCGATATCAAATAAGAAATATGCAAATGTGAGTAACAATAAAGCCAACCAATTGTAAACAATAGCGGGCTTTAAGCCCACTCTTTTGACCTTGGTAAGCTGTTTGGTAGGCTCAGTCTACAAAGCGCTATTATGATCAACAAGTATGATTGGCTGCACTAACTGGAATCTTAAAGCAACCTTACTGAAAGACAAGGGAGGAGGGAGCACACTGCCTCTCATCCCAGTACAGTTCACCCCACTGTATTCTGGTAAATGCAGTACGCTTACTTCAAAGGTGCAACCCAAGTGAGCTCATCAGGTTGTTGGCTCAAGCGAACCTTTTAAACACAAGGGGGGAGGGAGCACACTGCCTCTCATCCCAGCACTGTTCATCCCATTGCATTCTGGTAAATTCAGTACGTTTATTTGAAAGAGCAGAAGTAGTAGAGAGCAGAGAAAAATCAACCCTTTTGTTTAAAAGGCTCCCTTGAGCCAACAAGCTCACCTGAGATGCATCTGTGTGCCTGTGGAGTGTTACGGTGACCTGTGAAGGCTTGGGCAACATTTCAGCAACCCCAGATGACTTTTTTTCTGCTCTCTACTACTTCTGCTCTCTGAAGGGCAAACCCAGAAACACGTGTCTAGTGATAACAGCACTACCCGCACATAGTTTGGTGAAAAAGTATAGCAATTTTGAAGTAAGCATACTGTATTTACCAGAATGCAATGGGGTGAACTGTGCTGGGATGAGACGCGGTGTGCTCCGTCCCCCCTTGTGTTCAACCTTACTGTAAGGTTTACTCTCCCCACTGAACCGTATCAACATTAAGCCCTAAAACCATTATAATTTTGGGACTTGAATCAGGACAAGTGAATAATCTAAAAAACAGAGGAAAACGAAAACAAGGGTGATATTTTAGCACGTTTAAACGTGGTGCCTTTGAATATGTGGCTAAATAAAAGGTCAATAGGAAAAGGCATAGGAGGGACACGTCTATATTTTTCAGTAATAATTGATCAGAATTTCGCCTTAATTCGATAACGTGTTTTTTGTTTAAGGCAGAATTGGAATCATTGTGTTTATAGTTTGTTTTGGGAAGATATGTTGCATAGTCTAGTAGTAGAAGTATGTAGGAGGAACAAGCTTGACAATATTTTTTGAACGTTTGCATTTAACAATGGCACTGCCTTTTTGTTGCAGACTTGAAGACATTTTTTAGAAAATATAAAGTAATCCATGGAAATAAACAATAATGTTACTATCCAGATTTTTCTATTACGCGTTGCTGTATTCGTGGTTAGGAGTGTGTTCGGCTGCGCCGTTATTCATCATAAGAAACATCTGTTCCCGATAAATGAAATTAACTTAGTTATTGAGGAAACCTTGTCAGTGCTCTCTAGTAATGTGCTTACTGCGGACAATGACTTAACATTTCTCTCGAATCACCACTCACTGTTAGCATGAAATTGGACCAAAAATGATGATGTGGCCTTGACAGGCACCAGAAGGCTTTTCACTGAAGAACTGGTAAATCGAATAGGGCACGTGAAAAACAAAATCAGAAAACTCACTGAGACTATTTACGCCTTGGATAAAAATTTTCTAAGGAAGTCCATGTCTGACTACAGGAAAACGTGGACCGTTTGTGAAACGAATAATTATTTATTTTTTCTCCATAATTAGATAAGAGGGATTGCAGAAAGGCTGGTGACGGGTCGCACGGCTTACTCAAGCCTACAATAGATTGCGCTGGAACGGGCACAGTGAATGCTTCTCTCACGGGCACGCTCTTCCTATGCCCAAGGTCTCGAACTCAACTCCTGCTAGAACAGCCGACAACCACATCACATTTATGACAGCATTAACAATCTGCCTCTTGCCACTAACCTCATCCTAGGACAGACCATCCACGCTCTTAAAAAAGGGTAGGTGTAGCCTTGCGTGACCACGTCTGTTCTCACACTTCTGCAGCACCTCATACTTACTCGAAGCTTTTCAATACCTAATGCAGCGCATACAGCCAGAGGCGGCTGCTCCTGGGAAGCAGCAGTGTGGCGGAGATGGCAGTTAGAGCAGGGGGGAGGTTACAAAAAACCATATATTAACTTACCTGCCGGCCCTGGCCAGCCGGCCGCGGCTCTCCTCCGTCTTCTCCCTGGCTTCAGTGCAAGCAGGAAGCAACTGGGCACCCAAGCTCCCCATAGCCAGTCACAACGTGCAGCGTTGTGACCGGTCTGAATGCCATGATTCGGAGCTCAGCCAGGGAATGGGTCCCTGGGCATGTTCTCCACCCAGGCTGTAATGCAGCCTGGGTTGAGAACTTGCAAAGTGCGCATTACTGTTTGGCCGACCCGTTAGGTAAAGGCCGGCCTAACAGTCATTGGACACCTTACAGAGTGCCCACCACTCCTCCTGCTGCTCCTCAGCCACCAGAGCAGCTCGGCCCCACCCGCAAAGCTGCCAAGCGGCAGGAACAAATAAAATGATAATAACATCAAGTTATTATCATTTTGTCCTTCTTTGCACTGCTAAAAGCAGTGGGACAACACTCCTCCGCCTTAGCGGAGGAGCCACCACTGCACACAGCAGTTCTTACACGTGTCCACTGTGTGTTCCGAAAGGGCACCCAGAATCACAATTATTATTATTTTGAGTTTTATATAGCACTAGCTAGACCCGAAGGTATTAGAGAGCTTTACATGTTATGTGATAATGTTTACAAGAGGTACATGAGTTGATTCATAAGAGTCATAGTTGAACAATACAGCATTAAGTGGTTATAAAGTCACACAAGTATAACCCAAGGACGCATTGAGGAATGGCATCGGTAACAGAATAGGAAATGACAGAGATGGTGAAGTTGCGCGGGAATGGGGGTGTGAAAGAATTCAGCACGGTAAGAGGTGGGGGAATTAAGAAATGAAACAAACAGGAAAAGGGAGATAGAGGTTTAACGATTTTAATGGAATTTTATAGGACTATTCCTAAACAATACCGTCCACCCCTTTCTTTAATGTAATACCTCTTTATTTAGTTTTCCAAAATGTAATGGTTCTAAACCTACGGTCCTCAGAAAGATTAAGGGAAGAGCCAGAAATCCCTCGATATGGTTGGCAGTTACTTTGGTCCAGGGTAGCTCTCTGTTGAACATCGCCAAGGTCCCTTCAGATAGCACTTGATTTGGTTAGAGTGCTATTTTCAACATAATTCCTGCATCAATGACAATAATGAGTTGAGCAGATGGTGACTTTAAAATCAACACTTCGACGTCAGGAGTCACACGGACTCTATTCAATACTCATAAAACTATTTGTAGTACACGGTGCTTTAATGTATGGCAATGTATTACACTTTCCTTTTGTACGATCTTGTTAGAATTCCACCAAGGTCCTGTGTGGATTATCTGAGGGAAGATTCTCGAGAGCTGGAGTAAGCCTTGATGGAAACTGGAAGTTTAAAAGAGTCGAGCAATAAATGACTTCTGTTTCACCTTTGCACCTGTGTGTTCTTCACTGGAGCCACACTAAACAGAAAAAAGATGCCTTCCCGATCCCGACCATGAGATAGTCGATTAAAGCACATCATGTGAATCAGGAAGAAGTCCCACAGTAAAGTTTGGCTTAAACATTTTCCATTACATAAATTTTTTTTTAGTACACAATTTGGGGGGGGTGGTGGGGGGGGCGTGGAGGGGGGGGGACTACAAAACATCACAAAATTCTAAAATGACAATTTCTTTTATAGAAATCGGAGGCTTTTGCATAAAAAATATCTGTTCCAAAAATAGTCTACAAATAATCATGTGTTTCAAGACCAGAATGCTGCTGGTCCAAATCCGACTCACAATAAAAATATTAACTGATATGTCCGAGAATCCAAACAAAATCAAAAGACTGGGTGTTAGACTTGGCATCTTTTGCCGTGTTTCCCCTGAGTTTTGGCTTTCTGACCTCCCGGTTTTAACTCTGTTTGTGCTGGCTTAGTGTTTCTGCGCACTTTTCTCACTGCTGATCAGTGGTAAAGTGCAAGTGCTCCTGTGGTAAAATGTGTTATGAATTGGTGTTTCCTTGATTGGCCTATTTGATTTATGTGTCAGTCCCTAGTAAAGTGCACGGAGTGTGCCAGGGCCTGTAAATCAAATGCTGTTAGTGGGCTGCAGCACTGGATTGTGCCACCCACACGAACAGCCCGTAAATGTAAATCTGGCCTGCCATTGCAGAGCCTGTGTGCAGTCTGGTACTGCCATGTCGACTTGACAAGTGCACCCACTTGCCAGGCCCTAACCTTCCCTTTTCTTACATGTCAGTCACCCCTAAGGTAGGCCCAAGGTACCCCTGTGGGCAGGGTGCAGTGTATGTGAAAGGTAGGACATGCCCTGGTGTGTGTGGCATGTCCTGATAGTGAATTACTGCCAATTTCGTTTTTCACTATTGAAAGGCTACCTGTTCCCCATAGGAAAGAATGGGGAGTTTGTTTATAACATCTTATAAACATAACTGGCCCTGGGAACTAGGTAGGAAAATAAAGTTTAGTATGCCTGAACTCAGAATCTAAAGATGCATCTTTTAGTGAAGATGATTTTTACATTCTGTGTTTGAAAATACCTCTTTTAGAAAGTAGGTATTTTCTTGCTCAGCCATCCAGCAGGCCTCTGCTGGGTTTGTGGATTGACTGTCTGGGTTTTGGATGACAGGGACTGGGGAGCAGGAGTGGCTCCGGATAGTCTAGGTGGGTCAGGAAAGGGCTGAATAGACCTGGGCTGCATTTAGAGTAGGGGGAGGAGATTTCCTTGCACCTGAATGGGCCTGGTCTGCCTCTGACAATGCCGTCTCCACCTCCTGCCAGGAAGCCACACCAGAGAGGGCAGAACTGGTTCTGGCTGGGCACAGACACACTCTGCCTTCAGAGAACAAAGGATTTGGTGGTATAAATATTGGGGCCCAGAACTTTAGAACTCTTTTGGACCAAGAAGACTGCCAAGAAGAAGAGCTGGAGAAGCTGTGAGGAGGAACTACAATTTTGCTGAGTGCTTTGCTGGGTTGACCTGCAGTGGCTGCTTCTGACTTGGGCAGTGAAAGGACTGGACTGAACTTTCTGCAATCTAGTTTTGTGAGTTTCTCCAAGGGCTTAAGGTAGAGCTTGCCCCCTGTTCAAGAAGTCTCAGGAACTGCAAAGACTTCAAGTTCTTCTGCCCTCAGCACTAGGGACTGTGTTTTGTGCTGCAACAGAAGAAAAAGCAACCCGACGCCGTCTACGACGCCGCTGCCGACTCCGTGTCCTGAAGGCACCGCAGAGGGCACCGCCGCAACCCTGGTCTCACTGAAGACGCCTGCTGATGCTGCCACCGAGCCGCTGCTCGCACCGCGACCTGTGGGCACCGCACTCCGCACCGCCTCGCTTCACGACAACGCCATGGTATCCCCGATGACGCCGCTCCACGCCAAAATCGACGCCGCTGCTTGCACCGTGGTTCGAGGGCACCGCTCGTAAAGTTACACGACGCACCGCCCTCATCCCGCACCGCAGCCTTGGCCTACCGACGCCGGCGCCATCGACTCCAGTTCGTCAGCCGACGACAGCGCTTCAGCAACGACGACGCTGCTGCTTGCACCGTGACCTGCCAGCACCGCGACGAGCACCGCATCACTTCGCACCACGACCCTGGTCTCACCGACGACGCCATCTGACGCCGCCACCGAGCCGCTGCTCGCACCGCGACCTGAGGGCATCGCACGCCGCACCGCTGCACTTCGCACCGCAGCACCCGACGCCAGCGCTCCTGACTTCAACCGCGAGGAGTACAATCTGCAACGCGTGTGACTTCGAGGGCCCGACGACTCCTGCACCGACCTCCGGAACCGACGCCTGCTGACGCTGTGCTTTCGGAAGCTCAACGAGAGGTCGCCAACGCCCTGCATTTCTAAAAGGTACTGTTTTGCGGGTCTTCCCGACACCGTAGCTGGTCCGCGATACCGCGGTCAGCCAGAACTGTTTGTTTGGATTTGTTTGTTCACGATGCCGTGATAGCCCCAGAGGGAGGTATCGACTTCAAGGAACTGTTTTTCAAGGTTATTTTGATAACTGAAGATTTCTAAGTACTGTATTGTGGATTTTTATCGTTTTTGGTCTTGTCTTGAGTATATACAAATATTGGATATTTTTCTAAACTAGTGTGGTGTCCTTTTGTAGTGCTTACACTGTATTACTGTTGGTTATGTGCAAATGCTTTATACACTGCCTCTAGAATACGCCTGACTGCTCGTACCAAGCTACCAAGGGGGTGAGCAGGGGTTATTTTAGGAGTGTAACTCCCTTATCCTGACTAGGAAGAAGGGTCCATATTTGGACAAAAGTACCTACCTCTGCCAACTAGAGACCCCCATTTCTAACATTGGTTGTCAGCGGTGAGGATAGGACTTGCGTTTGCACTTGACTTACAGTGATTGGTGTGCACTACTACCATATCGCAGACCATTATGTACCACATACTATTTTTTTTGGGTCTATTTTTGCCTTTCCATTGGTCTTGAACTTGAACTTTCTGGTACAAAATGCCTGAATCAATTGCATCATCTGTTGCATCCTTCGAAGTGGCCTTTGAGGAGGAGAGGTTAGAAACCTACAATGTTAAAGAGTTGAAGGCTATCTTCAAGAACCTCAAAGTCCAAATCAGG